>CM076580.1:33115407-33605329 GCA_034641835.2 Pinus albicaulis | reverse complement strand
TGCATAATCAAAACTTTCACTTTTTCCTTCTTCTAAAAGGCATACGCTACTTTCCTGAACCAGACGTGCGTATATACGCGGATCCCCTTTATTAAACTAGCGTATACACAGAGATTTAGATAAGTCATTAAATCTTCACTTAAACCATTCCATAATTTATTTATCAGATATTCAATAAGCAGTAAACATGTGCAGTAAGAACAGAATAACCATCACACAAAGCATCACACATGAACACCAGGATTTTTAGGTGGAAACCCAAGTCGGGAGAAAACCACCGCTGCAGTTGCTCAGCCTTCAATATTTTATTATAGAGAAAACGTATTACAACATATGTGCTGGCGCAGACTTGACCAGCACGCAGGCACCCACCTGCGCTCGTTTACCAGCCTCTCCTGGAAGGGAGCTCCAACCCCCTGACTCGTTTACCAGCCTCTCCTGGAAGGGAGCTACGACCCCCCGATCTCGTTTACCAGCCTCACCTGGAAGGGAGCTACAACCCCCTGACTGAAGGCTACAACCCTCAGCACCACCTTGGACCACGTTTCATCAATTTTCACACTGGATCCAACCACTTCAATAGAACACAACTTGCAGACCGCAATTCATCATATTTCCAGACGGAACCCTTTCCATATTTTTAAGCACGAACATACATCATCAACAGATACATATCAACACAGATCAGACAGCAGAAACACAGCAGAACAGATCAGATATTTCATACCCCTTGCTTCAGCAAGCCCTAGTTTGCATACGCGCTTTCCCTTCACTGATGTCGCGTGTATACGCGCTTCCGTCTATACAAACCAGCGTATAACTCAGTGTATATTTTATTGCGCATACGCGCTTTCTCTTCGCTGAAGCTGCGTATATACGCGCTTCCTCCGCATTTAAGTAGCGTATAGATCTTCAATTATTATAGAGCAGGATACTTCTTCAGATCAGATATTCAGTTCAGATTTACCCTTTCACTTCCAACAGATGTTCGCCTAGATGTTCGCCTCATCATAGATCTAAGCCTTCCATAAGCAGATCTAGTAGATACATTTCAGATCTAGATCCCTTTCTTCATCTTTGGTGCATCATCCAATCAGATTTATCTTCAAGTGTAACCCTTTCATTCAGATCTACTTCAGAGAGAAGTATTCATTCAAGCTCAGACATCTTGCACCCACACTCCTCATTTGCACAATGAATTTCTTCTCCTTATATATGATTACCCTTTGTCAATACCATGAGCCCCTTTTTCAATACCATGGACCAAAACAATACCATAAGCCCAAAACTATCTGGACGGGGTCAATTTAGGCGGATCATTACCCAATTCAATGGGTTAATACCATGGTGGTTACCCTTGGTTTTGCACTTTTTGAGCGCTTTTTCCCATACGCGACTTGGCACGTTCCTTTCCGCGTGTATACGCGATTTCCCTTAGGCCAATACGCGTATACCAAGAGACATACTCTTTTTCATCATACTTTGAGTACATTCTGAAATCCTTTCTTGTACACACTGTAGAAACATCATATTTTCTTCATCAGGAACATATTCTCTCAAGCACAACTTCATCAAGTAAGTTGTCATCATCTTCATCAGGTGGGTTGCCTTTCAAGGAAAACACTTAGCATTATATTGTCAACAAACATTATATCATATCAGATTTACATCATTTTAACAAGTCCATCAAGTCAAGCATAACTTCATCAGGTGGAGTGCCATCAAGGACAATACATGTCAACAGTCGCACGTCTTCATCTTCATTCAGTGGGTTGCCATCAAGGACAACACTCTGCATCATATTTCCAACAATCTCCCCCTTTGGACTTGATGGCAACTATGATGGTGTTTGGTTACTACAACAGATAGGTTAGGTACCATATCACTCTCCCAAATATTTGACATCATTATCTTCTCTTCATTAAAACACCATGTCACTCTCCCCCTTTGACATCAAGGGCAAAGGGCGGATCAAAAACCAACACTCTCCTCCTTTTCTCCTCATGTGGAAGAAACATTCTGCAGATCTGAGATGTGCTGAAGTGGCCAAACTCCCCCTGAGTTCATGCTGAATCTTCAAACATATTTGTCAATGAATTACATGACTCTATGAACTTCCTATTACCAAGGACTCATACTTACATCAATTATCCATCCACATGGATTTACATATGAGACTCAACTACCCAACCAAGTGGGTTTACAAATTTGACTTAGCTACCCAACCAAGTGGGTTTACAAAAATGACAAGTCCTTACATGACTGAATATTACAATTTTACAACATGGGTCTCCCCCAGACCTTTTCATACAAATACAAATATGACTTTTCATAACCAATATCAAAAAGTCCTCAAGAAAGAGAACATATTTCAGAACCAACATAATGCCAACACTGCATTATACTCAGCAAAGCTAATGCTCCCCCTGAATCTGTGCAACCAAGCAATCTTTCCAGAGACTAAGGCTCCCCCTTAGTTTGTGCATCCTGAAAACTTCCACCAACAAATCATCAAGGCATCTTCATAAAAACATTAGAAACAGAATTATGAGAACTGGAACACTATCAGAGATACCAAACAGTATCAGAGATACCAAACAGCACTGCAGCTGTGCTGAAGAGAGCTGAACCAAGCAAAAATTGTCAGCAATCATTCATACGCGGTTTTCTGTGCATTAACTCGCGTACATACGCGACTGTGTTTCATAAAACATGCGTATCCCAAGTCATCTTCTAAAAATTATGTAGATTTGTTATTTTGACTGGCAGAAAATACTCCCAGCTTCTGTCTTAGATACTCGAACGCTTCCCTGGGCAGAGGTTTAGTAAAGATATCAGCAGCTTGTTCTTTGGAGGTAACATACTCCAACTTCACTCTTTGCTCAAGCACTTGTTCACGTAGGAAATGATATTTGATGGGAATGTGCTTGGTTTTCGAATGCATACCAGGATTCTTTGAAATACTGATGGCACTTGTATTATCACACATAATGGAGATAGGAGTTGTACATTTGATTTGAAAATCTTGCAAGGTTTGCATCATCCATAGGAGTTGAGTGCAACAATATGCGGCAGCTACATACTCTGCTTCAGTTGTTGATAAGGCAATAGAATTTTGCTTCTTGCTGAACCAAGATACTAACCGGGGCCCCATGTAAAACGCACCACCACTAGTGCTTTTCCGATCATCAACACTTCCAGCCCAATCTGCATCAGTGTAAGCATGAAGAGTAAGATCAGCATTCTTCGGATACCATAGACCAAAGTCTTGAGTTCCTTGTAGATATTTGAAAATTCTTTTCACGGCCTGAAGGTGAGACTCTTTTGGATTGGCTTGGAATCGTCCAACAATCCCAACTGCATGCATAATGTCTGGTCTAGTCCCAGTGAGATAAAGTAGACTTCCTATCATTGATCTGTAATCTGGTTGATTCACCGTGGGAGAATCATCATGAGAGCTGAGATTGCATCCGGTTATCATTGGAGTGCTTACGGGTTTGCATTCTTCCATGCCATACTTCTTCAGAATTTTCTTAAGATATTTTTCTTGTGATAGGAATATACCATCTGTAGATTGATGCACTTGCAAGCCAAGAAAGAAAGTTAGTTCCCCAAGCAAAGACATTTCAAATTCTTGCTGCATGACAGAAGCAAATTTCTGACTCATAGACTCTTCGTTACTCCCAAAAATGATATCATCAACATATACAACAACAATCAATAGTTTATCATTTTCAATTTTTGTATATAAGTTGCTATCAGCAGACCCCTTTGAAAATCCTTGTTGATGAAGATATTTGTCAAGACGATAGTACCAAGCCCTTGGAGCTTGTTTGAGACCATATAGAGCCTTTTTAAGTCTACAAACAAGATTTGCATCATTTCCCAAAATGAATCCTTCTGGTTGTTCTATATATACTTCTTCTTCTAGATCACCATTAAGAAAAGCTGATTTGACATCCATTTGATAAACTTTGATTTGTTGATAACTTGAAAAAGCAAGGAACATTCTGATGGCTTCAAGCCTAGCTACAGGAGCAAAAGTTTCTTCAAAGTCTATACCTTCTTGTTGAGTATACCCTTTACAAACCAGTCTAGCTTTGTTTCTTACAACATCCCCATTCTCATTTAACTTGTTCTTGAAAATCCATTTAGTTCCAATGACATTTTTATCATGGGGCCTTGGAACCAAATCCCAAGTGTCATTCTTCTCAATTTGAACAAGTTCTTCATCCATGGCTTGCCTCCAACATTCATATTTGCTAGCTTCATTGACATTGTGTGGTTCAATTGTGGATAGAAGTGCCAAATGATTAGAAGATCCCATAAGAGTTCTCCTTGTTCGTACACCAGATTCCTTGTCACCCAAAATTTGAGTTTCAGGATGATTCTTTTGAACATGTCTGGATGGAGCTTTTTCAGATAGGTCATCTTCAGGTTCTTCATTGGATCCACTGTCTATATCATTGCTATCTGATGTAGAAGGCCATATGTCGCCATCATCTTCATTTGCGGTTTGTTTTTCTTCTTTAGGAGCTGCAGGAGACTCATCAATAACAACATCGATACATTCAACAACCTTTCGAAGCCTTTTATTGTAACATGTGAAAGCTTTGCTTGACGAAGAGTAACCAAGAAATATCCCTTCATCTGATCTAGGTTCAAACTTGCCAAGTTTTTCATCATTATTTTTGATAAAGCATTTAATTCCAAAAACCTTAAAATGCTTCACAGTGGGAGAATTGCCATACCAGAGTTCATATGGAGTTTTGTCACTATTTACCCGAACATGAGCTTTATTGAGAATGTTAACTACTGTATGTGCTGCTTCACTCCAGAACATGTCAGGAACATTAGAATCAGAAAGCATAGCTCTAGCCATTTGAACAATTGTTCTGTTCATTCTTTCTGCTACACCATTTTGTTGCGGAGTGCCTGCTACAGAGAACTGTCGTTTAATGCCATGTTGTTCACAAAATTCAAAGAATTCATTTGATGAATATTCTCCTCCTCGATCGGATCTAAGACACTTGATTTTTAGATCTGATTCATTTTCTGCCAAAGCTTTGAAGTTCTGAAATTTTTCAAGTGCTTGATCTTTGTGTTTAATGAACCCGATCCAACACATCCTAGAGTAGTCATCAATAAATAAGATATAGTATTCTTCCCCACGTAATGACTTTTTCCTCATAGGTCCACATATATCAGTATGAATGAGTTCAAGAGGCTTACTTGATGTTCCTTCTTTGGCATTAAATCGTACTCTGGTTTGCTTACCAAATTGACAAGATTTGCATATGGTACTTTCTGGAAGATTGACCTTGGGAAGATCACGAACAGCTTGAAGTCTGCTTGCTTTGTTGATTTGAGAGAAACTCAGATGCCCCAGCCTTCTATGCCATAGCCAATTTTCTGAGGACTTGCTCAAATAACATTGATCTATGCCATTTAGAATATACAGGTTGCTTGGATTTTTTTTTCCTTTTATAATGATTTTACCTGTGTCAAGATCACGAACCACACATTCTTTGGAACTGAAGACCACTTCTGCTCCTTGATCACACATTTGACTAACACTTAACAGGTTATGCCTTAATCCATCCACATACATGACATCTTTAGCCTTCACCTTTTCTTTTAGAAATATTGACCCTTTTCCTTTAATCACAGCAGGAGTATCATTTCCAAATGTAACTTTCTTTTCCTTTTCTAGAGCATTATAAGTATGAAGTTTGCTTTTGTCACCTGTCATGTGTCTTGAGAACCCACTATCAATGTACCATTGATTTTCTTCACCTTCTGCAAATAATGCTATCCCACAATTTTCAGCCGGCGGTTCTTTCTTCTTCCACACTTTAGAGCTTGAGGGAACATGTTCTTTAGGCTGGATCTTGTTCCTGCATTCAGATTCTTCATGGCCAAAGTTATTGCAATAAGTACATTCAACTTCACTTTGAAGAGGAGAAAAATTGTTATAGGTATTCTTCTTTGGTTCAGTATCCAACTTTTTCTTTCTTGCTTCTCTTGTCATGATGGTTTTATATGCAACACATTGAATAGCTTTATGACCAAAATTGTGACACGTGAAACATTGCCCATTGAAGTAGAAATTTCTGCGATCATGGAATCTTCTATTTGAATTTACTTGTTGGTTGTAGTGTCTTTGAAAGCTATCCCTGTTAGTGTACCTTGAATTGAGATGGTCCTGCTTTCCCTGTAGAGATCCTTTATTCCCTTGCTGAGTGGCTGAATGATGTAAACCACATGTAACTGCTTTTAGATAGTTTGGTGCTGAAGTTTGAGAAGATTCTCCGGTATAACCAAGACCTGTCTTTATAAGAGGAGAACGTTGTACCTTGATGATCTCATCTAAGGTTTCAGATCCTTTAGAAAATCTAAGATTCAAGGTTTTTGCTTTCTCAACTTCTTTTCTTTGACTTACCACTTCACATTCTAGTTTTTCAATATGTTTCTTTGCTTCTTCAAGCTGCTTTTCAATGGTCTCTCGGATTATCTTTTCTTCTTCTAAGCGTAGTTTGAGTTGATTATTTTCTTCAAGAAAATCATTCTCCTCTAGAGCATCCATAAAAGTATCCTTTTCTTCCTTTTGTTCAAAAGCCATGAGAAGTCTAAGATCTTCTTCACATTCTTCCTCACTGTTAGATGACTCATCACTATCTTCATCAGCATAGTAACTTTTCTTAGAGCTAGATCGGTTCTTATTCCTTCTTACTACTTCTTTTCTTTTATAAGGACATTTTGCAGCATAATGACCAACTTTACCACACTCAAAACATTTGAAGGGAAGCTTACCTTTGAATCTTCCAGTACCTAGTTGGAGCTTTCTCACGAAAATTGCTTCTTCTTCATCGGATACATAGCTGGATTCTTTGATAACCTCCTTTTCCTTTCCTTTTGTAGATGCCTTAAAAGCAGCTTCTCTTATTTGAGAAGCACCTCCTTGTCTCATTTCAAAAGCAGTCAGAGTACCATGTAATTGAACAACAGAAAGAGTTTGCAGATCTTGCCTTTCTTCAATAGCAGAAACTTTAGAGTCAAAATTTGAAGTCAAAGATCTCAAGACCTTTTCCACCAAAGTAGTATCAGCCATGGTTTCACCCAAATTTCTCATCCGATTTACAATATCATCTAGACGAAGAAAGAAACTGGCAACACTTTCATCACTATGCATCTTCAAATTTTCATATTCAATTCTAAGAGTTTGGAGTTTTGCACTTTTTACCTTTGTGTATCCTTCATAGCTTAAAATGATTTTGTCCCATATTTCTTTTGCTGAATGTAGCTGCATTACTTTAGCAAATTCTGATTCAGACATGCTTCCCAATAAGACATTCACTGCTTTGGCATTGGTTTCTACCTTCTTCCTTTCTGCTGCATCGGTAGGAATACTTGCCGGGTATTGATAACCTTCTTCCACGATTGCCCATACATCTGCACCAAGACTTTGCAGATATGCTTTTGTACGTACCTTCCAGAATATCAGATTGCTTCCATTGAATAGAGGTGGCTCTATAGACATTACTCCTTCTTGACTTCCCATTGCGACGGATCTCCTTTAAGCGATCAAGCTTCTGCTGGAACCTTTGCTTTGTTACCAATTGTTAGGAAAAATTGTACTTGTCGGGAGTGAATGAGTGTTCTTCTTAATCAAAACTTTCCACTTTTTCCTTCTTCTAAAAGGCATACGCTACTTTCTGAACCGGACGATAGTATATGCATTTGAGATCCCCTTTATTAAACTAGCGTATGCAATTTAGATAAGTCATTAAATCTTCACTTAAACCATTCCATCTCATTTTATTTGTCAGATGTTCAATAGCGATGAAAGCATGTGCAGTAAGAACAGAATAAGCCATCACACAAAGCATCACACATGAACACCAGGATTTTTAGGTGGAAACCCAAATCGGGAGAAAACCACCGCTGCAGTTGCTCAGCCTTCAATATATTATTATAGAGAAAACATCTTACAACATATGTGCTGGCGCAGACTTGACCAGCACGCAGGCACCCACCTGCGCTCGTTTACCAGCCTCTCCTGGAAGGGAGCTCCAACCCCCTGACTCGTTTACCAGCCTCTCCTGGAAGGGAGCTACGACACCCCGATCTCGTTTACCAGCCTCACCTGGAAGGGAGCTACAACCCCCTGACTGAAGGCTACAACCTTCAGCACCACCTTGGACCACGTTTCATCAATTTACACACTGGATCCAACCACTTCAATAGAACACAACTTGCAGACCGCAATTCATCATATTTCCAGACGGAACCCTTTCCATATTTTTAAGCATGAACATACATCATCAACAGATACATATCAACACAGATCAGATAGCAGAAACACAGCAGAACAGATCAGATATTTCATACCCCTTGCTTCAGCAAGCCCTAGTTTGCATACGCGCTTTCCCTTCACTGATGTCGCGTATATACGCTCTTCCGTCCATACAAACCAGCGTATACCGCAGTGTATATTTTATTGCGCATACGCGCTTTCTCTTCGCTGAAGCTGCGTATATACGCGCTTCCTCCGCGTCGAAGTAGCGTATAGATCTTCAATTATTATAGAGCAGGATACTTCTTCAGATCAGATATTCAGTTCAGATTTACCCTTTCACTTCCAACAGATGTTCGCCTAGATGTTCGCCTCATCATAGATCTAAGCATTCCATAAGCAGATCTAGTAGATACATTTCAGATCTAGATCCCTTTCTTCATCATTGGTGCATCATCCAATCAGATTTATCTTCAAGTGTAACCCTTTCATTCAGATCTACTTTAGAGAGAAGTATTCATTCAAGCTCAGACATCTTGCACCCACTCTCATGATTTGCACAATGAATTTCTTCTCCTTATATATGATTACCCTTTGTCAATACCATGAGCCCCTTTTTCAATACCATGGATCAAAACAATACCATAAGCCCAAAACTATGTGGACGGGGTCAATTTAGGCGGATCATTACCCAATTCAATGGGTTAATACCATGGTGGTTACCCTTGGTTTTGCACTTTTTGAGCGCTTTTGCCCATACGCGACTTGGCACGTGCCTTTCCGCGTGTATACGTGATTTCCCTTAGGCCAATATGCGTATACCAAGAGACATACTCTTTTTCATCATACTTTGAGTACATTCTGAAATCCTTTCTTCATAGTCTTCTGTACACACTGTAGAAACATCATATTTTCTTCATCAGGAACATATTCTCTCAAGCACAACTTCATCAAGTAAGTTGTCATCATCTTCATCAGGTGGGTTGCCTTTCAAGGAAAACACTTAGCATTATATTGTCAACAAACATTATATCATATCAGATTTACATCATTTACTAAGTCCATCAAGTCAAGCAAATCTTCATCAGGTGGTTTGCCAACTTTTTCTCATATTCTAACATTGTGTCTAGTGTTGGTTGGTATGTGGGAAATGGAGCTTTAAGACAAATGCAATATGACAAGTCTTTATTCAATGGGATTTGGAGGCACGGGGGGGTATGACTCTGGATATTGCTAATGATGGCCCTTACCCTTCGATAGGAATTGGTTCCATAAGTCATTTCCAATTCCCTAAAGTGATGTTTTTGTGATGGATTGTATTTTATTGTTTTATGGTTTTACGAAAAACATCCTATCAATTTATTGTATTGGAAAATACACATTAGAGAGTTCCTTCAAGGGACAAAAATGCATCATCAATGATTGTAGTCTATCTAGTCCAAGGGCTTTGACTAGAGGGGTGAGAGAAAGTAAAATTTATAGGCTAATAGCTAATATAGTGGCATGTGTAAATTCCAATGAGAGGCTAGAGAGCCTTATATATTTTAGAAGGAACACATATGACGAGAGGGCCTAGAGGCATGTTGAAGACCAATTGTAGATGTTCTCATAGCATTTTGCATTGATCAGGATGTGATATCTTTCAATTCATATGAATAGCCTTCAACTATAGATGAGAATGTGGAGATTTTTGTTCTAGGTTTAAAGCCTCAAGAGCATGTAGGAGAACCCAAATCTTTAAAGATGGAAAGTGTATGGTGTAGGAGATATGCTAGTCATATTGCATTGGTTTCATCCATCTATGAGACTTGCACTTTTAATAAGGAGGCAGGATGTGAAATGAGATTTATTTCATCCATGAACATTATATTTGTTCACTGGAGGAGAGGTGTGAGATATTAATGGAGGATGATATCGAGATAAACAATTCATGGGAGTATTATAGATGGAAGAGCTAGTATTATGGATTCTCTCAAATGAAGGAAGTTTCCCATGATAATACTCTATCAAAGGTAATGGATTGTCTCAAAGGTATTTTACCAAGATGTTACTCTTGCTTCAAGATTCTCTAAAGAAGAGGGATTTCACGTAGTTCAAGCTGTCTAGTTTCTAGAGGATTTGAGTTACATGAGGCACTCTCATGTTAATAAGATGGTGATTATATTACATGGATTATTGTGTATACCATGAGATTTTTCATCTATGATGGAGGAGTTGAATTGTATGGAACTCTATTTTGTGGCTTTGATAGATTTGATACACTTGTCCTTATCTTGTATGGAGATCTAATCTTCTTTATTGTATGCCCTAGACAACTCCTGACGTGGTGTCCATTGATTTCGGTTTATGATGTTGACTTGGAGGATGATGAAATTTGGCACATAAATTGTATTCCAAATATATATTCCTTCATAATCACAAAGGTTTATCAATCATCGAAGGATGTACATGTGATGGCATGGTCAACAGGTTCTTTACAAAGGCCATTGGTTGATTCTAAGATTATGGTTGGTGTAGATTTACAGGAAGTAGATTTGGTGTAGTTGTTGAGGGAATTGTTAGGGGCTATTGTAAACACTTTCCTCATAAAGAGGGAGCATTAACTTTTTATGTCACTCCAAAATTGTGTACCCCATGTCTGGAGTGCTTAGTTAGATTTTGGGTACATGGTGTATGTTCAATACCTATATGGTCTAAGATGGATTAGCACACAAGAGAGAGTCCTTGATGTATTTGCACAATTGAGATAGATTTTTCAATGGATTCTTGAACTCAAATTCTTAATTTGTTCCCTTTAGGCATTGGAGTTCATTTCACAATTCAATGGATGTCCTTCACTGGGGCCCCACGAAGGATCCGCTAGCTTAAAGAACACCCTGATTGGGATTTGTGTACAGTTTAGAGAAGGGAACAATGCCCAACTTGACATGTGGAAACTTGAATTCATGTTCAAATAATTAGAGATGGCTTAGGGATGCATGGTGTTTTGATAGTGTTCTTGCAAGTGCAACCAACACAATGGAGTGCATTGTTTAAGAGGATCCATAGAGTCTATAGGTGATTCTAACGGAGGCATGTGAACTTGTCTTGCATAGCTCAACACCTTAGAGACAAATTATGTGCAACATCACCTTGGATCACGACACATGTACTTTAAATTCTAGTGTCTCACTTATGTTGGCCTAGAAGTGCTCATTATAATTACTTATAAGGGTTAAGGCCCACATTGTATTGTTTGCCTCCCCTACAGTTCATATAAATAGGAGAGAAATTCCATTCATATATGTTTATTCGCTCACTTGTATTTACTATTGTTACAAATTTACACCTAAAATAGAGTGTGTACTATACCCCTACTCTCTCCTCCACCCCTCTCTCACTCTCATCTCTAAGGTTTCTTGGTCTCCCTAAAGTATCTTGGTGCATCTTGGCAGGATATGGTTAGAGTTTATCCCTTAAATGGAGATTAAAAATTTGTGATAAAATCTTAGGGTGGAATTGGGAAGAAGAAGAGAGGATTTCTTAACTTTGAAGGTGTGTTGGAGTGATTCTTGAATGTTGAAGCTTCTTGGTTGCTAAGGTTTTGTATATTTTCCCTTTCTAGGGTTTAGAATGTTGGGAGGATTTGTACTAGCCTTGAGAGAACATTGCAGTATGTACATGTTCAAAAATCTTAGTGCCAGCCTTCATAATTGTATTTGAGTCATGATGTAATGTATTTGTCAAAAGAAAGAAAAATAAATTTTATTATAAAATAAATTGACTTTATTAAAGTGGGGATTTCATGCTTGGTTCAATGATTAATAGTTCAAATCCTCCATTGTAGGTTTCGAAGGTTTATTTCAAGTTTCCTTGTCCATGTCATAATGTAATAGACCCGTATTGGGATTCATTTGTAAAGAAAGAAGATTATTTAAATGTAAAATAATTAGGCCTCCTTCACCAAGTCAGCCTCAAGAAAGGACAATTCAGATTCAATAAGGGAATTCAAGCTCATATACTCACTATATATTGGAACAATTCGACTCATTTGGAAAGATATCTTTCACGAAATCAAATTGCAGAAGCTGGAAGCAGTAAAGGTGTGAAATTCAAGGAAGGAAGAGGAAAGGGCTAGCAAAAGAGAAGGAAGTCTTTATCTAGATATGGACGTCAAAATTTTCTCTCTCTTGTATCACACATGTGAAGAAAGTGAAGTTGTAGAAGGGCCAAAATTGCAGTCTTGAAGTTGGGTTGAAATTCTAATGTAGTAGGGTCGAAAATATGTCCTTGATGCAGTGTTGAAGAAATCTTGATGTGGTATTGTTGCAGTCGATATTTTAAGGTTGAAAGAACAATTTGAGTGCTGAATTGGTGGAGGAGAAAATTTTGTTGGCCTAAGGTGTTGGTCTATCTCAACTTGAATTTGCTAATGAAGATAACACTAGGTTTTCCCCTGTAGAGGGGTTTTAGCCCTGGTTGAGTGCATACCATTAGAGAAAAATTGAGGTCGAAAATGGGCCTCAAAAAAAAAATGTACAACCAAAATCAACTTTATAATAACCAATAATATTCAAGATAATGATGTCAACCATAGGGGATGATTCACCATTTTTGTAGTAAAAAGGTAAAAGGATTAAAAAATAAAATTAAAAACTACTTTTTCAACTTCTATTTTCAACTTATCTCCCTACGGTTTTACTCAAATTTCGAGTAGGAGCACTCATTTGATGTATAATTTAATTCCTCATCCAAGGAGTACCCCTGTTGCATACTTTCGATGGACCCTGCTACATGAAAAATGAGAAATACATGAAAATCGTGATTGCATTCACGATTTCATGTATTTCTCATTTTTCGTGTAGTAGAGTCCATCGAAAGTATGCAACATGGGTACTCCAAGGATTGCTCCCGCTCAAAATTTGAGTAAAATTGTAGGGAGATAAGTTGAAAAAGTAGTTTTTTTATTTTTCCCTCTAAAATTTGATGATGTAATCTATCTTAATTTATCATTTCCACTCTTATTTTATAATATTCCTTAGGAGGCCCATTTTAGACCTCAAAATTTCTCTAATGATATGGTTTTGTCGATCTTCATGTTTTTTTTCCTGATTGCTTGATGAAAAAAAGATAAAAGAAGAACGTAAGAAAGTTAATAAGAACACAAGAAATCACAAGTAATTTTCAACATAAGAAAATCTTTCTACCTTTCTTATTTTCTAACATAGTATCAGAGCTAAGGTGAAGGAAGAAAAAGGTAGCTTGAAGATCTTTTGAAGAAAATGGGATCAAAGGAAGGTCATTAGGGAAAAGGATTACATAAGAGAAGACTACTATCTATAGGAACTATGGAAACTACAATGAAGGGATAAAACAAGCTAGAAGGGGCCTCCAACTATAGGGCATTTAAAAAGAGGATAGATCTGATCCTCCCTAAGCACAAAGTTTTGGACCTTGTTTAAGGAAAAGTCAAGAAGCCTACAGATGATGCAGGAAAAGAGAAGTTCATAGAAACCGAAATATTAGACATGAATCTGATAGTAGATGGAGTAAAAGACAACCAAATTTCGTACATATCCAACATAGACTATGCGCAAGAAACGTATGAAGCTCTTTCCAATTTATTCACCATCAAGAACAATGGTTAGATAGCTAGCCTCAAGAATGAACTAAGGATGAAAAGAGATGATATTGTTCCATCATATTTTGTAAGGATATCTAGAATAAGAGATGAACTCCAAGCATTAGATTAGGTTGTGCCAAAAAAATAACTCATAATTTCCTCTCTTCTAGGTCTACCAAAATCTTGGATTGCTTTTGCATTAGTAATTAGAAGTTGGAAGAATGCTCCAACATTGGAACAAATTTGGAATGCATGCAATCAAGAAGAAGCCCGAATATCATTAGTAAATAATAGGAAGGAGGAAGAAGAAGACAACACATTAATGCCTATTCTTCTCATTAGAAAAAGAAGGGAACCTTCAATAAGTTCAAAGGATGAAAAAAGAAAGTTGACCTCTCTAAAATTGAATGTCACAACTGTCATAAGATGGGTCATTACAAAAATCAATGTCCTGAGAATCCAAGGAATAAGAAGAGAGATGGGGAACAAGAAAATATTATCGATGAAGCTCCACTGAAGAAGAACAATACTGAAAAATCGAGAGTCAAATACTTGTACTAATAAGCCCTCTCTTACATATCCTTCTTCGTCTTGAATTTTTTTCCTTTATGTTTTGATTTATAGAGTTTGTAGGTCTAATATTTCTTGTTAGAAATTTTTGAATTATTTTAAGTTGTAGGTATCCCTAAAAAAAATTGTATTAAGAGGAAGCCTTCACCATTTTACCAAAATATAAGTATCTTATTATTTGTTTCCTCTTATGCTTGGTTACCCTATCATATCAATAATTGTTTGTATTATATGCTAATAACATTTTATATTTTCCTTGGTTAGGAAAGCTTTCAAAATATACAAAGGTTATGGAGGAGACTTCAAAGGAAGACTTGAATCAAGAAGGATGTTTTATTGCAAAGGAAGCACATCAAGAACAAGGTTTGCTAAAGAACAACTCAAGGTATGTCTTAAACTACAAGTTTTGCTACAAGGTTCTCTTCATGGAAAAAGGTATGCTCAATCTCTTTTGAAATTTCCTTTACATTACTGAGATCGTTATGTCTAGGGTTTTGAATCTTAAATATTCTTGTTAGGGTTATTAATCATTAGATTGAATCTACAATAATTACACTATATCTTGTTATTATTGTGAACCCTAACCTTTAGTCTTTACTATAAAACCCTAGCCTCTTAATTCTAATGATATGTCAATATTGAATAATGAAACCATAATATACTTGGGGGTTGTTGATAAAGTCTAGAAATTTTATTCTTTTGAAGTTTAGGGTTTTGATAATGTCATGGTAAAAACCCTTGTCCTTTAGGGTTTGTTGTTAATATCTAGATTATATATTGAAACCCTAGATCTTTATGGTTTGGTGAATTAGGGTTTATCAACATAACCTTTGTAATAACTATAGTAAGATCATAGGAATGAAACCCTAGGTGTATATTCGTTTGTATGATCAAAAACCTAGCCTAGTCATAATTGTTGTATATCTAACTTTGATATATTAATGTATGTGTCTTGGGTTTACCTAGTATATATTGATGTGAAATGCATCCTAGATATGTATATGTGAGCATGATAACTTAATTGTTGATGCTCATGTTTTATTTTGTGAAATATAGGGTTTGTAACAAAACCCTATTAGAGATTGATATTCTAGGACATGATGATATCGTTTTTTATTGTTGATGTGATTTAGTTTTGATGATAAAATATAGGGTTTGCAACAAACCGTAGTAGTGTCTGACATGTAAAAGCATATTGTTGAAGCCCTAGATGTATAGTAGTATTATTGGATTGATATCTTGATTGAGTTGATTTAATTCTTGATGATGGGATTCTAGGGTTTGTGACAAAACCATAGAAAGGTGTTGAAGTCTAGTGTATATAAAAGATGTGACCCTTGTTGATTATGAACCTATCTAGGTATTTAATGTTTAAAGCTTGAATGTTTTAATGCTTCCGTTGTAATCACATGATTTTGATATAGTTGACTTCATGCTTCTATATATTTGTATTTGGTTGTACTTGCTATTAAAATTTTGCAGGTACACAATCTTCAAGATGTTGAAGACATTCGAAGTTAAAGATGATCATAAGCATGATGAAGGAAGTTGATCAAGATAACCTTGATACCATAAGAAAGAGTGAAGCCTTGAAAGAATAAATATACTCCAATATTAAATAAGGAATTTTTTGATCTCCTTAACTTCAGAAGGAGCTTAGATAGATGAGAAGGTATATCTCCTCGGTTGAGAGGGACGGAATTGTGACAATTAATACTTTAAGAAAGAATGAAATCGAAGTACTAGAGATAAATTTTCATGATTCATGAAGTTGTAAACAAAATACTTGAGAAGTATTGAGGTTTTATTTGGTGCTACTAAATAAATAAAAGAATAAAGCTTCTGATAAGTTGTATTTGAATGACTTGATGATGATATAAGTAGCATCTAATTATTAAGGACCCCAAAGTTGTGTGTTTACTTGTATATATATATTTGAAGGTTTATCACTGATTGGGGTTGTAATTGTGCAAGATATCTCCATAAAAGGTTGAAATTTTGAAGCATGCTTGGGTTGTTGGATATATCTGATTTAGTTGATTAGGAGAGATGAAACGTCTTATGGAAAGATTCTTGGGAGGACATCTAGTCAGCTTATGTGTTGATGTCTAGATCTTGAAGGAGGGAGGGTGGCGTTGGTCATGGAGCTTCGACCTTGGATATGCACCTATATCCATGGGTTAGTGATAGAGCCTAAAATCTTGATGATACCTAAAGTGGCTAAAGCTTGAGTTCACCTTAGTCCCACCCGATTACACTACCCAAGTTAGGTATATAATCTATAGCATCGTGTGTGTGTTGTGATTCTTCATAGAGAATATCATTTTGAGATCTTCCATGTACCTCTGTATATATGTAATTATGAATACCCCCTAGTTAAGAGGGATTGTTGAGAAATGTAACTAGTGTCGGTCGATCTTCATAATTGTATTTGAGTCATGATGTAATATATTTGTCAAAAGAAAGAAAGAAAAAAGTTATTATAAAAGAAATTGAATTATTAAAGCATGGGTTTCATGCTTGGTTCAATGATTAATAGGTAAAAACCTCCATTGTAGGCTTCTAAGGTTTATTTCAAGTTTCCTTGTCCATGTCATAATGTAATAGACCCTTCTTGGGCTTCATTTTTCAAGAAAGAAAAATATTTCAATGTAAAATAGGTCATTTAGGCCTCCTCCACCAAGTCGGCCTCAATAAAGTAATTTTTCCTCACAAAATCATTATATATTGGAGAAAATCGACTCATTTGGAAACACATCTCTCACAATTTCAAATTGCAAAAGTTGGAAGCAGTAATAGGTGTGAAATTCAAGGAAGGAGGAAAGGGCTAGCGAATGAGAAGGAAGTCTTTATCTAGCTAAGGAATTCGAAATTTTCTCTCGTCTCACACGTGCGAAGGAACTGAAGCTGCAGAAGGGCCGATATTGGAGTCTTGAAGTTGGGCCTAAATTTTGATGCAGTAGGGTCAAAAATTTGTCCTTTATGCAACCTTGATGTCGTATTGTTGCAGTCGATCTTTGATGGTTGGAAGAATAGTTTGAGGGCTAACTTGGTGGAGGAAGAAGGTCTTTTGGTCTAAGGTCTTGATCTATCTCAACTTGAATTTTCTAGTGAAAGGTTTAGCTTGGTTTTCCCCTATAGATGGGCTTTAGCCCTCACAAAGTGCCTACATCTGGTGTCATTGATCTCCGTGTTTTTTTTATGATTGTTTGATGAAACAAAGATAAAATAAGAACATAATAAAGTTAATAAGAACATAAGAATATCTCAAGTAATTTCCAGCATAAGAAAGTATTTATGTGTTCCCAATTTTCTAACAGTAATGTACTTCATCTTGAGCATATTAATGAAGTTTCTAATTTTTCAAAACTTTTGCAACTACATTTAACTAAGTTATTAGTGGATAGGTTTCCCTAAAAGAATTAATCCAATCCCTTTGGTTTGGTAAATTGTCTCCTTGAACTGTTGAGGAGTTTTTGCTATTTGGAAGTGGAACATTGTACTCTTTACACTATTGTTTTTTTACCTTGTTCTACAACCTTGAGGCTAAAAATTCATAGGATCCAAAAAACATTCATAGTTGAAGGTGAAATCTATGTTTTGCATTTAATTTTTAAATTCCAAGAGATTTACACATATAATCCCCATATGGAGCCAATTGTTACCGCCAAGAAATGCAAAATTCATTTTTCATTATTTTGACATCAATGCATTAAAACATGCATATTAGTAGCTGAATTTGTCTTCTCCTTGAAATGATCGGAGTATGCTCATGTCTTTCCAGGACTATTTCAATGTTAAGTTCACATATTTGGAGGTAAGTTTGCACATGTGGCCAAGCTTCACCTTTTGAGAACCCATATTCACATATTCTCATGCATATTGACTCACAGAGGATGCATCTCATGTAGAAAGAAAAGTTACATATTTAGAGGCACATTTTTAGTTTAATATTATATGGTGTAGGTTTTAAAATTGTACATAAATTACCTGCAAACAAATTCTTAAAACATAAAAAATACAATGGTGAGAACAGAAAACATAAAACAAATATACACAGATATTTTCCCCTGGATCCCAAAACCGAGACTACCAGATTAACTTTTTATTATATTCATTTCAATGTTCCAATATATATACATATATACATGTCAAAGCATTCGTGAACCCCAATCCATTAACCTTGGATTAGAACATAACCATAGTTCCCTTGACCAGATCTACAAAATAGCATGGACAGGGGTGTCTAACCACCCCCCACCCCACCCCCCGCGCACGTGCAACTAGTCATGGAAATAATATAACACACACCCAACATATGGCACATGCATCTATTCACACGTTTTAAGGTTCTCCCTATGTTTTAAGGAGTTGTTATAACAACTAATGGCCCATTGCTTGCACACTTATATATGATATCCACTTTTAAAGGAGTTTAATAGCTTCTAAAAAGGGGTGTCCTAGCTTATGGTCATATATCTTTTGACAAAGTACTAGAAATTGTTGCAATATTAGTGTTATTGGATGCAAAATGTTTGAGGGATTTCATAATTTGTGTCATAATAGGAATTCTAACAAGTATTAAACAGTTATGGTGGTAGCAAATTTTCCACCTGAAAACCCTCATCACATTCTAACCAAACTTTATGAGGAATGCCCTACCTTGGTTGCTTGTGCATTTTGGTTATTTGGGAAGACTAAGGTTAGTGGATGTACAAGGTGGATAATTCCTTGCACATATGGCTAGTTTTGTGTGTTTTAAGGATATTTTAAGATAGGTGTTTGCGTGAGAAGGACAAGTGGCACATCAAGTTTTCACACTTTTAAGAAGCCTATTTCAAGATAGTGTGTTGCCTAGGAGGATGAAAATTTGCATCAACCACTCACTCAAGGACTTGATCTTTCATATTCCATTTTTGGGGAGAGTGACTTGCATTTTGGAGGGAAGATGGATCAGTTATTATAAATCTTTATAAATAATATTTTATTGTAAATTAGCTGGGAGAAAAGCTACATGAGGAGGAGAACTCCTCACTTACAAGAAGTTCAAGTGGAGAGATATCCCCTAAAAGGTTAAACACATTGCTATTTTCAAGTATAAGGGAAGAAGAGTTTTTTATGAAGGAATGTTCATCTCGTTCAATTGTTGATAATATTTATACTAAGGATTCCATATCATTTTTGTCAATTTTTTAGCCCTAGGTGACTGTTGTCTTATGCTTCTCTTAATTAAATAAATCATATCTGAATTTCGTAAACCACATAAATAAATATTTATTAAGTAACAATCACAAATTGTTGAAAAACGAATGGTGAAAGCATAAACACGATACATCGATAATTACACCTTCAAATTAGTGTTTCATTTAAATATTCAAATCTTACAAGGAAACCTCCATAAGCTATCCAACTAACAACCATATGGTATACATAACATTCAAATTTGCACTTACTAAGATAAATTTCTTTATTGGTCAACCACCTTATCTTAACAATGAGGTGTACAACTAAGATTATATCAAATCTAACTCACTCATACTCTAGAATCTCTAAAATATTTTACTTATATTTCTAAGACTAGAAGAATATAGGAAATCTAACTTTCACTTTTAATTATTTGATTGAAATTATAAGATATTATTATTTCCCACTATTACTGAGTGGCCACTAGAAGTTGTCTCAAACTACTCGAAAATTCACACTTAGCATGTGCAATAAGCTCTTGCTCAAGATATACTTCTCAACGCTTCCTCTTAGCAAGAGAAATTCTACAACAATCAAAGAATGTCTCTAAATGCTCCAAAGTTCCATTTTGATATAATCTTGTTCAAAATATTAGCAACCTTTTGATCTATGGATACATATTGGAGATTCACTTCTCCCTTCTGAATCCTATCTCACATGAAAGTGACATATAATCTCTATGTTTTTGGACCAATCATGGAACACCAGATTTTCATAGTTTCATATAACTCTTTAAATTCTCACACAATTATCATTATGGGATCTAACTCCTAATCAAATAAAATTGAAAGTAACTTGTGAAACCAAATGAACTCACAACTCGTTGTACCAGTTTCCATATAATCTACCTTTGTTGAGCCAAGTGTCAAGGAAGTCTACTTCCTATTGAACCAAGATATCATCGTCGACCCCAAACTAAAGCAATAGTTGAGGTGCTCTTCTTTTCTGTTGCATTGATTTCCTAGTTCGACTCTATATACACATGCAACTTCACCTCATCGTCTCCCAAATATCTCAAAACATACGCTAGTATGCCCCTTAAATACCTAAGCATGTGTTTTATGGTTACCCATTGCCCCGCCGTAACTTCACCATGAATTTACTCAAGGTGTTCATTGTGAAACATATATTTGCTCTAGTATTGACCAAATACATCAAGGAACCTGTTAAATGCCTATACAACATGGGATCCACCAACTCTAAATCTAAATTTGTCACCTTCTTCATATTGGTGATCATGGTTGTGGCCATATGTTCATAGTTCTCCATATTAAATCTCTTCAAGGCCTCAACTGCATACTTACCCTATCCAAGGAATATTTGCCTTGGTTTCTACCCAACCTCCAAATCCAAGAAGTAATGCATCATGTTAATGTCCTTCATCTCGAACTTAGCTGCCATATCTACTTTGCACCTTGTGACAACCTTCGTTGCACATATCAGAAACAAGTCATATACACATAACACCAAAATAATAATATCACTCCCAACAAGTATGATATACATTCAGATATGATTCACTTAGCAAATATCTATCAATCCTCGAATATCGTGCTCTTGGTGTTTGCTTGAGTTGATCCAAGACTACAAACATTGGGCTCCTTCAATTTACCTAAAGCCCTAAGGTTGCTTTATGTACAATTCTTCCCCCATGATTCAATGAAGGAAATCTATCTTCACATCCATCTGATGTATTCTCCATACCATGATTGAAACTATAAACAATTTCTCTAATGGAACTATACTTCTGGAGCAAAAGTCTCGTCATAATCCACTCCTTGTTTTTGGGAGAACCCTCTTGCTCCAAACCTCACTTTGAACTTCTTATTGTTGTCATTTATAGCATTCCTAATTTTGTAAATCCACTTGGAACTCACAACTAATTTCCCCTTCGACATTTGCATTATGTCCCAAACATCATTCTTCATGATGGTGTACTCCATCATGGTAGCATTTCATACCTATTGTTTTACTACCTCTTGAAAATTGGAAGGCTCAAAATAAATGGTATTGATCATGAATACCAAGTACGAAACTTCTTTGGAGGTTTACTCTCCTATTGTGCTCCTAGGAGCCCCAACATACTCCTAAGAATCCCTCAATGTTTGTGTGAGCCATCAAGGTCTCCTAAAAAAATTGGAAGGGGAATGTCTCCTCCTCACCTTAAGGTTTTCGTCCTAGATTGGAAACTGTTGGTGACTTTGGTAGTGCTAGCTCAACCTTCATAGATTCTTGCCCCTCATCCTCTATCACTGGAATAGACTCCTGTGACTTCTTGGATGCAAAGTATTCCTCAAATTTTTCATTCCTACTTATTATTATCTTCATTAAGGACTTTGAAATCTCACTATAACCCACAAATAAACTCTTCATATTCATTAGGTGAATTTTGAGGTCTAAAATGGGCCTCTTAAAGAAATAATAAATAATATCTAAACCAATAAAATAATATTTATGAATTTACATTTCACTTTTGCACCATGATCCATGTAACCATAGTTAAATTCAATTGAAAAGTTGCATCAAAATAAAATTAATAAAAAAATTGTATTGATGTGACTATAAATAAAAATGAGTTTTTCAAAAAAAATTCATTATCATTGAACAGCTAATGCATTTGTCCTTTGTACTTAAATAAATTAAAATAAATTATCAATATAAATTCATAAATTCTTAGTTGTATAATATATCATTAATTAAAATTTATATTATTTAAATTATATAATAACAACATGTAATAAAGATACTATATAACAATCAAATAATATAATATAATAAATGTATTATATTATTTTATGTATTAATTTTATGTTATATATTGATTTGACTTGATTTATAACATAAGAAGAAATAATATATAATATAAAAAGGAATAAGAGATATATTCTATTACATTTAGATTATTTTTTATAATATTATATATAATAATGTATAATATTAATATAATCATAATGAAATGAATTGAATTGTATTTTAAAAATATATATTGAAATAAATTTAATTTATATTTATGTGTAGGTATTTATTTATATATGTATAGATATTAACTTACAATTAATTAGAAATTATAAAATTAAATGAATATACAATTTTAAAATAAATATATGAAAATATAAACATAATATTTATTGAAAAGTGTGTAAAGACATGAAGATTGTATAGGGATATGCATTGTTTCTTTCAAAAAATATGAAATGACAATAATAATATTTTATTCAAAAAGTGCGAAATAACATTTATTATGAGTACTTTACTTTATGACTTTAAAAGTCTTAGATTGCTACAATGGTTAACCATGAGTTTTTATCCACCGTTGAGAATGTGACAAGTAAGTACATTTAACTCAAGCAATGCCACATCAACTATGGGGGATGATGTCATCCCCTAAAATGTGATTGGTTCTCATAAAGTGAACTGTGATTGTACATTTTCCTTAGGAGGCCCATTTTTACCTCAAAATTCCCCTAATGGGAGGGATCCAACTTGGTCCTCTTTTCCATAGGTACATGGATATAAACTACACAACCAAAGATGTGAAAATGACTTACCTCTAGCTTCACATCAGTGAATGTATCTCGTCGATGTCTTGTCCTCCAAGATCCTATGAGGATGATAACATAGATACTTGAGTTGCATGCCTCTATGCAAAAAAACATGGGCAAGTCCCAATCATGGATCATGAACTTAACAACCCCAATCATGGATCAATCCTTTCACTCCATAACCCCATTATACTCTAGGGTTGTATGGAACTATCAACTCCATCTTGATTATTGTCTCCTTGCATAAACCCTCAAAATCCTTGGAGGTATATACTCTCCCCAAGTACTTGATCTCAAGACTTTGATCTTCTTCCATGTCCAATTCCAACTAGAGCATTGAACTCCTGAAACATACTAAATACATCATGTTTTGTCTTTAAGAATTAGATCCAAGTCTTGAAAGAGAATTTATCAATAAAAGAAACATAATACATGATTCCTATTATTGATGCCACTAACGATAGTCCATTGTCCACAAACATTCAAATGTACTAGGTCCAGAATCCCTCCATACCTATGTTTGTTGCTTGGGAAGGAAACCTTTGCATGTTTTCCAAGCATACACCCTTTGCATGCTCCTTGTTGCTCAATACTGAACTCAGGAAGACCAATGACTATCTCCCTTGAGATAGGATACACTATATAATGCAAGTGCCCCATCCTCTTGTGCCACAACTTGCAGAATTTGTTATTGTTATGAACTAGGGCTTGAACAGATCATGTAACCTATATAAATTTCCTTCCCTAAACCTTATCACATGTGCTACTTCTAGGCTAAATTCCTTTAGCTTTGTATGGACCTATTGATATTTGAACTCTACTACATAAGCCTTATCCTCCATTACCAAAACTGATGCAACTTTTTCCTGAGATTTGGGACAAACAAAACATCAACAAACTCTAAAAAGTTAACTAACTCAAATTTGAAGGGAATAATACCAACTCCTGCTACCAAATACTTAACATCATCACCAAGCTCAACTTGTACTCCTAAGTCTTGCATTATTAAGGACTAGAAAAAAACTACCAACATTATGTCGTATGACAAGATGCTCCATTTTCCACATACCTATCATGCATTCCTTGAAATCGTGATATAGTAGAAAGGCAAGATACCATTGAGAAATCTTTCTCAAACTTTGTAGCAAACCCATTCATTTGAGTTTCTACAAAGGCTGCTACATGTTTCTATTGTTGTTATTATTGGTTTCTATTGTTCTAACCAATAATAGAAACATGTTTCTATTGTTGCTACATGATTCTTGAATATTGTAAAATGAAAAAAAAAAATATTATTGTTATTTTGCAGCACGGGTTTCATGATCAAGGTATTTTATTTTAGAGGCCAAGCACCCATTAAATGCCTCTAGGGTTTTTCCTAGGTCAAGAAGTCAAAAGATTCATTGTCATAAGTTTAAGACACCATCAGGGACATTGAAAATTGTAAAAAGAATTATTTTTGTATTTAAAAGTGTAAAAATACCCTTCAAGACCAAGTCGGCCTATTTTGAGGAGCCTCGTCCACCTTATAACCCTATATGAAGGAGGGAACTAAACCTCCTTTGGACACGCATTCACTTCTTATCATCCAAGCGAAGGAGAAGCACAAGAAGGCTAGTGAAGAAGGAGAAGGACAAAGAAAGAAGTTTTATGGGCTAATTCTCTCTCACATGTGCGAAGAAGGAAGGCTAGGGTTTGTTGCTTCAAGGTCAAAATTCTCTAACTGTTGGAAGAGGATCAAAGTTTCCATAAGAAGGGTATAATAGGTCATCTACTAGCCCTAGACAAGGAAGCAAGTCAAACAAAGTTGTTGGGAGGCATTGGAAGGCTAAATTTTTCTCACACGTGTGGATGCAGTCGCAGTTGTAGGGGGTGGGGAATTTTCAGACCTACAGTAGAATTTGAAATTTTGTAGTTGGGGGTCGAAGTTGTGTTGTTGTAAGAGATTTTACTGGGTTTGACTTGAACAAAGGAAGCACATCATCAGGAAAGGTCGAACTTGGTCTTGGAAGGGTATTGGCCTTGGTCTACAAGTCTTGGAATTTGTCAATTGAAGGATCTATAAGAAGAGAAGATATTTGTAATTTTTCTTCTCAAGTGGAGAGGTTTTGGCCCTGGCTTACAGCGTATATCTTGTGTTATTGTGTACTATTTTTATTCTTGTTTTGGTAGTTTTTTTATGATAAGAACAAACATAATAATAAGAGAAGAAGCTAATAAGTAAGAAAAAATTTAAAAAAAAATATCACAAATAGTTATCAAGAAATTAGATTTCTCAACTTGGTATCAGAGCTAAGATTGACTAAGGGCATGATGAATATCTCTATTACATTGAAGATGTTCTTAAAGAAGCATACAATGGTGGTAAGTCATCTCAAGAAGGGCATCGAATAATTATGGGATCTCTTATTTTCTCTCAAGAAGGATGTGACCAAGAAAACTACAAAGGTCGAAGGACTATTCTCAACACTCACTGGCACATTTGAAGATGAGAATATATGGGTGATCAATAATGGAGCGTCAAGACATATGTCTGGTCAACATAAGAAACTAAAAACATTGTATAGAGGAAAATATTCTTTCTCCATTGAGCTTGGTGACAAGAAGAGTTACCTTGTGAGAGGAATTGGATCAACCTCGCTAACGCTGAATAATGGAGGAAATATTCATCTCAACAATATCTTGTTTGTTTCAGGTTTGCATAAGAATCTACTTTCCATTTCATGTCTAGAAGACAAGGGTGACATAATTGCTTTCATAGATGGAAAGGTTGTAGTATGTGACAAAAACTCTAGTATCGAAAATGCAAAGATGATTGGGATCCGTGAAGGAAGACTCTACGGATTGCTAACTCCCCTCGCTCAAGCTCTAGTTCACATTGAAGTTAGCCCATGTGAACTTTGGCATAGAATATTTCGTTACCTTCTCTACAAAATCTTACCAACTCTAAATAATGGTAAATGGCATCCTCAAACTCAATGAACATTGTGAAGGAGTATGCAAGGGATGTGCATTAGGTAAAAATACCAAGAGACCATTTGGAAGCAGTGCTTCAAGGTCAAAAGAAATTATGGATCTAATTCATTCTGATGTTTTTGGTCCTATGACATCAAATTCTCTTGAACTCCATCTATATTATGTAACATTCATTGATGACCATTCAAGGAAAACTTGGGTTTATTTGATGAAATCCAAGGATGAAGTATTCGTCAAATTTCAAGAATTCAAAGTTGGAGTAGAGAACCTTACAGAAAGGAGAATCGAGATATTAAGGTCTGGTAATGGAGGAGAATATACATCAAAGGAAATCATAGCCTTCTGTAAGGAATCTAGGATTAAGAGGGGGTTGCAAAATGGAATAATCAATATATTGAAGAAAGTGTAAAAGTCGTGTTACATGGTCAATATTTGCCGAAATTTTTGTGGGGTGAAGCTACTAAGACAATTGTATACATTCAAAATCGAAGTCCCCACAGGTCACTAGATAACATGACTCTTGAAGAAGCATTCACTGGGAATAAACCAAGTGTGGACCATCTCCAGATTTTTGGTTGCCCTATCCATTCATATACCGGAGGACAAGAGAGAAATTGGATCCATCAGGCATGAAGGGAACATTTGTTGGCTACAGTAATTCTTCTAAGATCTATAGGATCTACATAAAGGAAGGACACTGAATAGAAGTTAGTCGAGATGTGATATTTGATGAAAGTAATCAATTTAATAAATCAAAGGATCTTCTAATGGACTCTGATGATTAAGAACTTCCTATATTTGAAGAGGAAGGCACCAAGGAGGAAGAAGAATAAAATCATGAAGATGAAGGTCCCAATGAACCCGTGCAACCTGTGGTCATCCTCGAAACTAGAAAGAGACCTGAGTGAGTGAAATCTACTCTTTTAGATGTAGAGAGACATGGAGTAGCCAAGGGCACCTTCAAGGAAAGTAATAATCCTAAAAGATATTTTAGATATGTAGCATATATGGAAAAACTAATAGAAGCAGATTCATCCACCTTTGAAGAAGTTATCAATCACCAATAATGGAAGGATTCCATGAATGAAGAGTATTAATCGATAATGAAAAATGAAGTTTGGGAGATCGTACCTAGGCCTAAAGAAAAATATTTGGTGACTCCAAATGGATTTACAATATTAAACATGTGGAAGATGGAAGTATTGACAAGTATAATGAAATATTTGTGGCTAGGGGCTTCTCTCAACAAGAAGGCATCGATTATGAAGAGACATTTGCTCCAACAAAAAAGTATACAACTATGCATTCACTGGTCTCTTTGGCAGCATCGATGGGATGGAATATTCATCAAATGGATGTCAAGACCGCATTCCTAAATGGCATGATTGATGAAAAAGTATATATAGAGCAACCCTTGGGATTTTAATTCAAAGATAGAGAGGCTTATGTTTGCATGTTGAAGAAGGCATTAAATGGCCTTAAGCAAGCACCAAGGGCATTGTATGCACAAATGGATGCATACCTACAAAGATTGGGCTTCACAAAGAGTTTTGTTGATCCAAATATTTATATCAAGGTTGTGAAGGATGAGCTTGTAATCATTCTTCTATATGTGGATGATCTTCTCTTGACAAGTGTAGAAGGTCAAATCCAAAAATGCAATAAGAAACTAGCAACCGAATTCGACATGAAGGATCTAGAGTTGATGCACTACTATTTAGGACTGAAAGTTTGGCAGGGACCTGATGAGATTTATCTAGGTCAAGGAAAGTGTGTGATCGAGATGGTGAAGAGGTTTGGCATGACAGATTGCAAACCTACGACAACCCCCATGATCATAAACTTGAAGAGGCTAAGGATTTATGAATCGAGCCCAGTGGATCCGACCAAGTATAGACAATTGACTGGTTCACTGATGTACTTGGTAAATACTCAACCATACATGTTTTATAGTGAATATTCTCAGTCAGTTCCAAGTTAAGTCGAAGCATGATCATTGGATAACATACAAGGATATACTGGGATATTTTCAAGGAAAAATCCACTACTGCCTGAAGTATGACAGGAGAAATGATGCCCACTTCATTGGATATACAGATTATGGTTGGGGAGGCAATGAGCAGGATGGAGGAAGCACTACAAGAGGATGTCTTAGTGTGGGATCCTCCATGGTCTCATGGATGATCATAACGCAATAATTGGTTTCTTTGAGGAGTGTTGAGGCTAAATATATTATAGCCTGTGAAGTAAGCAAAGAAGTTTTCCAGTTGAGGAAGTTGTTGTCTGACTTGTTTGAAGGACCAATGGACCCTATAGTGATAAATTGTGATATCACCAATTACATAAGGTTGTTTTAATACCTAGTGTTTCATGGAAAGACAAAGCATATAAATAACAAGTATCAGTGCATTCGAAAGCTAGTACAAGATGGTGTATTATAGCTACGGTATATCTCCACCGATGAGCAGGTAACTGATATATTGAAAAAATCTCTTCCTAATAAGAATATTACGTATTTGAGAGGCAAGCTTGGTCTAGTTGATATATCCTCCCTAGTTGAGAGAAGAGATAGGCACATCATTCTTGTCTTCAATTAGGAAGAAAGAATGGAGGATTGGGTAAGCATCTAACATTCGATACTCTGAGGTAGGGCATCCAAGATAAGAATAGTCGTAGAGGACCGGTATTCTTTGAGGATTGGTTATCCACGATAAGAATAGTCTTAGAAGGCCATACTCTGTGAACACCCAGGTGGGGTATGTTCCTTGAGAGACAATGATGATGGTGTCTATAAATCATTGGTATCGTCATCATTGTGCTTTGATCTTGTGGAGATATAGAGTTGTTATTCAAGGCCTTGATATGTGAAATTGTTGGTTGTAATGATGCTAAACAGATGGGTTACCAATCCGACTCTTCTTATGAGATCTCTTCAGATTGAGAATTTCCATGTACCAATTATGAATACCTCCCTAGTTAATAGAGAGTGTTGAAAAATGTGTAACTAGGTTCGGTCTTCATAAATATGAGATGTACTTTGATTCTTGAATATTGTAAAATGAAAGAAAAAATATTATTGCTATTTTGGAGCATGGGTTTCATGCTCAAGGTCTTTTATTTTAGACGCCAAGCACCCATTGAGTGCTTCTAAGGTTTTTCCTAGGTCACGAAGTCAAAAGAGTCATTGGCATAAGTTGAAGACCTCATTGGGAACATTGTAACTTGTAAAAAGAATTATTTTTGTATTTAAAAGTGTAAAAATACCCTTCAAGACCAAGTCAGTCTGACAGCTAAGAAGTTGGCCTATTTTGAGGAGCCTCATCCACCTTAGAAGCCTACATAAAGGAGGGAACTCGACCTTCTTTGGACGCACATTCACTTCTGATCATCCAAGCAAAGGAGAAACACAAGAAGGCTAGCGAAGAAGGAGAAGGACGAAGAAAGAAGGTTTCTCAGCTAATTCTCTCTCACATGTGCAAAGAAGGAAGTCTAGGGTTTGTTGCTTCAAGGTTGAAATTCTATAACTTTTGGAAGAGGATCAAAGTTGTTGGAAGAATGGTCTAATAGGCCACCTACTAGCCCTAGATAAGGAAGAAAGTCAAGTGAAGTTGTTGGGAGGCCTTGGAAGGCTAAATTTTTCTCAAACGTGTGGATGCAGTAGCAATTGCATGGGGGCGGAAATTTCAGACCTGTCGTAGAGGTCGAAATTCTATTTTTGGGGGGTTAAAGTTGTGTTGCTGGAAGATTTTTGATTGGGTTTGAATTGAACAAAGCAAGCACATCATCAAGAAAGGTCGAACTTGGTATTGGAAAGGTATTGGTCTTGGTCTAGAGGTCTTGGAATTCATCAATTGAAGAATCTATAAGAAGAGAAGAGATTTATGGGTTTTCCTCTCAAGTGGAGAGGTTTTGGCCCTAGATTGCAGCCTATATCATGTGTTCTTGTGTACTATTGTTCTTCTTGTTTTGGTAGTTGTTTGATGATACAAAAAAACATAATAATAAGAGAAGAAACTAATAATTAAGAAAAAGTAAAAATATATCACAAGCAGTTATCAAGAAAAAAGAAATCATCCTAACTTCTGCCCTATAGATTTCTCAACCCTTGTGACCTTTGTCGAAGCTTGAACTAAGGCTCAGCTATTCTAAAATTGCAAAAATACATCAATGACCTATGCACAGAGAAACTATCACAAATTTGAGCCCATATTTCTCCTAAGAAACTCAACCAGCAAAAATACATCAATGACCTATGCATAGAGAAATTTCCACAAATTTGAGCCCAAATTGCTCCTAAGAAACTCAACTAGCCCTGCCCAAACCAAAACATAGACGAGATCAGGCTTTCATCCATCCTTCACTTGAAATGTGTTGCTCTATCTTGCAATTATATCATAATACCTTTCTTCAAAATTTTGATGTGATGGTATGGTTAATGAGCTCTTTAAAGGATCTTTATTTATACAAGTCAACGAGGTACCAAGGGGTGCCTTTAGTCCCCATGAAAATCATTGATTTTGTAAAGTTGACTTGATTGAAAACCCTTTCAATTTAAACTTCAATATATTTAAATAAATTTACCAATTACTTTGATGATTGCTTTCCTAAATAAGGTTGTCACATCAAGGAGCACTGTCAAGAACACATCAAAAATAATATTTTCCTTTAACCAATTTGGATTCTTCCTTGGGGCAAGATGTGCTTCAATTGGGGTTGTTGGGTTTCTCATGGGGAAATTCATCCCATAGCTGCCCCAACTTCAACACACTCCACCCTCTTTCCCTTATCCTTAATGGGTATGTTTTCCTCTTCCCTTCTTCATCTAACCGAATAGAACCAAGTTTGCAGCACCACCATTCTTGTTGACCTTTGACTTCAACTAAGTTTCCCCCTGGATACAATCATCCCACAGCCTTTCAAAGTTACGAAGATTTTTGTTAGCATAGATACCTTTGAAAAATGGTTCCCATGACACTAAGAATCCATTCAGTGCCATGTTCACCAGCTCTCCATTTGCAACCTTCTCCCCAGCTAATGCAAGTTGATCACAAATTTTTGTGGCCTTCATTAGGTAACTGGTAATGGTGTATGATCTAGTCATTTGTATTGATATGAGTTCATTATGTAATATCATCTTCATGTTTTTGTTATCACTCTTGTATAGGTTAACTAGAGCATCAAACATCTCCTTCATCGCTTTCTTCTCAGAGAGGTGAGGAATCCATTGATACTTCACAACATCCAAGATCACCCACTTAGCCTTCACTTCCCTCTTCTTATGTGTTTCCAACTACTATGGATTTATTATTGAACTAACCAACTTCTCAAATATATCATGGAGATCATTTTCCTTCATATCAATGTTACCCTAGCTTTCTAGGGAAAGTAATTGGAGGCACCATCTAATTTGTCTTGAAATCTAAGGCTCGTTGATGGCATCTCTGCGATCTATTGCACAAGTCCCAAATTAGAAAATTAAAATTTTGAAATTCTCTTATAATTTATCCTTATTCCCTACAATAGATTTACTACTATAAATCCTTGATCATCTCAATTAGAGACCATGCTCTCATACCATGTAATTTTTAAGCTCTAGGTGATCGTTGTCCTCTATTTCTCTTAATTAAAAAAAATCAAATTTGAACTTATTTACCAACAAAAATAAATATTTCTAAATATGCAAGGAGCAACATATAGCTTTAAAATGAACATTGAACACATAAACACACTACATCAATAATTACACCCCCAAATCAGCTTTTCATTTAAATTTTCCAAGCTTACAATTAAACCTCCAAAAGTTGTCAAAGCAACAGTTGTATGATATACACAAAAATCAAATCTGCACTTACTGAGATAAATCTACCTAATAGTCAACTGAAATTTTGTTTTCCTGAATTGTGATACAGTGCTATACAAATTGTACTTTGGTCAGTTTCTCAACTTCAACTCCCCTCCTATGCTTTGAATTTTCTCAACTAGTCTCTCTTGATACCTTCAATCTTATGGGTATACAAAATGTGTGCTCAACCGTTCCCATATTGTTTTATTTATTCTTTGAGAGAAATAACTAATCTCCTCAACCCTACAACTAATTTCACAATTATTAGCAACTAATACCCAAATATTAGCAACCATCTTATATCAAAAATCATGTATGGCTCAAATTAGATCAAACCTAACTCACTAATATTCTAATATCTTTAGTTAGATTTCTAAGACTAGGAGAGTATAGGAAATTTGACTTTCACTTTCATCCGTTCAAGTGAAATTATAAAATGGTATTATTTCCCACTTTTACTAAGTGGTCACTAGAAATTTTCTCAAACGACTTCTCACATGTTCACACCTAACCTGTGCAAGAAGCTCCTACTCCAACTATATTTCTCAAAAAAAAACCAGTTTGTAAATTTGAGTTGTTCTAAAGTTATCACATTCTTTTGTGGGCTAATTTGGGGTATTAGATAAGGGTTTTATGAGAGATACATCCCGCTAAACTCTAGATGCGACCAAAATTGTTAATGAAGATAAAAGGTTGTTGTTCACCTCATAAATTTTGTGTGGATGTTGGTTGCTCTCTACTTTTATGCTTATAAAATGTGCTAGTTTATTTTGAGTTGGATATGGAATGGCACTACTAAGATTTGTTAATTGGTCCGATGCATCAATGCGGCTGATTAGAATGGTAATGTTTATGACTTACTGATTTTTCCCTTGCATTTCGCACTTCTTCATCAAGTTCATTTCTGACTCCATTTTCCACAAGGACAAAGCACTTGGTCTTGCTCCCTTCTTATCTTTTAACCTAAAGGAAATCATAAATTTATGATTCATCTAATGCAATACCCCCACCTGTTTTGATGATGTAAATATATGTTTTTTTTTTTTTAATATTAGGTTGATGAGCTAGATACTCTTAACTCTTAGGCTAGTGAGCCGGATGTTTTATTATGTGGCTTGTATGCCCCATGTAGTTATTTTAGTCAAGGTCGTCATGCCTGATATTGTAAATTTGTACATATTATGATATTAATAAAATTAGGTTGTGGAGCCCACTCCATGGAAAGCATATGGGAGACACAACTCAAGGACAAGGCAACATTCGGGTATTTTGCGTGAAAAGTGCACTAAGGCCCATGTGGGTTCTAGAGGGTGCCACATGGAAAGTTAGGGCCATGCATACATAAATAAGTGTAGATTTTTCTGGGGGGGATTATTCAATTAGTTAATCATTAAGTTGGTTACTAATTTTCCAGTGAGTGTTGCGATGGAATCTGAGACTGACTGAGGTGTGGGAATTTGGTAAATCATGTTGAATTGGATGCATCCTATTTATTATGTGAGCCCCTTTGTTGGCTCTAGGAGCTTTGGTGACTCTGATGGTTTGTTGGCCATGTTTACGGCTTGGTGGCCATGGAAATCTGGTTGGGGAACTCGATTTGTAGATAGCCAGTGAGTCTTTGCGGGATTGTGGTATTGGTCATGGGTTTAACTCGATTTGGCTATTGGTACTTGGATGCCCGAAAGTTGTGAGCTAAGATCATCCTAGAAGGGGGGCACCACCGAGAAACTCGGGCTATGTCGCTTAGGTGTCGATCAGGGGGGCGTGAGCCTGTGGCTAGAGACTGAGGCTGCTAGGGTTAGTGCCTCGACCATGTTTTTGTATTGGTTTTGTGATTTTTGCATATGGAATTGTTGTCCCAGCTCAAGGGTGACCGGTGGTTGAGCTTGTGAACCAACAAGACTATATTTGGGTGGAATGTGGAGAGCTCGCGGCTAGCCAGTTTTTCATTACCAGATAAGTTCCTAAATTCTTATGTATGGTTGTGTATTTATGTGCCATGATTAATTATTGTTTTTTCTTATGTTAAAACTGTGAAAATTCCAAAATCTAAACAGATCTAATGAATCCTACTACAGCAACTTAGTGTACTTCTCCTATTAAGTAAATTACATTACATAATTAATTCAAATCTAAGTTATTGAAGCAACTACTGAAGCAGCCTACACTAAAATTGATTCATAAACAAGGAAACTAGACAAGGAAATCATTCACACATGACAGTTATTTTTGGACTAATGTCCCCGGAAAAACCGAATGCGGGAAAACCGGTGCAGCAGATCTAAGGGTTTTATTATTATGTAGTAGCAATCTATGAATACATCTTTGAATACCCTCAAGGGTTATTCAGTTATAGAGACGCAGAAGAAATTGCGAGAAATTGTTATGAATATAATTCATAACGAATATAATAAATATAATTATTAATAGTAAAATAAGGATTAAGTTAGTAGTCATTAAGTTAGTAAAAGGGTGTGTCTAAAAGACATGCCCATTCATGAAAGACCACCTGCATAGGTATATAAGCAGGCCCTCATTGTAACATTTTATCATCATCTCTTATACATTTTATATATAACATATTATTATTACGAATACCTCTTGTGTATTTTACAATTAAATCAACAATCCTACAACTTTGTTGCTCCATTTGGTATCAGAGAAGCGATCTTCTCACCTGGAAGGAAACACCTACGCCATTGTTGGTTGCCTTTGGCTGTTACATGCGGTGCCTCGAAATCGTTGTCGCTCGATGTCTTCATCAATGACGATGGATGATTTCAACAAAAAGTTGATCGATCTTGAGAGTAAAATCAATAATAATTCCGATAAATTCACTAAAAGATTAATCAATCTTGAGGATAAGGTTACAGGAAATTCTGACAACATCAAAAAACTTCAAGACACAACAGATCGGATAGAAAGACAAATTTGGCTAAATCATAGCGAGGCCACAAAGAATCATAACAAAGCAATGCAGAAGATAAACGCCATTTGGGACAAGTTAAATCTGAATCAAGAACCAATTTCTGAATATTGGACATAATCAAGAGAACAATTCAGCCGATTCAGAGAATGCAGAAAATAATCATGAAGAATCACTACATTCTGCAGAGGATCAAGTTATGAAAATTTCAGATTCAGATGAAGATAATATCAACAATGATTATGATGAGGAGGAAGATGGTGAAAACCATAAAGTTGATGAGCTTGTTTTTATTAAATCTAAAGAAAAAACAAAACCTAGCAAAGGCAGCAAGGGCGATTGAAAGGAAAATTCAATTTCTTAATCCTAATGAAGAGTGTCATTTTGACACAGTTCGAGCAAGTGCTAAGTTTTGTGACAAGGACTTGTTTTTTTCAAATGGTATTGAAGAGAGGAAATATGTTGCAAATACTAAAGACACAAATGCAAATAAGAATTTATAGTTAAATGGACATAATTCCTCTACAGGTGTAGAAAAAAAATCTAGCAACACAGTCCAGAGCAATGGCCTTCAAATCTGTTACAAGTATTTTCTCAGGCCCCATTTCATTATAACGGCAGACAATAGGTCACGTAATGTCGACATCTATGATCCATATGGGTCAATTCCAGAAGGAATTTTGCTGACCAAAATTATAAATGAAAACCCGTTGGACGATGAGTACATCGATTATGAAAACTCCTATAATGGCAGCATACCCTTGGACATAAAGGATATTGAGCCCGGCCTAGAAGAGTGTTCTTCAGATCAAGAAGGATTCATGTTTGAAGACCATGTGAATTCACTGGTTTGCTGGATCGTTGATGATATTCATTCCCCTAAGGATTTCAAAGCTATTTGGAAGAGTATAAATATGCTTCGCCTCATACGGATATGTTTAGATAGAATAGATGGATGGATATGGAGACACGGATATTGACATCTTGCCAGGAACCAGATTTGAACTAGTGGAATGAGGATTTTCAGTCCTCTGCTCTACCAAGCTATCCCGGCTCTTCCCTGTGGATCATCCTGGTACAAAAAAAGGACATACACGCAGTGGTGCCCCTTTAGGACTTACCACTATGGAAAGACGAAGGCGCTCCAATGAGCGGAGCAACTGATACGTATACCATCAGGGTAGGAGCCATAAATGGGATTGATGGAGGGTTCATTAATGGTCCATACATTGATGGTGTCCGGAAGCGAGATCATGTATGAAACCATTGAGGGGTCCTCCCATATTAATGGATTTAATACATTGAGGGTGTCTGGAAGCGAGATCATGTAAGAAACCATTGAGGGTTGAGGGTTGAGGGTTGAGGTGGTCGCCTTTAGGGTAAAAAATCATCAAAGACCCTTAGGGGAGCTATGAGTGATTGTCCCCCTTTAGACATTCCCACAACTATGAAAGGGGTCCTCTCAAGCTGCAATATTGAGCTTTGATGTTCAACAATAATGAGTGGCCGAAAGGGGACCCTATGTTTGTTCCATGTGTGACCGAAGCTCCTTCTTGCAAAGGAAGGTTGCATGTTCCTTTCATGTGTGACCAAAGGTCCTTAATGTGTGACTGAAGGTCCTTGCAGTTGATTAGCAGTAGTGGTGTGTACCGATACTATAATGGATATCACCGAAGGTGGGTTTTGTGATGGACTTGGGATTGGGGTTGAGGATGGGGTGATGGGGCAACCAAAGGTTGAAATAAGGAAGAAGGATGAAGGTCAAGGACCTTCAAAGGACAACCAAAGGTTGAAGGAAAGGACAACCAAAGCTTGATCTTGTACAACCAAAGGTTGATCTCAATCAACCAAAGGTTGAAGTAAAGGAAGGTCAAGGACCTTAAGAGGACAACCGAAGGTTGCATATAATTAAACCAAAGGTTTAATAATACAACCAAAGGTTGAAGGAAGGATGGGTTAAGGAAGGTTGAAGATAGAGAATATAGTCCCATCAACAGATACTTGTTGCATTCTGTGAATGCATTCAACGACAAATCTCAGCGCCCAGGCAAAGATGAAGTTTCCATCAAAAAGATTAGTGGAGTCTTTAGCCGCTCTAGCGTAACTGCTGCAAGACTAATCCGCAAACTAAGAATTCTTCGTCAAAATAAATATCCATTCATTGTGCCGATTAAGGGTGCCCTCATACCCCCTGACAAGAAATGCTTCGACGAGGTGTATGTTGTGTACGAAAATATGACACCTCCCTTTACGACATCCTCAAGGATCGCATTATCGAATCAGGACCTAAACCTGCCTTCTACAAACGGGTCATGTATCAGGTGTTGAGTGTTGTGCAATACCTGCACCAGGCGAACGTGTTGCATCGAGACCTGACTCCTTCAAACATTCTCTTGTCAAAATGTAGAATGAATGCCAAGATATGCGACTTTGGTCTTGATCATACGTTTTCCAAGGAGATGACTCATCTGGTAGTGACGGTGCCATACCGATCCCCGGAGCTCTTTTGTTCGAATTTCATGAACAAAAATTGTAGCTACACCCCAGCTATTGACATATGGGCTCTCGGTTGCATTTTTGCAAAGATGTTGCGGCCAATCACTGCATGAAAACCTCTTTTCCAACTTTGTGATCACCCGGGGACTGAACTGAACCAATTGCACAAGATTTTGAAGGTCATTCCTAAGCCTTCTCCAGATGATACTCTGGATTTTATTGAAAATAAGAGTAACCACCATTGTTTCAAAACGTTTTTCGGGAATGATCCCTGATGCAGCCAAAGGCTGCAAAAACCCACAAATACTTCTAGGATTTAAATATGCATATCCACATGCATTTCAACCCAATAATCTGCACGGAAGCTATTCCTCTTCATAAAATTCACGTTTACAAACTATATGAAAATACCCACCTTACTCATTAGTATTTATTAGTTTCAATTGACATTGGTTAAAACCCAAAATGTTAATCATATAAATATATCCAGACCATGTCTAACATTCCATACTTTGGTTTAAAACCCAAAATATCAACAAAATATTTTATTTGGCCCCACAACTTACCAACTCACCTTCCGCTTTCCTCCGAATAATTTTACACCTTTAATTTCAACCAAAGATCTTCATCTCCTTGATATTTACACCGTCAATCTTAATACCCACCAATCCACGGCTATCACACTTCACAACTGATCTATGCATACATCCAACAGATATCGCATTTCAAGATGCATGACATTTAACGTACCTTTTTCACTGTCGGGTCCACACCTTTCGTTAACCTCTGCACAACTTCTGATGCGAACACCGTTAGATCTTTAACTCCTTTGATCGGACCACTATCGCATAAAATTAAGCCCGACAACTTATCCTTCCAAATTAATGCGAAATACGTGGTATTGCTTTGCGACGTGTCACTTCCAGAGGTCTATGGCGTAAATTTCTTCAATACTGCTTACCCTTTCAAAGCAGCGCGATAAACCCATGATTGTTTTATAAAACCGCTTATCGTCCTCTGCACCATTCTGATTCGTGTTTTCACTTGCTATTCACGATTTCTTGCACATGTTTAGATCAGTGGTATTTCATAGAATGGATCTCATTCCATTCGGTTATTTTTCATAGAGCCCCCACAACTGAATTCGATTGAATTCAACTCCTTTCCTCAGTAACACCTGTCATCCAAATATCATCATTGTTTATTCGGTAACCACATAAATGCCATTTAAGGGGATAAGATCCATAAACATCTGGAACATATGATTCCTATTTTGATTGCTGGTTCTTAAACGATATACTCAAGATATCGATTTGAGAGATCATTTCCTCTTCCGTCTCATTGATCCATTATGTGATCGATACACACAATTTCACAATCACAATTCAATATTAAACACACAAACTCATACAATCAACAATCCTGTAACCCAATTTCATCTGCAAACTATATAAACTCGGTAATGAAACATGAACTCAGAAATTGAGTTCTTTGTATTGATACTCAATATTTACATAAGAAATTTCTTCCTCGGCCTGATCTTCTGTACCAATGGCCTTTCCTTCCTATTACCCGTAGGCTTTCAATCCAAACTCTACCTACCTCTACCTATCTCTACCCCCTGTTTTTTATTCCCTTGAGGGTTACAATTTATACAAATATTTCTGAAACCAATTTTAGTTCCAAATCCTTTATTTTCTCAACAATTTCCTATGAATCCTCTAAGTCCTAAAATCTCTACTAATCCCTAAGGATCCTCTCTCATCCTAAAATCATGAACCAATTCTAATTTAGGATTTATAATTAATTCCTAAATCTCTCAATCCCAATGAATTCTCAACTAACCTAATTCTCTCATGTTCTCCAACATTCGAGAAAATTTACAAAATTCCTCACAATATTTAATTAATTCTCATTAAAATCACTCAAAACATCACATAAGAGACCAACTCCTTTGAAAACACAAAACCCCTAAGTCTATTAAAATACAAAGAATTTTCTTGAGCCTAATGCTCCTGCATCAAACTCCCAAGGTAAAAATAATCATGATCTCCTGATCATGTGCTTTTAATTTTTGTCTTCCTGGATCCCATACTTTGTTTTGTTGCTTTCCATAAGTTGCATTATTCTTCAACTGCACTTTTCCAGGCTTCCATATTTTATTCAGCATCTTTCCGCTAGCTATGCTTTCACAGCATGTTCTTGTCTTTTCTTTGTTGTTGTTACTTTGCTTTCTTGCTGCTGTCTTTTTCTGAGACACTTTCATCATAAACTTCCTTATAATTTCAATCTCTATATCCAGGTTATCTTCTGAAGGGTAACCACTCTACCTTTTGTTATACTTTGTCCATTTACTTTCAATTTCTGTTGTAATTATTTATCTGGACATTGTTGTAGATGTTGTTGCCAATATTGTTGCTTTTGTTGCTACCTCCCAAACTTCCTAAATATCTCTTAAGATATCTCCCTCTGCAACATCCTTCTTCTACTTATCACCTGCAAATTTATTTTTAAAAAATAAATTATCTTCTGATTCTTTAACCACAACAACATAATCATTCATTGTTCCTTGTATACTAGCAAGCATAATCATTTTTGGCAAACTAGTATCTGCTCCTATTTCTTTCACAACTTCAAGAATTTTCACTTCAGTGTTTGCAATTCCTTTCTCTTGTTCAAAAGTTTCCAGCAAGCATTTCAGTGATTCTCTTTGTACTTGTTTTATCTCAAACACATCATCAATATGCTGCAATTTAGTTTCAACGGATCCTTCTTCTTCTTCCTTAACAACCTTCAATGATTTTCCTTCATCTCCTTAATTGATTCTGGCAATCAAATCAACATCTTCAAACTCTATATCTTCATCCTTTATCAGAATAGAATTCTGATTCTTCACCATTGTGGCAGTTCTAAAAGTCTTTCCCATGGTCTTCTCTCGGCCAGTCAGGCAAGCCAACTACTCCTTGTAATCAACAGTAACAAGTTCCTTCATATGAGACATGACAGTCTCACATTCCTTGGAATTTATGAGTTCCTTCTTCTGCAATAGTTCATCTTCATTCAAGACAACTCCAAGAGATGGATTGTCTTCTGCAACACCTATAAACACAATCAAATTATCAATTTCAAAATCAATATACCCAATGGTCTCATTTGATGATCCAGTCACCAAATCTTCTTCTAGTAGTTACAAGTCTCTTTCAGGACTCAGAAAATCTTCACTGTCTTTCTTTCCAGCTTCCAAGGTTATCTCCATTGTTCCAATCACCATGATAGAATGATGATCCTCCACTATGTTTTCATCTAACATAGTTTCCCTTTCATTAGATTCTCTGACATTTTCCATTTGTTGTCCTTCTTTGCCTGCATAATTAACACATGAATTATCAGTATTAAAAATACAAGGTCTCAATGCCTCTTCCTCCTCTGGCAACATTTCAATATGTTGTTTTGACTTTTTGTTTAATTCCTTTGTCAACACATCAGTATGTTGATTTAAATTCTCCATGAGACTGTCAGCTAGTCTCTCCTTATCATCTATTTCAAGAATGTCTCTCTGCTCTGGTTCACAATAATGAACTTCTTCAATTTGCTGAATCATTCTTACATCCTTATCCTCTGTTTCCTGACCATCATTCATGAAAATTTCTTTGTCTTTCACATTCAGCAATTTATCCTAAGTATAGATCCTCTGTTTTTCCAACTCTCTTCTTTTAAGATCTAACTTTCTATATAACTCAACAATTTCAATTGGAGTAGAATTTGGAAACTTCACACGACTTTCCATACCTTCACTTGTTGTTGACCAATCATCAGATGGCCCCTCTTCCTCTACTTCAATACTCTGTTGTTTATTCCCATGAGACCCCTATGTTTCCTTTTGTTTCTGAGATCTTGCTATCTCAGCATCATTTTGAACAGAATTTAGATTCAACTTCTTCTCCTTAACAAACTTCAAAGTTTGTTCATCATCCTGTGATGTACCTACAATCATACAGAAATAATTATTTTTAAAAACACAAGACTTTTCAGTCTCGATTGCTTCTTCAAGCATTTCTCCTTGAACAAATTTGCATGTGGAATCCTCAAATTCTATCTTTGACTCAAAAAATCTGAGTTCTTCCTTCCATAAGGCAATCTCCTTATGCCTCCACTTCATTTGTAATGAGTGCCAAATTACCTTCTTTCCCTTCAGTGGAAATATCCATCCTCCTCTCTAGTTTTCCTCTTCTTGTAGCCATCCCTCTAGTACCTCCAGTTGTACTTTCATCACTGCAATATCTCTTTCTTTATCCTCATCATTCATCTTATCTCTGTGGCATTCTTTAGAACCTCTTCTCTGATCCTCCATGATCATCTTCTTCATGAGCTCCTCACTCACTATGAGTTGCACTAAGCCTCTGCTACAGCAAGTCCTCCCTGCTGCCACTTACCTCGCCAATCCCCTCTCTGGACTTGGTCTTTTGGTAAGCACTGGTTCTCTATCTCTAGAACCTCTTGAGCACTCTCTTCTGCTCTCTCTAGGTTTATATCCTCAAGTCACCTTCTCTTGAGAACACTTCAGTTGTTCTCCCTATCCAACCTTTCGCTGGAATATTAGGTTCACTGCCATCATCAACAAAATCTTTGTCTTCATCTTGTCTGCAACCAGAATTCTGTAATCACAATTTTTAAACCAGATTAAAATTAACTCACCTTCAAGATCTCTGCATGACCTTGTTTGTTAGGTCCCTATATTACTAGTATAGTCCCTTATTATTGTTAGTGTAACCCCCTTATTGTTATTATTGTACCCTTGTAACCCCCATTTTGTTATTATTGTGCCCTTAAATTATTATTGTTAGGTCGGCTAGGATTACATTGTGGCCCACTAGGATTACATTATGGCCCCATGGATTCCTATATATAGAAAGGAGGTTTTGTAAATTGTATCATCCAAGAATTGTTCATTTATGTAATGTATTGGAGGTTGCCCCCTCGAAGTGGCTTATTTCTAAGGCGTTGATATCTTTTTTCTTCTATTTTTGGAGCTGGTTACATAGCATTTGGTATCAGAGCTTTGGATTCTAGGGTTTCGCTACTCCAAACAGGTCATCGTGGCATTTTTGCTATAAAGTTTTTTCTACGAAGTTTCAAAATCTAAAATTTTTAGGGTGCAAATCTGAAATCCTGAGAAATATTTTCTAAACATTTCAGAGCTTGGTTCACAATATTTTCGGAGATATCATCTATGGAAGTTAGGTATTTTTTCAAGCTCCTAAACAGGTCATCGTGGCATTTTCGCTATAAATTTTTTTCTACGAAGGTTCAGAATCTGAAATTCGTATGGTGCGAAGCTGAAATCCTGAGGATATTCGTCAAAAAGTTTCAGAGCTTGGTTCACAATATTTTTGGAGATATGATCTATGGAAGGTAGTGCTTTTTCAGGCTCCTGAATTTCATCTCAAAGAGGTGATCGTGGGAAAAGTTCAATAACTCTCTCTCTGGGCAATGGATTTAAGTGCCATAAAAAGTGGTCGCAAGTACACGGACTGTAGTTTCTTGGCTATCAATTTCAGATACAAAGGACGAAACAGTGACATATGGCAAGTCCTACAAGTTTGCTCTACTGAACCAGTCCAAAATTAGGTCATTGTGGGAGATTGGACACAACTTTATCTTGGGGAATCCAAATTAGATCAGACATGTGGCATTTGAAAGAAGCTTCAGAGGGCTACTACAGGGCGGAATTTCAGATATTGAAAATTTTCAATTACAGAGATAATTCAATTTCAATATCGAGCTCCTCAAAACAAGTAAAAGGTGTGTATTTTTTTTCCGAATTGCGTAAGTCTTGTTTGAAGAATCAAGTTGAATTAATTCCAATGGAATATTGTAGAATAGGTATCAATATTGGATTCTAAAATGGCGCCTAAAAAGAATTCAACACCCATTAAGCCTTAAGAAGGCTCTACCATGACTCATGAAGATGAAAAATTGCAACATGATCTATCAAAATTACAAGAGCAAGTGCAACAAATTTCACTCTCGCAAAGAGCGACAAAAAATGAAATGGAAGTTTTGAAGAAAGGCGTGGAAGTGAAGATGGATGGTTTGAAGAAAGGCATGGAAGCTAAGATGGATGGCGTGGAAGTGAAGATGGACGGTTTGAAGAAAGACGTGAAAGCTAAGATGGATGGCATGGAAGCTGGCATGGAAGCTAAGATGGATGATATAAAATCAAACATCGAAGATTTGACAAATTTGATACAAGAAATGTTTCCTAATGGTGAAAAGATAGTAGAAGAACCTCATGATGAGAACAAAATAAATGTTAATCGTGATTTCATAAACTCTAATGTTTGCGGGAAGAACCACCATATTCCAAAAATGGATATGAGGAAGTTTGATGGAAAGAATCTTGTAACATGGATACTACAGATGGAGCAATATTTTGATCTCCATAACGTGCAAAACACACAAAAGGTACGCATTGCAACTTTACATTTAGAACAAAATACATTTGTATGGTATCGATGGCTTTGCTCCCGTAAAAAAATTGTCACTGGGTCAATTTTTACGGAGGAAATGATAGCACATTATGAGGATACAAAGAGCAACACCTTCTTTAGCCAATTGATAAATCTCAAACAAAAGGGTTTAGTGGGGCAACGCATTGAGGACTTCCAAAAATTGAATATAAGGGTAACTGATATTCCAGAGGAACACAGGATTGATCTCTTCATAGGCACCTTAAAGGATAACATTCAACATGAAGTTCGCGTTCTGGAACCTGATTCATTGGAGAAGGCATTCAGGTTGGCAAGAAAAGTTGAATGTAAAATTATGGCAACAAGGAAGTGATCAGGAGCTCAAGTCCAAGCCATGAAAAAGGCTAAAAAATGAAAGTGCTTAGAATTGCTCCGAAACAGATCGACTGGAAAGAGCTCGGCGATACGATCCCAACGACGCGAACGGCACTGAAATCCATTACCATATGGAGGAGATATTGCATTTTGAAAACGCCCAATAACTTTCAATTTTGAAAGAAAAGTTTTTTAATTTTATGTGTTGGGAAAATCTTTAATTTTTATTAAGGTTTAATTAATAAATTAAAATTATATATTTATTAATATTTTATATGATTTTAAGTAATCATATATTATATTATTTTATATATGTTTTAATTAATTTTTAAAAACCTTATTAAAATTAAAATATCAAAACTACACATATATTTTAAAGGTTCAAATTGAAAATTTTATGAAACGGGTTTTAAAACCCACCAATCCAAAGTTTTTAATAAAGCATGTGTTTTATAACGTGGCAAGGGTATAACGTATGTCAAGCTTTAATACGTGGGTTTTAAAAACATATGTTGGAGCGGAGTTTAACATGGCACGTGGTCTATTTAAACCATGGTGGAGCGGATTGTTTGCAGTGGATAAGTTTAAACAGTTAACATTTATTAAACCATTTGCCATGTGAACGTAAGTCACGGCGGGGGTCAAGTTAATACGGTTTTCAAAACCGTTAGTTAACAATTAAACGCTGCAGGTTGAGCGCATGTGAACGCGCCTTTTTCTAACAGTCATATTTAATGTTGCCGCCAAATTTGGAGCGCGTCCGACAAATCTGGTACAGCTGCCGTTTTTAACTGGAGTTAACTCCAGTTCTCCACAGTTAGCGGAGCTTTTGAAGGGCAAACTTCAGTTAGCCATAACTTTGGCTAGGAAAGTCCTTTTTGGACGAATTTTTTTTTTATTCTGGGTCTCTTGGACATTCTGAAGCTGTTGGGAGTGTTTGCAGAGCCATCAGGGCGCTCTAACAGAGAATTTACCAGCGTTTTTGGTCGTGGAGCCACCAGGGCCTAAGGGAAGAAGAGTTGTTTTGGTCTACCTTCATCCAATGGAGGTGATTTTTTAGTCAGTTTATACTGATTTGAGCCTTCTGAATCTTAATTTGCAGTGTATTTTGCCCTTTGAGGCTTCTATACAGTTGTATTCACATTTTGAGCAATTTAATCAAAGAGGACAAGCCCATTTTGGGAGGCTTGATCCAGCGGAGGTAGCCCAAGAGAGGGGTGAACCACTTAAACAATTATTTGCTGTCATACTGTATAATTTTGCTGCATATTTTCAGATTCTGATCCTTTAAACAGTAAATTTTTATAAGCAAACTTTTCCCAAGCAGGTTTAAACAGAGAACAAAATTTATCAGTTCATCATCAAACCTCTACACTTCAATTGCAGGATATGGATACTTTTCTATTCACACATTAAAGTTGGATCAATGAATACTTTGCAGTTAAAAAAAACACTTTCATTGATCGGATCTTTGTGATTACATGTTATTTCTTTAGGCAGATTCTGTAGAAGGGCCAGGTAGCCTCCGGATTCATCCTTTCTAGTAAAGGTGAAATATCCGGTGAATGCCCCTACAGTGAATCTCTGTATGAGAAATTCTTTGTTCTCACGATTTCAGATCAGGTTCGTATCGGAGCTCTAGGTTTTGCTTAAGAGTTTGTGAAATTTGTGCAAGTAAATTGTGTTATTCTGCAAAATTTGATGCTTACTAGGCTGAAATTGCAAAAAGGGGAAGGTCAATTGGTTAGAGAACAAGTTAATCCTCAACCAAGGAGGGCTAGAGTGCCATTATATCCACCTTCCATTTCATCCTCAATAGCCTTAGAATCAGCCACAAACATGTCATCTTCTTCTACAAAGTGAAGTTTCCTCCTTCACGAGATTCTTCAATGATGACATGAAGAATGAGTTTTTTAAGGTGAAGGACATGGTGCAGATTCTCATTGAGGATCAAAGAGAAAGCATTAAGCTTCATGCACAATTGCTAGCTATGCAGGAAGAGAAAGAAGCCATTATTCAAAGACTGCATGATATGGAGTTGCAGCTTCTTCAAGCTCAAGAAGCTTTGTCCAAGAAAATTCTTGAGGAAAAGGATAATTGTTCCAACTTGTCTTCAAGTTCCTCCATTGAAAAGTATGTAGGTTCTTTTGAAAAACATACAAGGGGAATCGGGTCCAAATTAATGTTGAAAATGGGCTATGAAGAAGGCAAAGGTTTGGGCAAGCATGCACAAGGCATTGTTGAGCCTATTTGTGTTGTGGAGCGTCCCAAGAATATGGGTCTTGGCTATGAGCAGCTTAATGGTGAAGTTTTGAGCTCATGCATTCAAGAATCTGATGCAAATTTAAAGAGAACCTTTGTCCCAAGTTCTCAATGTCATGATGGCAATCTTCCTTGCCATTGTTTGAAGCCTTCATTGCAGCAAAAGAGGTATAATCATTCACATGATCAATTTGATTATGTTTCAGCAAAGAATGATCAAATTTCTTGTTCAAATGAAAGAAAATTTTGTTGCACATTTTGTGGTGGAGTTAACCATGTTGCTTCAAGACGCTGGTTGAAAAAGAAAGCACACAGAAAGCAGAAGAGGCAAAGAGAACTTTCTCAGAAAGTTCTTAAGAGTTGCACAGTTTGTCAAAGGAAGGGACATGATGTCTCTCATTGTTGGACTTTGCATCCAACAAATCGTCCAAAGCATATGCAGCTAAGGGACAAACAGTTTGGCACAAGTGGATCTATGGAGTCCATTATCAATGTGGAAATGGAAGATTCACATGAAGAATTGCAGTTGCAGCAAAAGACGCCATGGAGATGGCTTGGTAGGAAGTGGATTAACTTCTTAATGCAGTAAGTCATACTCAATTTATACATGCAAATTTCAGATTGGTATGCATGTATTTCAGTTGAAAAGTTGATGCAAGATTTCATGCATAAGAAGTTTCAGTTGAAGGAATTTCTTTGTTGTTGCAAAATTTCGCCATGGAGGTGTAAAAGATGAGTATGATACTCACTTATGTTGCAGCAATGTCTTTTGGTTCAGCTCTTGATCATCCACGTGTTTTTTGGATGATGTACTTGTTGGTATTTGAAAAGAAGAGTTGAAGTTGCACATGTACATAGAGGTTATATGTGTAATTAGCGAACTGTATATAGTTCATTGTACATGATACATACACATATGTTTGTCAAGATGTATCTTGTTGTTTATCGACTTGTGTCGGTTGTGTGCACACTTATTACAAAGTTTGTGTGTCATTTGTATAGCACATTTCATTGTCAACTGGTTCTTGATGTCATATGTTGCACAAGATGCTTTTGGTGTCGTTTGGTGCAGAGAACGAAATGTTAGTGTAAAGCAGTGCAAGATTCCATGAGTTGGAAAGGCATGCAAGCAAAGAGGGCACAAAGTTCAGCAATTGTCATTGCTGGTTTCAGTATGGCAGATTGGTATGGTGAGAAAACTTGGTCGGGATTCGGCACAAGTACATGGCTCATTCAGCAAAAATCGCCATGTGAACAGTTGGCAATTCAGGAAAATTTTTGAAGGCTGAAGAGACGAGGATGTTGTTATTCTTTCATTTGTTGTACTACAGTTCAGCTCAGCATTTCAGTGAGCTTTTGGGGTCCAAAAGCTTCTCATTTGGGAGGTGTGATCAGGAGCTCAAGTCCAAGCCATGAAAAAAGGCTTAAAAATGAAAGTGCTCAGAATTGCTCCGAAACAGATCGACTGGAAAGAGCTCGGCGATACGATCCCAACGACGCAAACGGCACTGAAATCCGTTACCGTATGGAGGAGATATTGCATTTTGAAAACGCCCAGTAACTTTCAATTTTGAAAGAAAAGTTTTTTAATTTTATGTGTTGGGAAAATCTTTAATTTTTATTAAGGTTTAATTAATAAATTAAAATTATATATTTATTAATATTTTATATGATTTTAATTAATCATATATTATATTATTTTATATATGTTTTAATTAATTTTTAAAAACCTTATTAAAATTAAAATATCAAAACTACACATATATTTTAAAGTTTAAAATTCAAAATTTTATGAAACGGGTTTTAAAACCCACCAGTCCAAAGTTTTTAATAAAGCATGTGTTTTATAACGTGGCAAGGGTATAACGTATGTCAAGCTTTAATATGTGGGTTTTAAAAACATATGTTGGAGCAGAGTTTAACATGGCACGTGGTCTATTTAAACCATGGTGGAGCGGATTGTTTGCAGCGGATAAGTTTAAACAGTTAACATTTATTAAACCATTTTCCATGTGAACGTAAGTCACGGCGGGGGTCAAGTTAATACGGTTTTCAAAACTGTTAGTTAACAATTAAACGCTGCAGGTTGAGCGCATGTGAACGCGCCTTTTTCTAACAGTCATATTTAATGTTGCCGCCAAATTTGGAGCGCCTCCGGCAAATCTGGTACAGCGGCCGTTTTTCACTGGAGTTAACTCCAGTGCTCCACAGTGAGCGAAGCTTTTGAAGGGCAAACTTCAGTTAGCCATAACTTTGGCTAGGAAAGTCCTTTTTGGACGAAATTTTTTTTTACTTTGGGTCTCTTGGACATTCTGAAGCTGTTGGGAGTGTTTGCAGAGCCATCAGGGCGCTCTAACAGAGAATTTACCAGCGTTTTTGGTCGCGGAGCCACTAGGGCCTAAGGGAAGAAGAGCTGTTTTGGTCTACCTTCATCCAATGGAGGTGATTTTTTAGTCAGTTTACACTGATTTGAGCCTTCTGAATCTTAATGTGCAGTGTATTTTGCCCTTTGAGGCTTCTATACAGTTGTATTCACATTTTGAGCAATTTAATCAAAGAGGACAAGCCCATTTTGGGAGGCTTGATCTAGCGAAGGTAGCCCAAGAGAGGGGTGAACCGCTTAAACAATTATTTGTTGTCGTACTGTATAATTTTGCTGCATATTTTCAGATTCTGATCCTTTAAACAGTGAATTTTTATAAGCAAACTTTTCCCAAGCAGGTTTAAACAGAGAACAAAATTTATCAGTTCATCATCAAACCTCTACACTTCATTTGCAGAATATGGATACTTGTCTATTCACACATTAAAGTTGGATCAATGAATACTTTGCAGTTAAAACAAATACTTTCATTGATCGGATCTTTGTGATTACATTTTATTTCTTTAGGCAGAGTCTGTAGAAGGGCCAGGTAGCCTCCGGATTCATCCTTTCTAGTAAAGGTGAAATATCCGATGAATGCCCCTACAGTGAATCTCTGTATGAGAAATTCTTTGTTCTCACGATTTCAGATCAGGAAGCCTACCACTCAATTCTATAAAGAAGGAAGTGTGGCTACGCCTAGATTTCCACAACCTACAAGGTTGACACCACAACAATTGGAAGAAAAAAGAGCAAAAGGGCTTTGCTACAGTTGTGATAACAAATACACTAAAGGTCATAAGTGTGTCGAGAAGAAATTATTTTACATAGATTGTGAAGAGGAAGAAGAAAATGAACAAGAAGAGGATATACACCAGGAACCAACCCTAGAAGAGGAAGAAATGAGTCCGACCATATCGTGTAATGCATTGACAGGAATTACCACTTCTCAAACTCTCAAGATAGAAGGACATATCAAGAAGAAAAAGGTAATAGTGTTGATTGATTCAAGTAGCACCTATAATTTTATTCATTGTAAGGTAGCCAAGGAATTAAATTGTTTCCTATACCGAGTACCAGAATGTCAAGTGATGGTTGCAAATGGAGGAACTATAAATTGCTCTGGAAAATGCCATAATATCAAGCTAACCATGGGGGAATATGTATTGACTAGTCCAATGCTTTCCATTCCTATGGGAGGTGCTGATGTTGTACTAGGAGTACAATGGTTACAATCTTTGGGGACGGTAGCTTTTAATTTTCAAGAACTTTTCTTGAAATTTTTTTCAGAAGGAAAGGAAGTCGAATTACTGGGTATTGCGGGGAAGCCAGGAAGGATAATAAGCTCTAATGTCATGACAAAGCTTCTAAAGAAAGAACAACGAGGCGTAATTGCACAATTATGCTCACTAGAAGTTCGAACATCAAAATCATCTATTTCTGCAGATCTCCAACAAGTCTTGGACAATCATTCCAAGGTGTTTGAAACTCCCAAAGGACTCCCACCTATTCGTGATCATGATCATGCTATTCATTTGATTCCAGAAGTGTTCCTCCAAACATCAGGCCTTATATATATCCTTACGTCCAAAAGAGCGAAATTGAACGTATGATTGCAGAAATGTTAGAGGCGGGTATAATTCAACCTAGTCAAAGTTCTTTCTCTGCTCCTGTAGTATTGGTACACAATAAGGATGGATCATGGCGAATGTGTCCGGATTATAGGGAGCTCAATAAGCTCACCATTAAAAATAAATTTCCCATTCCTGTGATTGATGAATTATTGGATGAATTACATGGAGCAATTTATTTTACCAAGTTGGATCTTCGTTCAGGATATCATCAAATTAGAATGAACACTAAAGATATTCCAAAAACAGCGTTTCGAACTCATGAGGGTCATTATGAATTTTTGGTCATGCCTTTTGGCCTTACCAATGCACCTTCTACATTTCAAGGGTTGATGAATTCCATTTTCAAACCCTTCCTTAGAAAATTTGTGGTAGTATTTTTTGATGATATACTAATCTACAACAGGTCTTGGAAGGATCATGTTGAACATGTTGACAGGGTGCTCAAACTATTGCAGGAGAAACAATTATATGCAAAAACATCCAAATGTTTCTTTGGAGTACAAGAGGTGGAATATCCGGGTCATATTATATCTCACGAGGGTGTTAAAGTGGACCCTAACAAAATTAAAGCCATTAAGGAATGGAAAGTCCCCAAGACAATAAAGCAGTTGCGAGGATTTCTCGGGTTAACAGGCTATTATCGCAAGTTTGTTAAGAATTATGGGAGAATAGCAGCACCTCTAATAACATTATTGAAGAAAGATGCATTTTCATGGACTCCTGAAGCAACTAAGGCCTTTGAACATCTTAAAGAGGCAATGTGCCTAGCACCGGTCTTAGCTACGCCAGACTTCACAAAACCTTTATTGTGGAATGTGATGCCTCAGGAAATGGAATTGGTGTTGTTTTAATGCAGGAAGGAAGACCCATTGCTTTTGAAAGTCGTCCAATCAAAGGAAAGTATTTACAGAAACCTATTGATGAGAAGGAAATGTTAGCAATACTGCATGCACTAAAGAAATGGCGAACTTACCTAATGGGAAGACACTTCAAGGTAAAAACTGATCATGATAATCTTAAACACTTTTTGGAACAAAGACTATCTTCAGAAGAGCAGCAAAAATGGGTCACAAAGATTTTGGGTTATGACTTTGAAATAATATACAAAAAAGGAAAGCTTAATGTTGTTGCAGATGCACTCTCAAGAAAGAATGAAGAGGTGGAAGCATTGCTTTGTGCCATTTCTATTATCCAACCAGATTGGATAACTGAAGCAAGAGATGAATGGAAGAAGGACAAAGATGTATGGACACTCATTCAAAAGTTGCAGCAAGATCCTAGTACATCCGATACATTTAGTTGGAAAAATGATTCCTTATGGTACAAAGATCGCTTATATCTTTGTAAGAATTCCCAACTAAAACAAAAGATTCTTCTCGAATTGCACACTTCTCCTTTAGGAGGACACTCGGGATTTTTAAAAACTTACCACAGGGTGAAGAAAGAATTTTTTTGGGATGGCCTTAAATCTGATATTCAAAAGTTTGTGGCGGACTGTTTGGTTTGCCAGCAGAATAAAGTCGAAACAATTAAGACCCCGGGACTTCTACAACCTTTATCCATTCCAAGTCAACGTTGGGAGGAGATTTCAATGGATTTATCACAGGTTTACCTAAGTCCGAAGGAAAGAGTGTCATCATGGTGGTAGTTGATAGACTTACCAAGTATGCACACTTTTGTGCATTATCTCATCCATTTAAAGCAAGTACAGTTGCTACTACATTTATGGATAGAATTCAAACGCTACATGGAAGCCCAAGGGTTATTGTGAGCGACAGAGATCCCATTTTTACTGGAAATTTTTGGACGGAGTTATTTTCTTGTTTGGGTACTCAATTAGCTAATAGCTCATCTTATCATCCTCAATCTGATGGTCAAACTGAGATAGTAAATAACTTTTTGGAAGGATATCTTCGTTGTTTTGTATCTGATAAACAAACACAATGGGTCAAGTGGTTACCTCTCGCTGAATGGTGGTATAACACTTCCTTCCATACTGCAGCAAAATGACCCCATTTATGGCACTTTATGGATATCATCCACCATCCATCACATCATCTTTAAGGGAAAATTCGAAGGTTCAAGCAGTGGAAGATCACATCGAGCATCAGCAAGAAGTTCTCCAACTCTTAAAGGATAACCCGAATTTGGCACAAAATCGAATGAAACAACAGGCAGATCAACATCGCAGCGAGAGAAGTTTTGATGTAGGAGATTGGGTATTTTTACGACTACAACCATATAAACAAATGTCCCTCAAGCAAGCTAAGAAGGATAATAAATTATCACCAAAGTACTATGGTCCTTACAAGGTGTTGCAAAAGATTGGTACTATGGCATACAAATTGGAGCTTCCTGCTTCTTCGCGAGTACATCCAGTTTTCCATGTTTCATGCTTAAAGAAGGTTATAGGTGAGAATCTTCCAGTTCAAACAGTATTGCCAGAACTTGATGGGGAAGGGAAAATCATATTGGAACCTGAAGCAGTCATGGAAAAAAGAACTCGACAACTACGGAATCGATCAATTTCGGAGTATCTCATCAAGTGGAAGAACTTACCCACTGAAGATTCTACATGGGAGGATGAGAATTTTATACAAAAGCACCCAGAGCTACTCAAGCGTTGAGGACAACACTTTTTTTGAAGGAGAGGGGCATGTTAGGTCCCTATATTACTAGTATAGTCTCTTATTATTGTTAGTGTAACCCCCTTATTGTTATTATTGTACCCTTGTAACCCCATTTTGTTATTATTGTGCCCTTAAATTATTATTGTTAGGTCGGCTAGGATTACATTGTGGCCCACTAGGATTACATTATGGCCCCATGGACTCCTATATATAGAAAGGAAGTCTTTTAAATTGTATCATCGAAGAATTGTTCATTCATGTAATGTATTGGAGGTTGCCCCCTCGAAATGGCTTATTTCTAAGGCGTTGATATCTTTTTTCTTCTATTTTTGGAGCTGGTTACACAACATTGTTCTCTTCATTCACTTGTACTTTGATTGGACTGTCTTCATTTATTTCTGCAAATCCTTGTTCACTTCAATTTTGTGTATCTGCTGCTTATCAGATTTAGAATCTGATCTCCTCTTATTTTTCCATCAGACATGAATTTTAAAAAAATTCTTTAATTTTCAAAAGAGCTTTTCCAGCTCTGATACCAAAATGATGCAGCCAAAGGCTGCAAAAACCCACAAATACTTTTAGGATTTAAATATGCATATCCACATGCATGTCAACCCAATAATATGCGTGGAAACTATTCCTCTTCATAAAATTCACGTTTACAAACTATATGAAAATACCCACCTTACTCATTGGTATTTATGAGTTTCACTTGACATTGGTTAAAACCCAAAATGTTAATCATATAAATATATCCGAACCATGTTTAACATTCCATACTTTGGTTTAAAACCCAAAATATCAACATAATATTTTATTTGGCCCCACAACTTACCAACTCACCTTTCCGCTTTCCTCTTAATAGCTTTACACCTTTAATTTCAACCGAAGATCTTCAACTCCTCGATCTTTACACCGTCGATCTTAATACCCATCAATCCACAGCTATCGCACTTCACAACCGATCTATGCGTACATCCAACGGATATCGCATTTCAAGATGCATGACATTGAATGTACCTTTTTCACTGTCGGGTCCACACCTTTCGTTAACCTTTGCACAACTTCTGATGCGAACACCATCAGATCTTTGCCTCCTTTGATTGGACGGTTATCGCATAAAGTTAAGCCCGGCAACTTATCCTTCCAAATTAACGCGAAATAGGTGGTATTGCTTTGCGACGTGTCAATTCTAAAGGTCTATCGCGTAAATTTCTTCAATATTGCTTACCCTTTCAAAGCAACGCGATAAACCCACGATTGTTTTATAAAACCGCTTACTCTCCTCTGCACCATTCCGATTCGTGTTTTCGCTTGCTATTCACGATTTCTTGCACATGTTTAGATCAGTGGTATTTCATAGAATGGATCTCATTCCATTCGATTATTTTGCATAGAGCCCCCACAACTGAATTCGATTGAATTCAACTCCTTTCCTCAGTAACACCCGTCATCCAAATATCATCATTGTTTATTTGGTAACCACATAAATGCCATTTAAGGGCTGGAACATATGATTCATATTCCGATTGTTGGTTCTTAAACGATATACTCAAGATATTGATTTGAGAGATCATTTCCTCTTCCGTCTCATCGATCCATTCTGTGATCGATACACACAATTTCACAATCACAATTCAATATTAAACACAAACTCATACAATCAACAATCCTGTAACCCAATTTCATCTGCAAACCATGTAAACTCAGTAATGAAACATGAACTCAAAAATTGAGTTCTTTGTATTGATACTCAATATTTACATAAGAGATTTCTTCCTTGGCCTAATCTTTTGTACTAATGGCATTTCCTTCCTATTACCCATAGGCTTTCAATCCAAACTCTACCTACCTCTACCCATCTCTACCCCCTATTTTTTATTCCTTTGAAGGTTACAATTTATACAAATATTTCTGAAACCAATTTTAGTTCCAAATCCTCTATTTTCTCAACAATTTCCTATGAATCCTCTAAAGTCGTAAAATCTCTACTAATCCCTAAGGATCCTCTCTCATCCTAAAATCATGAACCAATTCTAATTTAAGATTTATAATTAATTCCTAAATCTCTCAATCCCTATGAATTCTCAACTAACATAATTCTCTCATATTCTCCAACATTCGAGAACATTTACAAAATTCCTCACAATTTTTAATTAATTCGCATTAAAATCACTCAAAACATCACATAAGAGACCAACTCCCATGAAAACACAAAACCCCTAAGTCTATTAAAATACAAAGAATTTTCTTGACCCTAATGCTCCTGCATCAATCCCTCTCGAAATCCTTTGAAGTCACTCCTATTTGGAGCCGAAGAGGATGCGGTTGAGTTAGTGGAGAGAATGCTTACATTCAAACCGTACAAGAGAATCACTGCCGAAGAGGCTCTTGGGCATCCCTATTTTAAAGATGTGGTTGCCCGAACATTACATGTTGTGCAGCGTGATTGACAATGTGACGATCGAAGGCATCGATGACGAAGAAATAAAGGATAAAGATACAGACCAACTTAGGAAATTGATGTACCAAGAAATAGTCTCCGTAAACGACCACTCAAAATCATCTCGCATGGACACGTGTGCAGACATGACCGTACGAACGTGTACGATGACCATCCATAACTAAAAAAATTAAAATATAGATACAACTGACGTAACAAAATAATTTAATTAATTTAAAATATAAAAAACTTTATAAATCTAATATAAGTAACTTTATTAAAATATGAAGTTATTTTATAATCAGTTTTATAAAGTTCCATATAAATAAAAGTATCCTATTAAAGGTTGGGCAAGACATTTAAAGTTTGGTTAGGATACATATAGTAAAGTTATATTATATATTAATTTAATTAATTAGATTTTATAATTAGGACAACAACAACAAAAAATACAAGCTGAAGAAATTATTTTCCATAAAACTTTGAGGACAAAGTTCTGAAGGAAGGGCCACTTCATAACAAATAAATAAATAAAAGTTGATATATATAAAAAACGATGAAAGCAAATGAAGAACTTGAACTGAAGAAAAGTGTCAACTATAAGCTTTGAAGACAAAGCTTTTGAAGAAAGGGGCAATGTTATGAATATAATTCATAACGAATATAATAAATATAATTATTAATAGTCAAATAAAGATTATGTAAGTAGTCATTAAGTTAGTAAAAGGGCATGTCTAAAAGACATGCCCATTCATGAAAGGCCACCGACAATAGGTATATAATCAAGGCCTCATTGTAACATTTTATCATCAACATAATAGAGTGAAGGTGGGAGCTCGAGAATGTTGAAAATGGAGGGAAGCGGAACTACGTTTGGTGCGAAGGTCGGGTTTAGGGTTCATGACTCTGGTTTGGGGGTTTTTGTGGCTGCGGTTCTCCATGGCAGGGCCTCGCATTGCTCCCGCGGGCTTGGTTTCATTTGCCCTATGGTGGCTCGTTCCATTACTCCCGCACTTGCAGGCCACGGCTTCGTTTGTGCGATGGATTACTTCTTCTTTCGTTGGACGAGTGAACCGAGCACCAGATCTGAACTGTTTCGAGGAAGACATGGTTACCCATATCACCACGGATCTGCTGTGTTATTGGATGTAAACCATGGGGGGCGGTCATTACTTGTACCAATGGAAGACCTGCGGGCTATTAACCCAGCTGGACACGATTTCTATGGCGCTCTGTGCTGGGAACCCCGACTGCTAGCGCCGGCTGGCATTCCATACCTGCCTGCTGAACCAAAGAACAATAGGAGTTGCTGTATTACCTCTGAAAACACATATCGAAGCCGCGATTTCCCTACAGCTTTGGATTCTCGGGTAAGATCTGTGTCTTTTCAAATCTTTATTAAGCTTCCCACAGGGAAGAGTATTATCATATGGATTCAAGGAAAAGACTCCATAATATTTTTGAAGAACACAATCCAATCCACTGCTGGTTACCCAGCACACTATCAGTGCTTAATATTTGAGGGGAAAGCTTTAGCAGATTCTTGCTCTGTAAATGACTACGCCATAGCTTTTGGTTCCTCTGTTTGCCTTAATTTTCGACTGAGGGGAGGAAAGTTGGGACATAACAGAGTTTATTGAAACACCATGGGTGCTAGTGCCTCCAACACTGCCCACTCCAAAGGACCCACATACAGAAACGTCCTGCAAGGGGGAAAAAATAAAGATGCTACAGCCACTGTGGCCCAGGCTGAAAACTCCCCTAAGCCATATATTGTGGAACAGCAAAACTGTGTGCTTGAAATAAACAATGACATTCCTGACATAGACCTGCATAGAACCATTTTCGAATCACAAGCTATAATATGCAGATTCAACTGCTTCTGGCCCAAACCTGTGGAGCTCTTCCAATGGATTTTTTCCAACTGGACCATGGATTGTGAAATCCACCTATGCTCAAAAGGGTTTTTCATTGTCAAGTTTCCAACAGCCGAGGACAAGAGATTCGATTATTAAGGAGGGGCCATGGTTCTGGGGTACTACTGGACTCTTCATTACACCATGGTTCCCAGATTTTGATGCTAATACCATGGAGGTGACCAAAATGTCGGTTTAGGTCCGGCTCCACAACCTCCCGCTTCACTTTTGGCAGGAAAGTGTTCTTGCAGGCATTGGTAACACCCTTGGTAGATATATCAAAACTGATACACAACGCATGGAGGAGTGCATCTACACTTTCGCACGAATCTGTGTGGAAGTGGACTTGAGCAAAGGACTACCAGAATGCATTATGTTGAATCACAAACAACAGAAATGGACACAACACTTAGATTATGAGAACACCACTTTTCGATGCCGGATCTGCAGGAACACGGGTCATCTACAAAACACATGCCCGGCAGCCACAAGAGATAACAGGAGAAAGAAGAAAACAGGTAAAGTGGCCAAAGGTTGGCAATTTCCATCAGAAGAGCCCGAACAGCAAAAGGATGAGGAAGAACCCAACCCACAAGATAGTAAACAGACAGATATTGATTTGAGTGCACAAGAACAGGAAATGCAGGAACCCATTGTTGCCACTACCATGACACAGCCAGATATGGATTCCGGGGCACCAAAATATGAAGGAAATAAAAGACTACATACCTCAGACACATCAAACTCTGATAAGGACGTTGGAGCACATGCTATAGAGAACCAGCTCGTCCTTATATCGACCACGCCAACACAAGATGGTTGGCGCAAGGTTGAAAAGAAAAAAGGGAGGAAAGCCTAATTTCCTCTTCATTGTATTTTTATCTTGCGGCATACTTGCTTGTCTTTGACACTACCAGCGAATGTAACATGTAATTTTGTTATGATTAATAAAATTACGAATTTTTCCTTTGTGAAAAAAACATTTTATCATCATCTCTTCTACATTTTATATATAACATATTATTATTACGAATACCTCTTGTGTATTTTACAATTAAGTCAACAAGCCTACAGCTTTGTTGCTCCAGAAATACCTCACTCAATCACTGAGTTTCCAGCTGATCCGAATGAAGAAAAACCTACCCTAGGGAGGCTCTGCGCAGTCCCAGCGCTGCAACTTGCAGCCTCTACGTCACCCCCTTCTAGCCTCAACGTTCAGCCCCAGCCAAGTCATTTTGCCTCTGTGGATGCTGAGGAACAACCTCCCGATGCCACTTTCTAAATCCCGACCTCCAAAATTGATCCACCAACAATTTCTGAAAACCCTTCCTTCTGCCGTTGTGCTACCTCTGCGTTGCTTCTACATGAGCTTACGCAGTCACTGCATCATCCCCTTTCCTTCAACTTTGGCTAGGCTAGATCACCTCTACCTCTCTCTGACTCATGCTCCACCAAACTGAGAAAATCTCTCTCCAGATGATATCTTTGCCCCTCACTGCTCGGATCTCTAGTTCGAATTTCTTAGCAAACCACACCCCCAAAAATTTCGATCTTAGATCACTTCAGTGTCTCCGTGTGTTTTCCAAATGACTCTCAAGCCTTCCTTTATAGTCTTCTCGTTGACAAATCAACAGCCCATATTAGATGTCTAATCAAAAGCTAAGATTAAAACATGACTTGATCTTCGTTCTCCAGAAGATTCACACTTTGTTTTATTAATACCTTTTAATTATTTAATTTCCCTAAATTTAGACTTAGGGGCCCCATTAAAATAATTAATTATTTTAATAAAATATGAATACAAGTGTCTAAGCCTCCACACCAAATTTGAGACTTGGAGCATTTTCTGATGCTACAAAATAAACAAAACCCCTAGTTTTCAGGGCTCTAGCTATTTGCATCACTGTGTATTTATTTCCGCTATGAATTTGTCTTATAGTTTATTTGTGAAAAGCAATGTATTCATGGCATGTAATATTGCATTGATATTAATTATAATTGACATGCACAGAGCAAAATTATGATAAATATGAGTCATGCACTTCCACTAATAAACTTTTTTTTAATTTATGACTATGTCGTGCCAATTAAGTGGTGTTGGGAGCTAGAGACATTACATCAAATCTCGAATTGCTATTGGTTTTAAAGGGCAGGTTTGACAAATCTTATTAGGGAATTCCCCCCATCTGCTAGAGGACAGCCAGCCTACAGTCCACGATTTCCCCTAGGGTTTTTCGCCAAAAGATTTAATATCTTGTGTGCAGATCCAAGACATGACAACACACTACAGTGGGGTCACTTCACTAGCACCACATCACAACTCACGCGTCACACAACGTACAACTGGATGGCATTATTGCCACATGGAATCTACAATAGTGCAATGTTGTATGTTGCATGACATCATCAGACATCAGTGCAGAGTTACTATGCATGCAAGTTCATACAATGCGGCAGCCTTGAATATACAACTCATGAATAAAATAATGTCTAATACCTAAAATTTGACTTTAAAATCTTCCTATATTTTAGGCTATGAAACAGATTAGTATGACTTATCTACGTTTTCTTTATGGTAACTTCTTAAGAACCAGGAAACCTGCCACTTACTAGGACTCTGCTGTTCTGACTACAACTCGCTTTCCTGGGATCACATCTGTGGGGATTGGTAACATAATTGAATACACAGATCACTCACTGGAGAAGTTTGTCACTTGACGCTTAGTATCACAGAATTGCTTAAATAATACAGCATAGAAAATTCACAGTCGATGTTTATATTGTACTATGAATTGGAGTTTCAGAGTTTGTTCTTGAAAGGAACAAAAGTGAAACCTCAAATTCTCTTGCACCACGAAAAAGGATCATTTATGAAGATGAAATATTGATTTCCAGTGTATAGTTGAAAAACAGCCCTTGAATTTGGGGGCAGTAAAACAATTACATATGTAGATATCAAAAGACCAACAGGTCTATGGCTGGGTGGGATGTGGAGAGCCCGCAGCTAGCCAGTTTTTCATTACCAAATAAGTTCTTAAATTCTTATGTACGGTTGTGTATTTATGTGCCATGATTAATTACTGTTTTTTCTTATGTTAAAACCCTAGTATTCAGGGTTCTAGCTATTCGCATTACTGTGTATTTATTTCCACTGTGAATTTGTTTTCTAGTTTATTTCTGAAAAGCAATGTATTCATGGCATGTAATTTTGCATTCATATTAATTATAATTGCCATGCACAGAGCAAAATTATGATAAATCTGAGTCATGCGCTTCCACTAATAATTTTTTTTAATTTACGATTAAGTTGTGCCAGTTGAGTGATGTTGCCTGGCTGGGAGCTAGAGACATTACATCAAATCTCAAATTGCTATTGGTTTTAAAGGACAGATTTGACAAATCTTATTAGGGAATTCCCCCCATCTGCCAGAGGACAGCCAGCCTACAGTCCAAGATTTCCCCTAGGATTTTTACCCAAAAGATTGAACTTATCTTTTGTGCAGATCCAGGACATGACAACACACACTACAGTAGGGTCACTTCACCAGCAACACATATCACAACCCAAGAGTCACACAATGTACCACTGGATGGCATTATTGCCACATGGAATCTACAATAGTGCAATGTTGTATGTTGCATGACATCATCAGACATCAATGCAGTGTTACTATAAATGCAAGTTCATCCAATGCAGCAGCCTTGAATATACAATTATGAATAACATAATGTCTAATACCTAAAATTTGACTTTAAAATCTTCCTATATTTTACGCTGTGAAACAGATTAGTACAACTTATCTATGTTTTCATTATGGTGACTTCTTAAGAACCAGGAAACCTGCCACTTACTAGGACTCTGCCGTTCTGACTACAACTCGCTTTCCTGGGATCACATCTGTGGGGATTGGTAACATAATTGAATACACAGATCACTCATTGGAGAAGTTTCCCACATGATGCTTAGTATCCTAGCATTATTTAGATAATACAGCTTAGAAAATTCACTGTTGCTGTTTATATTGTGGTATGAATTGGAGTTTCAGAGTTTGTCCTTGAAAGGAACAAAAGTGAAACCTCAAATTCTCTTGCACCACAAAAAAGGATCATTTATGAAGATGAAATATTGATTTCCAGTGTATGGTTGAAAAACAGCCCTTGAGTTTGGGGGGAAGTAAAACAATTCCATATGTAGCCATGAACAGACCATCTCTGTTTTTGCTGTTTAACTGGCTGATCTTGAGGATGCATATTAACTTTTAAGACAACGATGATCTTAAAAGAAATTTTTTTCATCAGAGAACAATCTCATTTTTTGAAAGAGACACTCAATTCACGGAAGGAATGATCTAAACGTACCTCCCATGGAACTTGCTCGGCATGTAAGAAAATTTTATTTTATTACAATGTTTTCTGATCAAATCTAGAATATAAAGCTTCCAATGCTTCCCCTCAAAATTAACCACCTTTATGAAATGGCATATAACTGAAATGCATGGAACTCAGCTGCCACCAGTGCAAGCCCAGAACAATAACATTAGTCATAGAATTATTGCTTGCTCCAGCTATAGAATATACCCCTACTTCAAAAAATAAATTCTATTTCAACTGATAGTTACCTCATCTTTTAAATCACTGAATATATGTGGAACTTTCTAATCTATCTTCTAATATTCTAATAAATCCAAGGCGTCAAAATAGAAGTTATATACCATGATCTCGAACACCAAGTGAATTCACAGCTCTGACATACACTAAAATTTATAAAAATATTGTTACGGATGAACAGAAAGCACAACTCCATATGCCAAAGGAGCATTCTTCAAAATCTATAGGTTTCATCCGACTACATGATTGTGCAAGAACATCTATCCTTCTTGGGAAGATCTGTAAGTTGCTTCTCTGTTCCAAAACCAAGAAAAGTTTGTCAAATGGTGTAAAGCTTCAAATTATATGAAATAATCCTACCAAATACCATAAAACCTGGAACCTTATGATGACATAAAGCAAAAGCATCAGATAAATCTGCTTAAGCTTCCAATACGTTGCTTTAAAGGAAAAACATGTCACACCATTTGACACAAGATTAGTACAAAAGCATGCAATCATAGACATTAATACTACTCTCAAAGAGAATAAATACAAAAGTGAAGTGCATTATTATGTATTTCCTTCAAATTGAAGGATACCATAGGTCATAGACTACGCAAATACATTTTCGTGTTAAAGCATTTGCTTTTACCCTATCATTTGAGTAAACAGAATATGGGGTTTTCCATCAATTAAATTAATCTCATAAATTGATATGAACATTTTGGATGTAATTATCCAAAACTATATATAAGTCATTACATCCAATCAGAACATCAAACAAACAGTTGCATGATTCATAACCTAATAAACATCCAATTTAAAGTGAAATGAGAGGACAGCTACTCTATGAGAATAATTTTATATACTTCAGCACTACGTTGCAAGGAAACGTGGGGACGGGGACGGGGACGGGGAAGGGGACAGTTGTGTCATTTTTTGAAACAGGCTGTGTGGGTTTGTCGGGGGTATATATATATATATATATATTTGAATGTTTTCCAACTTTAAACAAGAAAACTAAAATAGTAAAATATTTATGATTTAAACTTTAAAGATTTAAACATGCACATCATTGAACATTTAAGATTCACATTGAAATTTCAAAATTTCTAGTTTGATATCAATTGCAAATTGGAGTTAAAACATACTTGTAAATCTGGCCCCAAGCCAATTTTTCCCAAAACTCTAGTAGGGAAAGAGAAGGCCAAAAGTCACATTCTTGGCAAAAAATGTAAAAAAAAACAGTTAAAAGAGTGAGTAGAAAAGCGAGGTTGGTTAGCCATGAGAGAATGTGGAGATTACAATAAAAAAAACAAGAGTTTGGAATCGCAATATATGGCAATAGACTGTTTATTGCGGTTGCTTCAAGATTATAATACTCGTCATAAGGAATCTTTCCCATCTTTGACATCATGGGTCGATTTACTATTTAGAATTAAATTTTAATTTACTAATTTTGTTATGCAAACAATGAAGTTTGAACACACAGAAATTAGAATTAATTCATGCCGCAAGGTGAATCTTCAAGAGCTACTTTTGAATCTTCAAGCAAAGATTGCATCTCTGTAGATTGTATCTCTAAGGGAACTTCTAGTCACCTACACACACACCAGCGAATGCCCCAAACACACCAGGGAATGCTCATCATCTCAATATTCAAACCGAATACCTGTAAACGAAATGTCATCGTCGAAAAGTGAAATGTCGTCATTGAAGAGTGAAGCGATTTTAGGTTTTACAAGTTATTTATTCACCCTTTGACTTTCCATGATTTTTTTTATTTAAATTTTTATTTCAAAAATCGTTCAACAAAGAACCTGATTTTGGGGTTCCAAGTACCCATTATTGGGCTTCCAAGTACCCTAAATGTCAAATGCACCCAAATTTTTGTAACGAAGAACCCGGTTCTTGGTAGCCAAACCCGGTTCTTATGGGTTCTTTTTAGAACCCGTACCCGATTCTAGTTCTTGGGGACGAGAACCCGAGATGGATTAGGGAACCCCACCCCTTGGTTTACGAACCCATGCAACATAGCTTCAACATGATCTACTTTTTAGGCTTCTTATCTGCCATCTTCCAAATAGAAAGAAAAGAAAGCATTGTTGAAAAAGCATCTACTTTTTGAGCTCATATTTGTCATCTCACACAATTTCGTAAGTTGTTGCTAAAGGAGTTTGATAAAACCTTAGCATGCATGTAACAGTCCATCAAATGTTTCTATCTATCCATTACAACCATTGCATTTAGTGACAGTAAATGACTCCAAAGTATGTTTGTAACTGTTCTCAAATATTGGAGTTAGATGAAATTAACCCACCTATTGAGAGTCGCTAACTCAATATGGAAGTGTTGTTCATACCTCGAGTCTATCTAACTCAATGTGGTAGTGCAATCCTTTTTTTGTCAGAATTAGCTACTCTAATAAACAACATTAAATATGGAAGATCCAATATTGACACTGATTAACACTTAACATGGTGAAGACAGAGATAAGAACAAACCTGAAAAAATAGGAAGACCAATCTTCCAATGAAACAAAGTAGGTAGAGTACCCCCGATTCTTATGGGCAGAGGCATGTAACACAGCTGTGTATATTCAAAATAGAACTCCTCACAGAGCATTGGGGAAGAAAACGCCTGAAGGAGATTTCACGGGAAAGAAACTGGAAATAGGACACCTCCGGATATTCGAAAGTCTGGCATATTGTCACATACCAGATGAGAAGAGGAGTAAACTTGATCACACTGCAGAAAAGGGGTATATCATAGGATATAGCAAGACCTAAAAAGCATACAGAATCTACATTCCTAGCAGCAAGAAAATTGTAGAGAGACGAGATGCTAAGTTCATGGAAGATAGAGCCTTCCGGAGATCTCGTGAGATGCCAGCAGAGGATCATTCAGTAGAAGTTCCTTTAGTCCAACAGCAACAGGGGCAGCAGAAAGGACAGGAAGGAGAACGGACACCAGGATCAAGTACAATGACCAGTACTAGTATTTCCACAGGAGGAGAGGATTATGGCAGTTTTTAGCAAATGGAATAGCAAGAAGAGGAGGAGGAATTAAGAGAACCTCCTACCACCAGTGGTCGAACCAGTAGGGAGGCATGGCAGACACTGAGGGACGCAGAGGAGTTCATTGGAGCTCCCAGAGCCGAGAAGAGGCGGCGTAGACAACCTGACAGGTACCAAGCATTGGTAGCACAGGTAGAAGAACCCTCTAGTTTTCACGAAGCCGTACAACACCAAGCATGGGTGGATGCCATGGTAGAAGAGTACAGTTCTATCATGACGAATGATGTCTGGGAAGTTATGCCTAAACGAGAGAATAGATCAGTTGTAGGATCAAGATGGATCTACAAGATCAAGTACGCTGCAGATCAGGTGACTTAGGACGCAGAGGAGTTCATTGGAGCTCCCAGAACCAAGAAGAGGCAACGTAGACAACCTGACAGGTACCAGCCTACCAAGCATTGGTAGTGCAGGTAGAAGAACCCTCCAATTTTCAGGAAGTCGTTCAGCACCAAGTATGGGTGGATGCCATGGTAGAAGAGTACACTTCTATCATGACAAATGATGTATGGGAAGTTGTACCTAGACCAGAGAATAGATCAGTTGTAGGATCAAGATGGATCTACAAGATCAAGTACGCTGCAGATGGTAGCGTGGAGATGGGTTGGGAGATTCACCAAATAGATGTCAAGACAGCGTTCTTGAATGGGGTGATAAAAGAGGAGGTGTACATAGAACAGACTGAAGGCTTCGAAACTCATGAGAAGAAATCTCATGTGTTCAGACTAAAGAAAACCCTATATGGGCTCAAGTAAGGACCCAGAGCTTGGGATGGTCGGATTGATAGCTACTTGTAGCAGTTGGGATTTTTCAAGAGTGATGCAGATACCAATCTCTACTATTTGTTGGTAGAGAATTGCCTCTAGTTCTGGTACTATATGTAGATGACTTGTTCCTTACAGGATCATCTAGGCTCATAAAGGACTGCAAGAAGAACCTAGAAGTAGAATTCAACATGAAGGATTTGGGGTTGATGCATTATTTTCTAGGGTTGGAGGTATGGCAGAAGAATGGAGAAATCTTCCTAGGGAAAGGAAGATATGCCACGGAAATTCTGAAGAGGTTCAGAATGCAAGATTGTTGGTCCATGGCGACGCCCATGATAACCAACTAGAAGAAGATAGATGCATCAAGAGACAAGGAAGTGGACCCCACCTTGTACAGACAGCTCATTGGGTCATTCATGTATCTGGTCAATACTAGGCCAGACATTTGTTTTGTTGTCAACACCCTTAGTCAGTTCATGGTGGAACCGAAAAGGGCACACTAGGCAGCAGCGAGGCACATTCTCAGATATGTGTGGGGAATAATTGGATATGGGTTGAAATACACCCGAGGAGATGATGTCAGATTGAGCGGGTTCATAGATGCAGATTGGGGAGGAACTTCAGCAGACCGAAAAAGTACCTATGGGTACTGTTTCAGCGTTGGATCAGGAATGACCTCTTGGTGCAACAAGAACAAAAGTCGGTAGCATTGAGCTCAGTCGAAGCAAAATATATGGTAGCCAACACAACAACGTGCGAAGCCATATGGCTTAGGAAGCTTCTTGTGAGCTTTTTCAAGAAGAGGATGGAGCCGACTAGCTTTTACTATGACAATCAGAGTTGTATCAAGCTCTCTGAGAATCCAGTATTTCATGATCGGTCCAAACACATAGATATCAGATGTCATTTTATCAGAGACTGTGTTCAGCGTGGGGCAGTACAACTGCAGTACATTCCCATAGGATATCAGGTAGCAGATGTACTCACAAAGGCTCTAGGAAGAGCGAAGTTCGTTCAGTTTAGAGAGCAGATGGGTATGGTTAAGAACCTGTTTCAATAGCAGATGGATCGTAAATGGCAGCAGATTAGAGGGAGTTGCAATGCAGTGGCAGTTGGCAGCAACATGCAGGGGGAGCAGCGACACATTTGCAGCAGCGCAACATTGGTGGGCAGCAATGTCAGGCATCAGCAGCACAGAGGGAGATGCTACAGGATCAAAGCAGTACTGAGAGGGTGTATTGCTAGAGCACATTCCTCGATAAGAGGGAGTGTTGATTTTGGGTTAGCATCGGATGTGTTCTAAGTCTCAAATTTTGTGGAGAGGCTTATACACATGTATTCCATATAACCCAAAAATCGTTTGGTGAAATTCCACTCAGATTGTATTCTATTAAAATAATTAATTATTTTTGAAGAGACCCTAAGTCTAAACTTAGGAAAATAAAATAATTAAAGGGAATTAATAGAATATGGGTGTGAATGTTCTAGAACAAGCGGATCAAGTCAAAAGTTAATCTTAGCCATTGATTAGAGATCTAATCTGGGTCGTTGAAGTTTCAACGAGAAGACTATAAGAATGGCTTGAAGAGTCATTTAAAAAACGCATCGAAACGAAAAAAAGAATCCAAATATCACAATTCTTTAGTGAGCAGTGCTCAGGGAGAAGATTAATCGAGAGGATTCTCACAGAGAGGGGCAGAGATAATTTCCAGAAGGAAGAATTACAGATATGGAGAGTGCATAGAGAGAAGGCAACAGAAGCCATAGGCAGCTACGCAGAGCCAATGACGCAGAGATTACGTTGGGACTGCACAGAGCTGTAGAGGGAATTTTGTTTTCTGTTGAGGAGACAGCAGAGGGTCAGTGCCAATTCCCGGAGAATATTTTCAGAGGGCGGAAGATTCCAGTTTCCAGCGAGCAGTGAGTGCCAGAGCAGAGACAGAGAGCAGCTACAGTTGTGAAGCAGAGACTGCGTGGGTGATGCAGTCACTGCCCAGAGGCAGCGCAGAGCAGCTTTTGTCAGGTGCAGGTCAGTGTCGGAATCCCGTGGTAGAGTGAGATTTGTCTCACAAGACTTTGTTTGTCATATTTATTTATATGATTCGTTAGAGTCGACAATCGTAAACTTGTACTCAGAAAAATTACTGCATATACTTGTACTAGTATTTTTTCTTGTATTTGTTTATTATGAAGACTGCAGTGTATTTCATTTCGATATTTACCACAGCATATGTTAAATAATTTGTTCAGTTAGACAAATAGAAGAAATTTAATCAGATGATGCAGTAGGATTCCGAGTAGCGGAATTTTCACAGAGGAGAGTCTCTTGCTTTTCTAAGAGTTGCATCTTCATCAAATGTTACGTCTCTACTAAACTTTATAGTTTTTTGACTAGGTTTATAAATTCTATAAGCTTTTGAATTATCACAATAACCAACAAACGTACCTTTCTTACCTGAAGCTTCCAGTTTGTTCATTTTCTCTTTCGACACATGGAAGTACACAGGATAGTGAAAGATTCTCAAGTCACACACCTCAAGCCTTTTACAAATGAAGACTTCTTCATGAGTCTTATTGTCTAAGGCTTGATGAGGAGTTTTGTTTTGCACAAAAACAACAGCGTTTGCAGCTTCTCCCCACAAAAACTTCAGTAGCTTTTGATCATGCAACATGGCTCTGACTGCTTCCATAATGGTTCTATTCTTCCTCTCAGCCACACCATTTTGCTGTGGAATGTACAGCACAATGGTTTCTTTCTTTATCCCAGCGTCTTTGCAAAGATCATTAAACTCATTTGAGGTGAACTCTCCCCCATTATCAGAACGGAAAGCTTTGATCAGCGCTCTCGTTTTATTTTCAATCAAAGCCTTACAATCTCGGAACATGTCAAATGCTTCCCCTTTCTTTTTCACAAAAGAATAACCATGTCTTGCGAGAAAAATCATCAACAAAAATCATGAAATACAAGTAGCCACTAAGAAAAGTAACAGGCATAGGTCCACATAAATCAGAATGTATGAGCTAAAGTACCTGACTAGTTTTTGTTCTACTTCAAGGGAATGGTCCCTTTATATGCTTTCCACTTGCACATCCTAAGCAAACTCCCTCATGATCCATTCTGATCTCAGGCATTCCAGAACCATCTTCCTTATATGAGGTAAGGCTTTGTGGTGTAGGTGAGCAAATATTTTGTGCCATAGTTCACACTGAAGATCGATATCATGGACCAATGCATGAATGGGTTTACCATTGACTTTGTAAAGCCCTTCACATCTTGATCCAAGAGTGAAGGTTTCTCTCATACTTGAGTTCAAAAGCCACGTTAGAATTTTTTTATTAATTAAAGTGACTTTCATTCATTTATCTTCTAGAGCAAATATGGATACAAGATTCTTTTTCAAACCAGGTACATGAAAAATTTCTTGCAAAAAAATAGATTTGTCATCATATAACTGAAATGAAATTGAACCATAACCTTTAACTTGGTGAGTAGAATTATCTCCAAGGATAACATTTAAAGTAGTCTCCCTCTCAACTAGATTAGAGAGGGTCTCTTTATAACGAGTAAAATGTTTGGAAGCACCACTATCAACTAACCAGCTATCAAATGAATCTGCAGAAGAACTGGAAAGAGCAGAAACGAGAAAATATTTTGATTTTGTTTCCGGTGCATTATTTCTATATCTTGAATTTCTTATTTTCTTAAGATGCCCTTTTCTTTGATTTACAGAAGAGTCTTTTCTATAATCAGATTTGTTTTTTAATCTAGGAGTTGTTCTTCTTTTTTTACAGTCATGAGCAAAATGACCATGTTTTTAACAGTTAAAGCATCTAACTTTTGACATGTCTAGATTCCTTTTATTTGATTTGAAAGCAGATTTCTTTTTATTACCTTTCTTTTTGTTGTCATAGGCTGTAAATGCAGTAGATTCTCCTTCTTCATGATGCGAAATTCTCTCTGGAGATCATTCTAGCCTCTTCTTGGATACACTTTCTCAAGAGCTCATCAAATGTGGGAATAGTGTTGATATTGCAGATGGTGGTGATAAAAGTCTCCCAAAAAAGAGAAATGTCTCTAAGCGCAATCAACATCATTTTTTTGTCGGGTACAACTTCACCAATTGTTGAAAGTTGATTCATGATTTTAGTCATTCTCGGGAAATATGCTTGAACTATCTCTCCTCTATTCATCTTGATGCCCTTCAACTGATACTTCAAGGCAATAATTTGGTTCAGGTTACTAATTGCAAACATGCCAATTAATTTGACATACATTTCTTTAGCTTTCTTCAAACCAGAAACATAAGTAATGAGATGATCACTAAGAGAATCAAGGATAATTTTTCTAGCTTTGATTTCACCATTTGACAACAGCACTTGCATTCTCTGGTGCATCAACTATTGTGTCTTCAACATACTCCAAAATTTTGTGTTCTTCAATAGCAATATCTACCCTTGTTTTCCATGGACCAAAGCTTGAAACATCATTCAGCTTCTCCTCTATCTTGAAGTAGGACGAAGTCATCTTAATCATAAAACTTTAGCAACAAGTGGTATCTCTTCAGGTGATCTCTGATCTCCTTGGACTTGTCTTCACCAAGGCTCTGATACCATGCTAAACTTTGAAAGTTCTATGCATAAATTTAAAAATTCTTTGCAGAAACTTGAAAGTTCTATGCAGAAAACTGGATGTACTTGCAGAAACTGAATATACTTTGCAGAAAATTGAATGGAACTGAATGTACTTTGCAAAAAGTTGAATGTACTTTGCAGAAAACTGAATGTACTATGTTGTTACAATTACTTAGAATGCAGATTTCTTCTTCACAACTTTTCATATCAACAATTATAGATAGAACATAAACTTAAGGATCATATGAAAACATCCAAACACAAATATGAGACAAATGAGAGTTAGGACCAATGACCAAGGCAAAACCCACAAGGAGAAAACCCAAATGATTCTTCTTCTATGAGCAAGGTTTTATTATAGGTCAATAGACTTCTTCTTGATGTCTATTAGGATTTGTCTTCTAGTTATACATGTAATTAAAAGTCATGAATATGAAGTGTTTAGTCAACAAAATATGCTCCAAGACCTTGTCATGAAACCGTGAAAACAATGGCTCCTGAACGATGTTCTAAGCTACCCTCATGTCATCCTCTATAACATTGGAATGTAAGCCCTCCATGTCGGCCTAAAGACAGTGGTAAAAGTCGGCCTACCAAGCAACCTGGAGAGTCGGCCCAATCTGGAGTCCACTGATGGACAGTTCACACAGTACCTCAGCTTCTACAGGTTCAGGTGCAAGCAAGAGGACAGCAGACAGACAGTCAGGAGTTCAGGCTCCTGATGATGATGAGGAGGAGGAGTTTCATTCTCCAGTGGGAGAAGTATGCTCAGGGAAGAGGAAGCCCAAGTGGCTTCAGGACACCTTGAGAGAGGCCACATCTGTTGCTGGGCCTAAGAGGCCGGTCAGAGAGAGCAGACCACCTGAGAGGTTTTGTAGCTATATGGCAATGGCTACCAGCATCCTTGACTCCGAGCCTTCTAGCTATGAGGAGGCAGCTAGCCAGCAGGTCTGGAGAGAGGCCATGCAGGAGGAGTATTCTTCTATCATGAAGAATGATGTTTGGGAGGTGGTGCCGAGGCCTGAGGGAAAATCCGTGGTTACTTCCGGATGGCTTTACAAGGTAAAGCATGCTGCAGATGGCAGCATTGAGAAATTCAAAGCGAGGTTTGTGGCTAGAGGGTTCTCCCAGGTAGAGGGAGTTGATTATGAGGAGACCTTCGCTCCCGTGGCTCGATATACTTCGATCCGCTCCATTATATCGATAGCAGCAGAGATGGGTTAGAAGATCCACTAGATGGATGTGAAGACCGCATTTCTCAATGGCTTCATACGGGAGGAGGTGTACATTGAGCAGCCACAGGGCTTTGAGGTGCATGGGAAGGAGTCCCATGTGTGCAGACTGAAGAAGGCCCTTTATGGCCTGAAGCAAGCTCCCAGAGCTTGGTACTCCAGGATAGATACATACTTGCAAAAGATGGGTTTCACAAAGAGTGAGGCAAATCCGAACCTTTACTATATTGTGATAGGTGAGGAGCCTCTCATTCTGGTGCTGTATGTGGATGACTTGGTCATTACAGGTGCAGAGAGACTCATAGAGCACTGCAAGAGAGATCTTGCGGCGAAGTTTGAGATGAAGGACATCGGCTTGATGCATTACTTTTTGGGTTTGGAGGTGTGGCAGGAGGAGGGGCATTTCTTCCTGGGACAGGGGAAGTATATTGTGGACATCCTTGGGAGATTCCACATGGAGGATTGTAGACCCATGTCGACACCGATGATCACCAACTGGAAGAAGCTTCATGCTTCGGATTCCGAGTTGGTGGATCCCACATTGTACAGACAGCTGATTGGTTCCTTGATGTATTTGGTCAACACTGGGCCAGATATTTGTTTTGCAGTCAACACGATGAGTCAGTTTATGTGTGAGCCTAGGAAGGTTCACTGGGTGGCTGCAAAACACATTTTGCGGTACTTGCAGGGGACAGTGGATTATGGTCTGGACTGCAGGCAGGGGGATGGAGTGAGATTGGCAGGTTACACTGATTCTGATTGGGCAGGTTGTGCTTCTGATAGGAAGAGCACTTCAGGGTGCTGTTTTGGGTTGGGTTCGGCGGTGGTGTCATGGTTCAGCTGGAAGCAGCGGTCAGTAGCATTGAGTTCAGCGGAAGCAGAGTATATGGCAGCCAGTCTAGCTAGTTGTGAGGCCATCTGGCTTCGCAAGATGTTGTTTGTCTTATTTGGTCAGCCGTTGAGACCTTCAGTGATTTACTGTGATAATCAGAGTTGCATTAAACTCACGGAGAATCCAGTATTTCATGACAGGTCAAAGCATATCGGGATCAAATATCATTTCATCAGAGACTATGTTCAGAAGGGAGTTGTGAAGCTTGAGTATATTCCCACTGATGAGCAGGTTGCAGATATTCTTACCAAAGCCTTACCACGGGGCAAGCATGTCTACTTCGGAGGCAAGATGGGTGTGGTGAGGAACACCTTCCTCGGTAAGAGGGAGTGTTGAAATTTGGTTACCGGAGGACAGGTGGTTCCCTAAGGCTTTGATCTTTGGCCTAGGGAAAAGTGTCCAAAAGAATTTAATTTTTCTCCTAAAGTGACTTTATAATTTTTATATAGTCAAATCTAATTTAAAAGTGACTTTAAGTGATAAAGCTACTAAAGTCTAATTTAAAAGTGATAAAGTTACTAAAGTCTAATTTTAAAGTGACTTTAATAAAGTCAATGTAAAATTAGAAAGGAAAAGTGACTTTGGAAATAAATGACTAAGTGGGTCTTTATTAAAGTGGGGTGAATTAAAAAATAGAAAGTGAGATTTAAATGAGCATTTAATCTCAGCCCTAGATCTCAATCTATTTAAGCCATTGGATTTAGGGATTCCCCAAAAGTCACTTAGGGTTAGGTTAAAGGAGGAAAAGGAGGGAAAAGGTCATTCATTCTTTCATGAGCAGATTGGGAGAAGGAGAGAAGGAGAGCTGGAGATTTTTCTGAGCAGTGAGAAAAAGGAGGACAGCAGTGAAGAGATTTCAGCAAAGGTACAGCAGCATTTATTGGCACACATATCGAGGCAAAAAATCCGTACAGCAAAAGAGAGGCAGTGTTTCCAAGTGAGGAGGCACAGAAATCGAGGAGAGGGTACAGCAGCAAGCACGCACTCCAAGGCACAAAAATCAAGCACGTTTTTCAAGGAAGAGGGTGGTTGTCATTTCCGGCACAAAAACCGAGGAAGAGGACAGCAGCTACAGCTCTGTTTTTTGGCACGGATTTCGAGAGAGGTTGTACAAAATCCGTACAGTCCGTACAACAAAGTACGACTTTTCTGGCACGCTTCCCGAGGTGGTCGTACAACATTTAATGCTGTCCTAAGGTGCTGTAAATTTTCTGTTTTCTGTTGTTGTTGATTTGGCACAATTTCCGAGGCAGTGTGCAAGCACGGAAATCGAGATAAGTCTGTAAATTGGTCGCTGGAATTTTTTTTGAGTTTTTCTTGTTTCACTGTAAAAAGCAATATTCAGAAAAATAAAAGAGAAGCTTTCGAACTGGTTTTCCCCAAGAGTTGTAGGGGGTTTTTCCAGGGTCATGTTGACCAAAAATATCAGTGTTAAATGTGTTGAATGGCTACTTTATGCTTGCTGATTTTTTATTTCTGCATTTTCCAGCATTCTGTAAATTTTCCAGAATTTGTGTTTTCAGCAAAAATTTATTTTCCAGTTTGTTGAATGTAAGGATATGGGAAAGGGCATTTAACTATTTGGAGAAATAAGGTGAAACTGAAAACCGGGGTGGGAAAGAGGAAATTTTTACAGTCTATTAGGCTTTTTCTTCTAGTTATAAATGTAATTAAGAATCATGAATATGAAGAGTTTAGTCAACAAAATATGCTCCAAGACCTTGTCATGAAACCGTGAAACAAAATGGCTCCTGCATGATGTTCTCAGCTACCTTCATGTCATCCTCTATAACGCTGGAATGTAAGCCCTCCGTGTCAGCCTAAAGATAGTGATAAAAGTCGGCCTACCAAGCAGCCTGGAGAGTCGACCCAATCTAGAAACAATGCACTATATATAGTGTTGGAGCTGTAGCACATTTAGACACAGAAATTGCGGACGTCTCTGAGATTTTTCAGCGCGATAAAATCTGGAATAAAATGCGAAGTCAAGGCAACGTTGAAGTGTGTCAAAGTGCGGATTTCTCTGATGAACACAAAAAAGTGTGGATTTCTCTGATGAAGAAAGTATGGATTAGTTTCGGGTAAGTCTGATGTGGACAGCGTAGTTAAGTTCTGAAGAAGATAAGTGTGGATCACAGTGATGAAGCTGCGGATTAATCTGAAGGGAAAATGTGACTAAATGCATAGCAAAGTCTGTGGCCTATCCATAGTAATATGCACTCAGACAAATCTGAGATATACAGTGTATCTGTGGAAGGCATTCATATTATGTATTGTGATATAATGCGAAAGACTGAAGTTTGGTTTGATGCAGAGTCTAAGGGCTATATTGCAGTACGAGAATAGAAGGAAGGTAAATCTGTGATTTACTTTCCTATCTACAGTACGTAAAAGAAAGTAATATATCTCAAAGGAATAAGGTTTAAAGGATATGCAAAATAAAGTATAAGGTCATAAGTGACTTTGTAATGATTGGGTAACCAAGAATGGATCAAAGAAGATAGAGACCGAGCTCTCTAGTGTTGGTGTTGTTCAGTGCAGATTGGTGTAGAAAAGAAGGATGAGCGTTGGAGGACAACAAAGAAGCTGTGACAAGGTCTTGGAAGCATACATAGGTTAAGGGTCTGAGTCTTGGTCATGGTACTTGTCATTTGAAAGTCTATAAGAAGAATTTCTTGTGAGTTTTCCTCTCCAAGAGGGAGAGGTTTTTCCTTGGCTCGAAGAGCCTAAATTTGTGTCTCTTGTATTTTGGTAATTGACTTGATAAAAGACTAAATAAGCTAAGAAGAGAAGACCTAAGTAAATTAAGTAAGCTCACAAGTAATTATCAAGGAGGGAATTTGAATTAATCATCGCCCCTACAAATTCTCAACAGAGGGTTGAATTGGGCTCCTCGATGTGGTTCTAGGTTATCTGGATTAAGCTAAGCTCTCTGATGTTGTTGAGGGTTGAGTTGGGCTCCCTAACTATGATGTGGGTTGAGTTGGAACTCCCCACTGGCAGAGTTTCCGAGGTGGTAGCATTGGGCGCCCCACTGGCATAGTTTCCCGGGTGGTAACATTGGGCTCCCCACTGGTAGAGTTTCCCGAGTGGTAGCATTGGGGTCCCCGCTGGCAAAGTTTCTCGGGTTGTAGCATTGGGATCCCCGTTGGCAGTGATTCTCAGGTAGTAGCATTGGGCTCCCCACTGACAGTGATTCCCGGTGGTAGCAGTGGCTCCTCGATGGATATAAGACGATAGCTCGGGCTACCCTCCAATGTCAAATTCTTCTTCTTTTAGATTCAAGAGTGTTCAGCAGATGAGCAGAGATAAGCAAGGAGGAGCAGAGATGAGCAGAGATGAGCAAAGAAGACATTTGATGATGACAAGATACTTGTGATGGGACATATGTTTCAGTCGGTAATTTCTCCCTAGCTAAGAGGGAGTGTTAATTTGGCAGCTCAGGGAAAATTTCCCTCCATTGGACAATCCTCGTCATCAAAGAAGACCCCACCTAGCCCTTGCAAGAATTTAATTTAGTTGAGGAAAAATATTTTTTTAATATGGAAACCCACATGTGCACAAAAGGACAGGTCGGCCCAAAAGAGAAATTGGACACCCTTGAATGGCTATAAATACAAGTCAAGTGACCCTCATTTGGAGATCATCATAAAGCATTCTTCTTTTCTCTTCTTTGATTTTGGCTCACACAAATCTGAAATTGGTTCACAAGGAATTCATTCGCATAGGTTTGAAATTGTAGGGTCTGATCTCGCACGTGCAGATTAGGGTTTTTGGTTCACAGTCAGAAGGTTGCCACAGGAAGTTTTTGGCTACAGCTACATGCATACAAGCCTTTGCATGCATTCAAATCGCTTCAGCCGCACGCATAACCGTCAGCTCCATGCGGCCAGGACTTAGGGTTTTTCTGACAGTTGATCGCAGATTCCGATAATTGACCGTAGATGTTAACAGTTGACTGCAAGCATCTAGATCATGATTTTGATTAGTATAATTGTTGGGTTTATCTCTGGGATATTGTTTGGTTGTTTTTGCTGGATAGTCTTGTGAATGAAGAATTGGATTATTGTACTCTCTCTTTGTTGAACATTTTATGACAATCTAATAAGAAGAAGAATTTGAAAGGGTTTTCCCCCTTGTGGGGTTTTCCCTTGGTCTCCGACCAATCCTGGTGTCTTTATGTGTGAATGTTTTTCTTCTATTGTTCCTTTATGTTCCACTGCATTGATGATGATATTGTTCTTTCTATGTAATTGCGTATGTTGCTAATAATGTTATGATGTTCTGGGGTGAATTTAATTGTCACCAAGAAAATGCAATTATCAAAGCAAAAAACAATACAGCCCTAAGAAAAATTGATAACAGGTACATGGTCACAAAATGATTGTAAAAATGAATAACATATGTTGGGCAAGTTAGACCCCATTTCCGTAACTGCATCTTGGAAGTTGGGTCATGCATAGTAACTCTCAACTCATTTTTACCCTGGTAAGTATGTTAAAGTGGGCTAATGTGGGGTGGGGTGTTACATCCAACTTACCTTCCCACCTAAGGGCCTATAAAGATAGATCGATGTTTTGGCCTACTTTTGTAACCCCTAGCAATTGACAGTCAACCTAGGTACAAACAAGGTTATGATATCAATGACTTAAAAAGTGCTTTTCTCCAACTTACATTTCTACTTCCAAGGGGAAGTGATTATGATCATGATAAATTATACTTATTTCTAGGTCCACTTTGTGAGACCTCATTTTAGCATGCATTAGGCCCTCAAACCCCAACTGAGAACAATTCCCTCACCCTCCTTGAACAATAGTGCTTCTAGAACAAATTTCAAAACACCTCATCAAAATGCACCCCTAGATATGATTTTCACAGTTATAGTCCTCTATGGTTTGGAGATATCGGGACCAAGTTTACTATAGTCCGATTGGACCTGAATCAAGAGAATCCAAAGCCTATTTCTTAGGTGCATTATCTGATGCAAACATATGGCCCCACAACCCATTATTCAAGCTAAGTTTGAAGCCCATCCTTTTCATCTTAAGGTCAACTTTTGTTTGGTCTCCCTGCTACACAAAGTTCAAATATTTCTAAACTTTGAATCAGAGAGAGAATGGTGGACCTAGTACTCTGCTCCTTTGAGACAATAGCCTTAGCTTGCCCCACAAGACATACATATGTTTAGTACATAAAGGTGTCTTGATTTCTCCCATTGATGGCCATCTCCCCAAGCCATCTACCCCTTTTTAGTTATTCTAGAGTCTAAAGATGTGCTAGGTGACCTCATGTCAATTAAGTAGGGGTTGAATTGGACCAACCAAGAGGACATTATAGACTATACATCTAGGTCACTTGGACAACACCCTTGAAGAGCCTCAACTCAAATATGGCATCCTATTTGGAGCATTTCTTGAAGTTTTGAGATGGCATCTTGTTTGTCCCATGTACACATGAAGGCACTAGATACATGTGCACAAGAACTCCCAACATCGGTTTCAAGTGGGCTCCCACAAACTGAAGTAGAGACTAATCACCAAATCCTGCAAATGGACAAGACTTGCCAAATGTGTCACTTATAGGAGCTTAAGACAAAGATGCATCTCATTTTTAGTTGCACCTTTTACTATGTGATCAAATCAGAAGACAAGCCAAGACAAGAGTACACAATAATTTGGCGGATGCAAGGGAAAAACCCCAATGAGGGGAAAACCCTTTGATCAAATCTTCTTATTATTCTCAAATTCAGCAGAGAGAGAAATTACAATTTTCAGCAATCAACAGGATGCCCTAGCCAGCAAAGTCAACGCTGGTCAAACTAGCAAAAAGTCTCCCAATGGAGCTTGGTCAAAGCCAATCCAAATCGGCCTCTTCAAATAGTCAAATTCAGCCAAAACAGTCTGCAATACCTCAGTCAAACTCGGTCAACACAATAGTCAAACTTCAGTCAAATCGACAATCAACGCAGCAGTCAAACAGTTCGAAATTCCTCGATTTTTGTGCCTTCAACTATGGCCTCTCAAACTCAGAATATGTCCCAAATATCAAAGTCAAAAATTCAAGGTTGACCCAAAGTCAACATTGGTCAACGTTACACAGAAAACCCTAAAACAATCTGAAAACTTCAACAACCCTTTCACACGTGTGGAGGAGAGCGAATGTCTCCCAAGGTTGTCTGAACAAATCAGATGGAGAGAGAATTTGTGAGATGAGTTGTGATGTCCAAATGAGGTTTGAGTCTCTCCTGTTTATATCCATCAATGAGGATGTGTGACACATCTTTTGGGGCTTGTGAGCCTACATTACAATTATGGCCGACCTTGACAAATTGCACATGTGTGGAAAATAAAATCAAAATCCAACTTCTGTTCGTCCAAACAAGATGATCTTTAAATCAAGCTTGCACCTCTCCGAAAGAGGAATCCAACAAAAATATCATCTTCATCATATGAGTAGTGCAACATGGAGTTTGGCCCTAGTTTCCAAAATTAACACTCCCTCTCTAGGAAGAAGTCCACCTGTCCATCCATCTGTCAAACTGTGCAATCCTGTCATCCAGTACCATCATGTACTATCATATATCATCCTGTTGTCTCTGTACTTTGGCGGCTATGCTCTGATGTAGAAGAAATAATAAAGAAGATATGATCGAGAATGAGTCACAAAAACCTTGCCACTCTCCACTGACCCGAAGTCAATACACGATGCGTCCATCGGCAATGCTATGGTCTCTATTCTCATTTCCCAACTCATTGGCCAGATCAGAGGTACTTCCCATGAGTCCCGAACTACATGGGTAGGATGTATTTGGGGCATAGATCAAGAGAGGGTGAACCAGCTCAATATCATATCGATGGGGAAATAGCAAACCAACAAGGAAAGGTTAACCTAGCCCTGTGGTTGCTTATAGCTCCAAGAAGCTATCCCCAAGCCCCCTGGAGCTCCCAAAGCTCAAAGTCAAACTCAAACAGGACCCTCATAATAGGGTCTGTCCACGATACCAAGCTTCTCACGGAAGGTTAAAAATTTGACCTTCCCCAGGGGCTTCGTGAGAATATATGCGACCTACTCATCAGTCCCAATGTGATGGAACCTTACGATGCCTCATTGTACCATGTCCCAGAGAAAGTGGTACCTAATATCAATATGCTTGGAATGGTCGTGGAACACGGGATTCTCTAAAAGTCGAACCCTAATTTGGTTGTCGCAAAGGATCATGGTGGTATCCAGCACATGCCCAAACAGCTCAATGAAGAGCTTTCTCAACCAAACAACTTCACAACATGCCATACTTGTTGCAATGTATTCGGCCTTGGTGGTGCTCAAAGCAACCGATTTCTTCTTCCTGCTCATCCAAGAGATCGAAGTAGAACCTAACGTGAAGAAACATCCAGATGTGCTCTTACGATCCACCACACTACCTGCCTAGTCGGCATCGGTATATCCATGGAGCCTCATACTCCTGGCAATGTATCTCATCCCATGGTTGATTGTGCCCCGGAGATATCTAAAGAGATTCTTGGAACCAATCCAGTGAATGTGATGAGGCTCGACCATGTATTGACTTAATGTGCTCACTGCAAAACATATGTCTGGATGTGAGTTCACTAAGAACATCAGGTGTTGAAAAGTGTAACTAGATCGGTCTTCATATTAACTATGCAATGATGTATTTTATGTAAAGAAGACAAAGATAATAAAATGTAAATTGGTTGTACTTGCTTCATGGGTTTCATGAGCAAGATTTTTATATTAGGTTAATAGACTTCTTCTTGATGTCTATTTAGGGTTTGTCTTATGTTTATAAATGTATTCAGTGTGATGTATATGAAGAACCTAGTCGTCATTGAATGCTCCAAGACCTTGTCCTAAAAGTTGTGGAAGAATGGATTGAAATAGTTCTTATATCAACGTTGGAAATATATGATGAAGTCGGCCTTCACTCTCACAGTTAAGTCGGCCTTCTAGCTAGTGAATGGTCAGCCTAAAATAAAGAAGACTGCCACCATATATATACACACTCTCTGCGGCCAATCACATATGAAGTTTTCGGTGCATCTCAGTAATAAGAAGTGCGAAGGATACAAGTAAGATTTGCGATTACACCTGTAGAGTATTACAGTCATCACTATAGAATTGCGGTGATCTTAGTGGTGTTCTCAGCAGTGATCTGTGTAACAAAAGATGCGTACTTGTTCAATGATACAAGCGCGGACTATACTTATAAGGTTCAACAGTGATCTCTGAAATAAAAGGTGTGGATGATAAATGACATATAGTGCGGATTAAAACTGATATACAGTGCGTATGATAAATGATATAAAGTGCAGATGATAAAGTGATATGCAGTGCGGTCACTACACGATAGACAGTGCGGATAATACCTACTATGCAGTGCGGATACTATATGTTATGCAGTGCGGAGTATACATAGGACAGAGAGTTGAGGTATACCTGTAAATAAGTGCGTTAGATACATATAGTGCAGAGTATACTTGACAGTATGCGGAAATTGCACAGAACTGAAATACGGGATTTCAAAGTCTATTGCAATGTGTCAGTGTGAACATTGTCTGAGATGTTAACAAGTGCAACGAAGTTCAAATACCTGTTTATACAATGCAGATCTGAAAGGTGAATTTCTCTATGTAATAGTGCAGTCAATAAGTGTCGTTTTTATTTGAGGTGGAACAGTGGTTTGCAATGTGAATATCTAAAGTAAGGGTTATTGCTGGATAAGAAAAGAGCGAAACCTTCCCTCTCACAATTAATAAAAGAAAGGACAGTGTAGACTGGTGCAAGATAGAAAGATCAGCATGGAATATCGTCAAAGAAGAAGCAATAAGGTCTTGGAAGCATTCATAGGTCAAGGGTCTAAGTCTGGGTCATGGTACTTGTCATTTGAAGATCTATAAGAAGAATTATTTGCGGGTTTTCCTCTCCAAGAGGGAGAGGTTTTTTGCCCTGGCTCTAGGAGCCTAAGTTTGTGTCGTGTTTATTTTGATAATTGACTTGATGAAAGACTAAACAAGATAACAATGAGAAGACACAAGTAAGCTCACAAGTAATTATCAAGAAGAGAATTTGTATTAACCTCCAGCCCTCCAAATTCTCAACATCAAGGCCCCTACAAGTTGACGATACTCAGTGGGATTTCCCAAATCAGGCCCAACAGCACTTTCACACAACTTTAAAGTTGAGTTCCATCGAAGTAGTCATGATCTTGCAGTCCACCATTCCAAATCTTTCCAGTAGCTTCACAATATATTTTCCTTGAGAAAGGAAAATCTCACCTGGATTTTTCCAGACCTCCAGGCCTAGGAAATAATGCATCAGTCCTAGGTCCTTCATCTCGAACTCAGAAGCTAGCTCCCTCTTACATTGATGAATAAGAGGGTCAGCACCTATCAAGAAGAGATCGTCCACATAGAGAACCAGAATGAGAGGCTTGTCATTATCAACCTTAAGGTAAAGATTTGGATCAGCATCACTTTGAGTAAAGCCCAGCTTCATCAAGTAGCTATCGATCCTCTCATACCAAGCCCTGGGGCTTACTTCAACCCATAGAGGGCTTTCTTCAACCTGTATACATGTGTATCTCTATCTTGAACTTCGAACCCCAAAGGTTATTCCACATAGACCTCTTCCTTGATTGAGCCATGTAGGAAGGCAGTCTTGACATCCATCTGATGTAGACTCAATCCTTTGCAATGCAGCAAGGGCAATGGTCGAACAAATGGTGGTGTAGAGGGCAACAGGTCCAAATATTTCATCATAATCTATTTCTTCCTTTTGAGAGAAGCCACGGGCAACAAATATTGCCTTGAATTTTTCAACACTTCCATCGGCTCCATGCTTGATCTTGTAGAGCCATTTCGAGGTGACAACAGATTTGTCCTTCGATCTAGGGACCACATCCTAGACATCATTTTTCATGATTGACTCATATTCCTCGTTCATAGCATCTTTCCAAACTTGATGCTTCACGGCTTCTTCAAAGGATCCAGGCTCAGATTGTACAATGGTGCTCATGGCTACTAAGTACCCTTGGTACCTATTCGGCTTCTTACTTTCACGGAATGTTCCCCTTGGAGCAGCATGTCTCTCGACATCTTCGAGAGTGTCTCTAAGCCATGAGTGTCTTCTTTTATTTGAAGAAGGTGGATCTATAGGATCCATCGAAACTTCAACATCGGTCATCGATTCTTCCTGCCTTCCTGCTTCTTCTTTGTCTTCCTTTGAGATAGGAAGATCTCTAACCTTCCTAAGGGCAGCATCTTCGTCGAAGGTGACATCATGACATATCTCCACTTCTCCTTGACCAGGCACATAGATTCTATATGCCTTCAAGGTTTCATTGTAGCCCACAAACATTCCCTTCTTTCTAGAAGCATCCAATTTGCTTCTCTTTTCTTTCAGCACATGAAAATATATGGGACTTCCAAAAACTCTAAAATGAGAAACCTCAGGCTTCTTACCAGAGAAGACTTCTTCAGGAGTTTTGGAGTCCAATGCAGAATGTGGGCATCTATGTTGAACATACACAGCGGTGTTGGCAACTTCTCCCCATAGGAACTTCAGAAGACCTTGGTCATAAAGCTTGGCATGAGCACCTTCTAAAATGGTTCTATTCTTCCTTTTGGCAGCACCATTTTGTTCAGGAGTATACACAGTAATTGTCTCCCTCTTAATGCCAACTTCCCTGCAATAGTCATTAAATTCATTTGACTCATATTCAGTTCCATGATCAATCCTCAAGATTTTGATCTTCTTCCCTGTTTGATTTTCAACCAAGGCCTTGAAGTTGTGGAACAATTTGAATACTTCATCCTTTTTCTTCAAGAAGTATATCCATGTCTTGCAGGAGAAGTCATCTGTAAAAGTGACATAATATAAGCATCCTCCCAAGGATGTTATAGGCAACATTCCAGATAGATCGGAATGAATCAGTTGTAGAATATCAGAAGTCTTGGTGACACTTGAGGGGAATGGTCCCCTTGTATGCTTTCCTTTGGCACAACCCTGACATACACCTTCGTGATCATCTTTGCAATCGGACATACCTGTGACTACCTTCCTTGCTTTAGGAAGGGCTTTATAATGAAGGTGTGCAAACCTTTGGCGTCATAGCTCGGATTGAAAAGTTGTGTTACATGTCATGGCTCCCAACAGACTTCCTCCAACCTGATAGAGTATATCAACTCTCAAACCAAGAGTGAATGCTTCTTTGAAGTTCCTCTTCCAAATGCGTACCTTTCCATCGATGAATGCCACCTTGAATCCTTTGTCTTCCATTGTCAAGATAGACACTAGATTCTTCTTCAAGTCAGGTACATACAACACATCTTGCAAACAGAGGACTTGACCTTGATTTAGATGAAGGGTCACAGTCCATGTCCCTTTCACGGGATAGGTGGCATTGTCTCCAAGGATAATTTCCAAATTTGTATCATTTTCAATCAAATCAGAAAAGGCCTATTTATATCCAGTGAAGTGCCTTGAGGCACCACTATCAATCAACCAATTATCCAGGGTGACGGGAGGAGAAGCAACAGAGAGGGCAAATATCAGAATATATTCATTTCTCTTATTATCAACAACATTAGATTCATCATACCTGGAGTTCCTTGATCTCTTGAAAGGTTGACCATTTCCATTTCCATTTTGATCAAAGGGAGCCTTCCTCTTTCCTTTTAACCTGTTGTTCCTTTGATTTCCATTCCCCCTGAAGTTGTTGTTGTTGTTGTAGTCATCATCTCGGGGAGAGTCCCTTTTATTGGGGCAATCTCTAGCATAATGACCGAACTTTTTACAATTGTAACATCTACCCTTCCTTCCTTTGGGACCCGCTCTTCCATGACTTTAAATTCCCGGACCAACATTGTTCCTCTTCTTTGCATGAGCGGTGAAGGCAGTAGGTTCACTTCCATTCACATTTGAGGGATGGTCTCTCTCCATTATCCTTGTCTCCTCATGAGTGCATCTCGTCAACAATTCATCAAAATTAGGAATTATACTATTATTGAGAATAGTGGTATTAAATACATACCATGGTCGAGGAAGCCCTCCAAAAGCAATGAGAGTGAGCTCTCGGTCAGCTATGACCTCTCCAATAGTTAAGAGATCATTCTTGATTTCGGTCAGCCTCACGAAATATGATTGGATGGCCTCTCCCTTGTCCATCTTGATGTTCTTCAACTTGTTCTTCAAAAAGAGGATTTGGTTAGCATTGTTAGCCCTGAACATGCCAACCAACTTATCATACATCTCCTTAGATGTGCCCAGCTCGGAGATATAAGCAACCAAGTGCTTATGAATAGAATCTTGGATGATATTCTTCACCTTGTTTTCCCCTTTCTTGTACTTTGTTTTAGTGGCAGTCAGTGCATTTGATGGATGCTCAATGATCTTTCCCTGCACATAATCCATAACATCTTGTTCCTCCAATGTCAAATCCGACGACATTTTCTAAGCATGACAATCATACTTATCATTGAATTTTTCATCAAATTTGAAGTATGATGAGGAAGCCATTGACCCTGGTCCTTGTATATTCAACTTTCAATGATTGCACTTCTCACTCTTGCTTGGGCTTGTCTTCGCCTCAACTCGGATACCATGTTAATTTAAGTTAGCCATGGTATGTTCTGTAATTAGAGCAATTTACTTCAATCTTTCTTATTAGCCCAATTCAATTTCCTGTTATGCAATCATATTAACATTGACAGTAAATGCTGATAGAACATAAATAAATAACTAGAAGACCAGCCAAGACAAGAGGACACAATAATTTGGCGGATGCCAAGGAAAAACCCCAATGCGGGGAAAACCCTTTGATCAAATCTTCTTATTATTCTTCAAATTCAACAGAGAGAGAAAGTACAATTTTCAGCAGTCAACAAGATGCCCTAGCCAGCAAATTCAACGTTGGTCAAACCAATAAAAAGTCTCACAATGGAGCTCAATCAAATCCAGTCAAACTCGGCCTCTTCAAATAGTTAAAGTTAGCCCAAAACAGTCTACAATACCTCAGTCAAACTCGGTCAACGCCAATAGTCAAACTTCGATCAAATTTGCAGTCAATGCAACAGTCAAACAATTCGAAATTCCTTGATTTTTGTGCCTTCAGCTGCGGCCTCTCAAACTCGAAATTTGTCCCAAATATCTAAGTCAAAAAGTCAAGGTTGACCCAAAGTCAATGTTGGTCAACGCTGCACAAAAAACCCTAAAACACTTCGAAAACTTTAGCAACCCTTTCACACATGCGGAGGAGAGAGAATGTGTGAGATGAGTTGATGTCCAAATGAGGTTTGAGTCTCTCATTTTTATATCCATCAATGAGGTTGTGTGACACATTTTTTGGGGCTTGTGAGCCTACATTACAATTCTCGCCGACCTTGACAAATTGCACATGTGTGGAAAATAAAATCAAAATCCAACATCTGCTCATCCAAACAAGATGATCTTTAGATCAAGCTTGCACCTCTCCGAAAGAGAAATCCAACAAAAATATCATCTTCATCATATGAGCAGTGCAACATGGAGTTTGGCTCTAGTTTCCAAATTTAACAGAGGTGCTAACCAAAAACTTCAGTTTTTGCTTGTGAGGCCTCAAGGAGGATCACTTCATACTTCCAAGTTGCATTATTTGGTCAAAGAAACAAGCGACTAGTAGATCCCTAGGATTCTTCCAACCCTAGACCAATGAGGCCTTAAGTATCTTTCAACCTAACCCCCCCTCCCCCTGAGCCGGCCCACTAACATCTTTGAGGCCTATGGGAAGCTATCATTCCAAGCCACAAATTTGTTGAGAAATCTAGGACATCGAGATTAAGTGATTTCTCTTCTATTTATAATTGCTTGTGAATGCTTTTTACTTTCTTAGATTAGGATCTTCTTTTTTTATGTTATTATAGAGTTATTCTTCATCAAACAGCTACTAATGCATAAACTGTAAAGAGATAAGAGACACGAAATATAGGCTATCAGCCAAGACCAAAACCTCTCCCACTTGAGAGGAAAACTTGAACAAATTCTTCTTCTTATAGAGACTTCAATTAACGAATACCAAGACCAAGACCAAGACACACAGTTTCCTTGATGAGATCCTTCTTGATCCAATCAACAATGGACAAACTTTTGCTCCTTCCTCTTTCTCGACTACCCTTTAGATTTCGGCTTCCTTCTGCTTCATACCTTCACCATATTTCGACCTCCCTGAATTAGGTCTGCAATCTTCAACCCTAATTCAGAAACCCTAGTTGCAGCACTTTTGGCGATCTAACCTCTTAATCTCCTTCGCTTGGGTAGAATGGCTTTCTTCTTCAACTCGACTTGATGTATTGGCTTGTATACTCCTAGATTCAGCTTCTAGCACAACAAGACAGACTTCAACCTTTTCTAGAGCAATAACAGTCCTTTCCTTCGCACATGTGAGTGGAGATCAACCCTAAAACAGTCCCAAACACTCCTAAAGACTTCGCTCTTCTTCCTTCTCTCTTCGTTGATGATAAGGCTCCTTCCTCAGTAATCTTCGCACTTCTTGATTTCAAACCGAACTTGCTTCAAGGAAATTTTGCTTTTTGAAATGAGGTCGTGTTAAAATTGGACAACTAGGTCCAAACTCCGGGTTGTGATGCTCAAATGACGATCCCAATATTTTTATTGGATTCCTCTTTCGGAGAGGTATAAGCTTGATGTAAAGATCATCTCGATCGGATGAGCAAAACATGTACTTTGAATTTACTCCACTTATGTGCTAGGTCGGCCTGGAATATAATATAGACTTAAATGTCTTAATATTGGATTCCTCTTTCGGAGAGGTATAAGCTTGATGTAAAGATCATCTCGATCGGATGAGCAAAACATGTACTTTGAATTTACTCCACTTATGTGCTAGGTCGGCCTGGAATATAATATAGACTTAAATGTCTTAAAAGACGTGTCACACACCCCCAAAGATGCCTATATAATGGAGAGACTTGGAGTTCATTATACACACATTGTATGGAAGATTTTCTTCTCTCTTGATGGCGATGGAGCTGCGTTCTTGGTGCTGCGTATTTGTGGAGTTCTTTGTTTGGGTTGTATTGGGGTTATGTGTGACACGCTTGGCTGAATGACCTATTGGAGACTTTGTTGGTAGAAGCATCCTGTTGATTGTCGTAACGCCACCTTTCATTATCTTTGTTTTGGCTTGTCTTCCATCGATCTATTAGTATGTTCTATCTGCTTCAGTATTGTGTGCCCTAATTTGAAATGGCATAGAACATGTTCTCAAAGTAACATGGTATCAGAGGTCGGTTAAGACAAAGCCCAATTTATGTTAAAAGCAATCACCGATCAGTTAGATCCATTGTGTGTTGCACTTGCTCGGTAGAGAGAAGTTCTATCTAATCTAGGCTGAAGCAAGGAAATTTGGACCAGCGTGGGCCTATTTTGATGAAAATTCAGGAACACCGAATTAAGGACAGTCGCACAAGATGGGGTATGTTTGAAGGCTCATTTAAGGTGGAACAACCCTCAAAATAGGTTGCTGCAATCTGATTGAAGGGATGTTAGGGAGCCGCAGCAAATCTGAGGTAAGCCGCAGGCCTAACCTCTCCAAAACAGACCAGCGTAGGGGTGTTGAGGGTTGCATCTTGCCCAGAACAGCAGCCCACTCGGAGGCCATCTTACCTTGCCTTAGCCGCAGCCCTAATTGAGGATTCTGATGAGGGCAGTGGGTCTGAATATGTCAAAATTTGGGTACGTTGATAGAATGGCAGCGTTGTAGAAGGGAGCTGCTATCACAACAAGAAGGACAGTCCATGTCTTGACAACCATATAGGAGGGTCGAGGAAAGGGTTACCTCTGTTTAGGCCGCAGCAAGAAAGACTATAACAGCGAGGAGGAAAGAGCTTTGTAGGGCATCTTTGAGGACAGTTATGAAGGTCTAGTTGCAGGGATAGAAGGTCGAGGCACAAGATCACTTTCAACACTGTTTTAAGGGTTGTTTGATGGGTGGATAGCCCTCATAAAAGGCTGATGCAGGTCTGTGTATACCTGTAGGATGCCGCTATTATTTAGGAGGGCATCTCGGTGTAAAAGGGCTTATATCTTCCCTAAAGGAGCAGCGTGGAGGGGTAGCCTACCATTGAAGGGCAGTTGCAGCTAAGAGGAGCAATTATGGGCCAGATTTGAGGGTTGTTAGGGACTGTGATGTGTGTCCTAACCAGTTACAAATAAAACCACAGTTTGACGTCTGCCCTAGAGGTAAGTTTGGATCTGCCTTATGTTGTTTTAGTGCATATTTTATGTTCTGATTGGGACACAGGGGTAGCTAAAGCTACGATAGCTTGTGGAAGACTGTTTGGAGAAGGTTAGAATCCATCTCAGCCGCTGTCATCACTAGGAGGCCACATAACTCTTTGATTGCATGTTCAATACAATGGTGTATTGGAGGGCTAGACAGCGTGGAGTAAGAGGAAATCAAGAGGACTGTTATGGGCAAGAAAACTATCATGTCTAGGCCGCAGGCCTGTAGGTGGCATTTTGAAGGTCAAAACAACCCTATAATGAAAATATAGGTGCCTCCTCACATTACAAGATCACCGTGGATACAAGGAAAGGAGGTTGCATCATTTGAGGGGTGTTTTGGGCAAGAAGGTTGGGTCGGTATGGAGCCCTAACCTGTGACCAAATCTATGCCCATGAACAAGCCAGCGTAAAGTTTTTCAAAGACTGTCTCATACCCAGAACATCGGCCCATTCATAAGGCACCTTGCCTTGCCTAGGCTGCAGTTTCAGAAGGTTGTCCAATGACTGGTTAGTGAATGGTGCAGCCTACAAAATGCCCTAACAGAAAATTACAACAATATACAAAAATTCAGTAAAGCCTTTGAATTACTAAGCATCTCTTTTGAACAGTCCCTGCAAAAATAATTATCATATTTAGTCTTCTGATCTATTTGATAAAATTGTCACTTCTGCAATTGATTTCTTGGCTACTTGTATCCATCATGGCCTGAAAATTATTGATCATCATCAGCAAAATTCATCTCAAAGGAAGTCATCTATAAGATTTTCTTTCAAAATTCTGGATGTGAAGGCTCCGGTCGCAGTTTATATGTTGTGCACTGTGATTAGAAAGGCCAAGAGGGCAGATGTGTACGGGTCATTGTTAAAAGGAAGATGAGGTAAGTTCATCAGTGATGAACAATAATGATTGAAGTGCACTTATGACTGTGCTAGATCTGCATAACGGAAAGGTCTCACATAAGGTATGGAAGAAGGGTAAATTCTGTGTTTGGAACATATGTATGATTGGTTCCTAGATCTGTGCAATTTAGGAAACAAATTGCAAATTTGAGATCTGAAGATCTGGAGCCCTAGATTAGTCTACCATTAACTGTAGTTGGGCAGATCTGGAGCCCTAGATCAGTCTACCATTAACTGTAGTTGGGCAGATCTGGAAGATATGAAGTAGTGCAGAAGTCAAGATATGTTAGAAGGCAGTAAGTTGCAGATAAGACAATTTTAGAGGGTTGCTTGAGGAAGCTACATCAAATCCTCACAGAATAACTAGTCGTTGTAAAGTAAGTATGAGTACTTTTGACACAAGCTGAGGCTTGTAGATATATTCTCCCTGTTTGACAATGACATATGTCAGAATATGTACGACCATGAAGCTTGAAATCTTCAGTACTGTTAATGATGAAGAAAACAGTGATGACAATTCATAAGGTATCTCTATAACCGAAAATTTGAGGAGCTAAATCTAAGATTATATGTCACTGTCATTATGACAATGACATAGACAGACACTAATGTTTACGAGATTCATAGTAGCAGTAAGCTTGTGACCGTAATCAGTCTTACACTAGAGCATAATGATAAACTTGGAAGTGTGATCTGAAAAGTTTCTGCAACCTTCAGTCACGTTGTTGGAGTCTAGAACCATGATCAGCAAAGCCTGTGAAGTTTTGAACAAATATTGTATATGATACATGCCAAGATGCATGACAGCTATATGACAATATATGGCTATGAGTCTTGGATGGCTTTGACTATGGCAAAATAAGACCCCTTTCCAAGTTGGTGTCTAGGATGCCCGCATAGATGTCTTCTCTAACAAGAGAAGCTGGCATTAAGAGGGAAAATACAATTGTATATGCTTCTGAGTTAATATCATTGCTGAAAGAAGACCCTCGTGGCTCAAAGACATATGACTTTAGAGGGGGAAATTCCGAAAGAAAACCAAGAAGCCATATAAATACCAGAGGTATCTAGCTGCCATATGAGCCTGGATCATTTGAAGAAAATGTAAAGCATCAAAGTCTGCAAGGATGCGAGGGTGATGTCTGGGATATGGTTCCTAGACCACAGATCAAAGCTGTTGTCACCTCGATATAAGATCAAGCATGGATCTGATGAGAAAATGTGTTGCCTGAGACTTCTCTAGGAAGGAACTAATTATTATTGCACCTACAATCTATTATTACCCTTGCTGCTACGCAAGGACAGAATCTTCATCAGATGGATGTGAAGACCGCATTTCTGCATGGTGCAATAAAGGAAGAGGCGGATGTAGAGCAACCTCTGGGGTTCGAAGTCCAGAATCAGGACACCCATGTCTGCAGGTTGAAGAAAGCCCTTCGTGGGCAGAAGCAAGCACCCAGAACTTGGTACGAGAGGATAGATAGCTACCTGATGAAGCTGGGCTTCACTCGTAGTAATGCTGATCCGAACCTTTACTTCAAGATTGATAGAGAGAAGCCTCTCATTCTAATGTTGTATGTGGACAACCTCTTCCTGACAAGATGCTGACCCTCTCATTCATCAGTGCAAGAGGGAGCTCGTTGCTGAGTTCGAGATGAAGGACCTAGGACTAATGCTCTACTTCCTAGGCCTGAAGGTCTGGCAGAGACTCGGTGAGATTTTCCTTTCTCAAGGAAAATAAATTGTGAAGCTTCTGGTATGGTGGACTGTAAGTCCGTGTCGACACCGATGGAGCTCAACTTTAAGAAGTTGAGTGGCAGCGCTGTTAGGCCCATGATTAGCAAATCTTACTGAGTATCGTCAACTCGTAGGGGTTCTGATGTTCTTAGTGAACACCCGACTGAACCTATGTTGTGCAGTGAACACTTTGAGTCAACAGATGGTTGATCATAATATTCACTGGGTTGGTGCCAAGAAACTCCTGAGAGATCTCTGTGGCACGATAAACCATGGGCTGAGATACACTGCCAGGAGCATGACACTCCTTGGATATACTGATGCCAATTGGGCTGGCAGTGTGGTGGATCGCAAGAGCACATCTGGATGCTGCTTCACACGTAGATCTGCTTCGAGCAGCGATGAGGTCGAATACATTGCAGCATGTATGGCCCGATGTGAAGTCACTTGGTTGTGAAATCTCTTCAGTGAGTTATTCGAGCATGTGCTAGATGCCACCGTTATCATTTGTGATAACCAGAGGGGAATTCATTTGTCATAGAATCTCGGGTACCACGATTGATCCAAGCACGTTGATAGCTGGTACCACTTTATTCGGGATATGGTACAGCGAGGCGCCGTAAGACTCGATCATATAGGAAATGATGAGCAGGTCGCAGACATTCTCACAATGCCCTTGGGAAGGTCATGTTCCTAACCTTCTATGAGAATCTTGGAATCATGGAACGACCCTATTTGGAGGGTCATGTTGGACGATGAGCTCTGGGAGCTCCAAGGGGGTTTTGGGGATAGCTATGGTGCTATAAGCAACCACCGGGCTAGGCTTGTCGAACCTAGTTGGTGTGCTTCCGCCCCACTGTGATGATATTGAGATGGTTTACCTCTCTTTGATCTGTGCCTCGTATGTATCCTACCCATGGAGTTTCAGACTCATGGGAAGTACCTCTCATTTGGCCAATGAGGTGGGAAATGTGAATAGAGACCATAGCAAGACCGATGGACGAATCGGAGATTGTCGTACTCTCTACGTCTAGGATGGCACGTGTCCAACAACTTGATCTGGGATCAAGTTTAGCGAGGTTTCGGACCTCTAACTGACTTCGGGTCAATGGAACTAACTTCGGGTTAGTATATGACTCTCTCGAGTCCTAGTGAGGTTTCGGACCTCCAACTGACTTCGGGTCAGGTAAACCAACTTCGAGTTGGTATGAGACTCTTTATGAGTCCTATAGAGGTTTCGGACCTCTGGGCTGAATCTGTCAGCCAGGAATGATGTCTTGGTGACTGACCCACTTCTGTTCTGAAATAAAGAGGCTAGTAAAGCAAGTTACAGCGGGATGACGCACGATGTTTGGATTGCACTAGTGGACGGAGTTCTCCCTAGTTGAGAGGGAGTGTTAAAATTGGACAACTAGGTCCAAACTTCAGGTTGTGATGCTCAGATGACGATCCCAATATTTTTATTGGATTCCTCTTTCGGAGAGGTGTAAGATTGATCTAAAGATCATCTCGATCGAATGAGCAGAACATGTACTTTGAATTTACTCCACTTATGTGCTAGGTCAGCCTGGAATATAATATAGACTTAAATGTCTTAAAAGACGTGTCACACACCCCCAAAGATGCCTATATAATGAAGAGACTTGGAGTTCATTATACAGACATTGTGTGGAGGATTTTCTTCTCTCTTGATGGCGATGGAATTGTGTTCTTGATGCTGCGTATTTGTGGAGTTCTTTGTTTGAGTTGTATTGGGGTTATGTGTGACACACTTGGCTAAATGACCTATTGGAGACTTTGCTGGTATAAGCATCCTGCTGATCGCCGTAACGCCACCATTCATTATCTCTGTTTTAGCTTGTCTTCCATCGATCTATTAGTATGTTCTATCTGCTTCAGTATTGTGTGCCCTAATCTGAAATGGCATAGAACATGTTCTCAAATTAACATGTCGAGCTACCTATTTATAGTTGTTTGCCCATGTATATAAGCCGACATGAGTTGAGTGTGAGCCCACATGCCTTTTTGAGAGATTTCATTATTCTTTTGAAGCCGACTTGTAGGAGGTGTCTTTGCTTGGTCTTGGAGGGCCTTCTTATATATTTAATGACTCGTACAAAAATGTAACAAGCCCAAGAAGGGTCCTTCATACATGACATTGACTCAAATTGACTTTTATGACTAGATGACAAAGCCTAAAGGTTCACAATGGAAGCCTTAACTAGAATAAAATTCCTTGATCATGAAACCCATGATTCAAGTACTGCAAAAATAATTTTATTTTTCTTTACATCAATTACATAAATTCACAATTACGCATGTTATTATGAAGACCAAACCTAGTTACACTTTTCGACACCCCCTCTTAACTAGGGAGGTATTCATAACGGTACCTGGTCATTCTCAATCTGAAGAATTCTCATAAGAAGAGTCGAATTGGTAACCCATTTGTTTAGCATCATATCAACCACCTTTGTCACATAGCAAGGCCTTGACTAACAACTCTATCTCTCCACAAGATTAGAGCACAATGCTAGCGAGACCAATGATGTATAGACACCCTCATCATTGTCTCTCTTGGAACATACTCCACCTGGGTTCTCAGAGTGTGATCCACCACGACTATTCTTATCTTGGATTCCCAGTTCTCAAAGAATATAGGTCCTCTACGACTACTCTTATCTTGGATGCCCTAACTCATCTTCAAAGAGCATCGGATGCTAGATGTTTACCCAATCCTCCATTCTGTCTTCCCAAGTGAAGACAAGAATGATGTGTCTATATCTCTCCTCATGGCCTTCACTAAGACTTATGGTTGTTAGTCCTAGTCTAGTGCATGATACATTGACACATGAGATAGAGAATCACAATTGTCACTCCCTCTTAACCAGGGATGACATACCCATTCCACTGTAAAAGGAATGTACCCAAGCTCCCTCATGTCCAGGGACTTGCTTCCAGCAGCTCATCAGGCGGACATCATAGGACAACCAGATGCTTGTAGAACTCCTTCCTTCGATGTCATGAATTTCTTCTTTGTCATAGAGTCTACATCTTTCAGGACTTCCTCGTAGGGCACAAACCATCCATCACTTTCATCCTTGAGCCATGTCATCATACCTTTCATCGGAAAGTGATCCATCAGTCCATATCTGGCCTTCCTTCATGCCATGTTTCCTTAAGGATCTTTCATCCTACTACATGGTCATCAGCGGTGGAAGACATCCATAGCTCTTCCCTTGGCAACCATGCATAATCCCATCCATATATCATTCAAAAAAATAGGAAATGAACATTAAATCAAAATTATCTTTGTGATGGTCTTTCATCATGACATCTTCCAGTTTGCATCAGCATCCTGCATACATATTGACACATCTCCAAAAGATATCCATTGTCAAGGGTCTCCTTCTTTTTCAGACTTCCATCAGAGTCCTCATATCTTTCCTGGAGATATCATAGTCAAATCTTTTATTTCTCGAATGTTGATTGCCTTCTCCATAGTTGCATGTTTCACGATCTCTTCCTTTCTTTCTTCACACATTCCTTTTCAGGAACCTTCGATCATAGTTCCTCCAATTAATGTCAACCACCTCATATTTCATATGAGGAATTATGTTGATTTCATCTAGTCAATGTGTGACCCATGCCTTCCTGCATTCTTTCAAATGAGGAGATACTCTCTTTTGATCATGCTCTTGGGGTAGAGCATTCATCCAAGTTACCTGCAACCATATGACATGACTCTTCATTTTCAAATACAAGAATACATACCTCATTTTTCTTTAGGTCATCTTCCTTCCGCAGCTTCCATGATTGAAGAACTTCAATCCCTTATCATACCATCCTCTCATGAATTCCTCCAAGTAGGAATTTCTTTTGATGAAACACTTGCTCCCTATTGAATGGTGAACCTTCCGATGAAGATTCTAATAGAAGATATTAAGCATCCTCATCCAACAGATGTTTCTTCTTAACTGATGTATGATGAGCTTTGTACCAAATGACTTTTTCCTTTTCTCTTTTCCCATAAGTACTACTTATGCTTCTAATGAGGTCACCAAGAGCTATATCCTTTCATAGTCCTAATTTGGCTATCATTCATGCTTCCCTATGATGATGTCTCGAGCTCTTGCTTCTAATGCTTCAATGATGCCATGATGCATCCTTCATGCTCTTCTAATGATTCCTAGTATGATAGATATACTTTTACAACATGAAAACTTGAAAAGAACTAGGTGAGGAAGACTATCTCAATCATAATAGAGAACTTTTACTTCCTTTTTCTTGGACCTATTCTTTTCAGCTTCCTCCACTTCCTCGGTGATATGGGCTTCTTCTCTTCCTCTTTTGTTGTTGTCCTTCTTGAGCTTAGGACAATCTCTCCTATAGTGCCCATATTCCTGACACCCATAGCATTGAACCTTAGCCATCTTCTTCTTTTTCAGAGGACCAAACTTTCCAAATTTTCCCTTTCTTTTTGTCATTGTGGCATATGCCTGATTTTGCTCACCTGATCCCACATCAGATTTTGCATTTAACCAGGATTCTTCAACCTTGCATAGTGACCACAGTTCATGGAATGGAGTAGCTTCTTTCTTCCCATAAATATTTGAAGTAAAGTTACCTCATTCCTCTGGTAGTGCATTTAATACTATTGTAGTCATTTTTCTATCAAACATGACTTCTCCCAGATCTTGAAGTTGATCCTTGATTTCAAATATCCTCATAAAGTATGAGGCTATACCTTCTTCTTTTGACATATTCAATTTGTAGAGTTCTTGCCTTAATGAGATAACTTCTCCTGCAGTGCTTACGAAATACAACTCTACCAGTTTGTCATATATTTCTTTTGTGGTTTCGAGTTTAGATACATAAGGAATGAGGGGATCCTTGATGGATTCAATGAGAATCCTTTGAGCCCTAACTTCTGTTGATTTTTGGGTAGCATCGGATGTGCTCTAACTTTGAAACCTTGTGGAGAGGCTAGAACACATGAGATCTCCAAGACCCAGAAATCGTTTGGAGAAATTCCACCTGGAGCTTAAGTTATTCAAATAATTAATTATTTTAATGGAGACCCTAAGTCTAACTTAGGGAAATTAAATAATTAAAGTGAATTAATTTAACATGTGGGTGAGAATGTTCTAAGTGACGAGGATCAAGTCTTTTCTAATCTTAGCTGTCGATTAGTGATTAGATCATGGTTGTTGATTCGTCAACAGGAAAAGTATTGAAGGAAGGCTTGGGGTCAATTGGAGAATACCAATGTGGAAAAAATCGGAATCTCGTTAAATTTGGACAACTAGGTCCAAACTCCATGTTGTGATGCTCAGATTAAGTGGCTAGTATTTTTGTTGGATTCCTCTTTCGGAGAGGTATAAAATCCATATAAAATATATCTTAATCCGATGAGCAGAACATTTATTTTGAATTTATTATTTATAATAAATTATATGTGCAGGTCGGCCTTAAGGTTTCACACCCCCAGCAGATGTGTCACACACCCCAATGATGGATATAAACACAGGCAAAGTTGGAGAGCATTTCACAACAACTCAACACACATCTTCTTCTCTCATCTGATTTAGTACGAGCTTCTTGGAGGACGAGTTCAGCCACACGTGTGAAGGAGAAGAAGGACAAAAACAGTACGGCTGAGTTGAAGGACGATTTTCTACAGTTAGGGTTTTAAAGAAAGTTTGACCAGCGTTGACTTTGGTCAACGCATGGTCCGATTGGGCTAAAAACTTGTGGGAAGTTCGATTTCGGAAGGCCGTACTATTTGGCACAAAAATCGAGGTCAAAAGGTTGACCAATCTGCTGCTGCGTTGACTTTTAGCTTGCTGCCCTGCGTTGACTTTTTCAGGACAACGTTGACTTTTTTAGAGTTGACTTGGTTTGACTCGTTTACTGATTGGAGGATTGTTGTGACACATGCTGGGTTGGCTGACCAAGGAGACTTTGCTGGTTGAAGCATCCTGTTGACCGCCGTAACGAACCACCACATTTTTCCTGTTTCTGATTTGTCTTCTGTAAGATCCACTTATATGTTCTATCTGCATTTTGCTTAACTATTTGTATGATTGTTGTGAGAAAAGTAAAATTGCTCCTAGCATAGAACATCTACAAAAATTTACATGGTATCAGAGCTGAGGTGAAGACAAACTCTATCTTTAGCAATCATCACCGGAAGAAATGGGTTCCACTAGTCTTGAATTCAAGGAGAATGACAAACTGACTGGAAGTAATGACTTCCATGCTTGGAAGATGATATTAGATCTCAAATTGGAAGATCATGATCTCTTGGATCATGTGACGGGGAAGATTCAAGAACCTCCATCCAATGCCTCTGCAGCTGTTAGAAACAAGTATAAGAAGGTAGAAATCAGAGCAAAGCTGCTGATCAGGGAATCCATAAATAAGAGTCTGGTTGCCTACATATCTGAACTAGGCACATCCAAGGAGATGTATGACAAATTGATCCTTATGTTCAAGGTAAACAATGTGAACCAAGTGCTATTCCTCAAGAACAAGTTGAAGAATATGAAGAAGGGCCGGGATGAATCTATTCAAACTTTCTTTCTGAAATTGACCGAAACAAGGAACAATCTGCTAGCTATTGGGGAGACAATAGTTGATCGTGAGATGGTTCTCACCGCACTTGGAGGATTCCCATATGAATGGCAAGTATTCACAACTACCATTCTCAACAATAATACCATTCCTAACATTGATGAGCTTCTGTCTAGATGTATGCAAGAAGAAACAAGGATGAAGGAATTCGATAATGACAGAAATGCTGCCTATGGTGCTCATTCCCGAAAGAAGAACTCTGGTGGTTCTAAGGACAAAGGAAGAACGAGGACTCAAGAAAAGAAGGGTAAATGTTTCACCTGCCATAGGCCTGGTCACTATGCTAGAGAATGCCCCTTCAAGAAGGATTCTCCCGATAGTGATGATAACAACAACAATCGAAGGAATGGGAATCGAAGAAATGACAAATCCAAAGGAAAGAGGAAGGCTCACTTTGGAGGAAACAATCAACCTTCTAAAAGGTCCAGAAATACCAGGTATGAGGAGTCTAATGTTGTTGATAAAAGAAATGAGTATATTCTGGTATCTGCTCTCTCAGCTGCATCTCCGCCCGACACTATGGATGTCTGGCTAATCGATAGTGGTGCCTCAAGACACATCACCGGATTCAAGGAAGCACTTTCTAACATGGTTGAAAGGGATACTAATCTAGAAATTATCCTTGGGGATAATGCCACTTATCCCGTGAAAGGGACAAGGACTGTGACCCTCCACTTGTCTCAAGGACAAGTCCTACGTTTGCAAGATGTACTCTATGTACCTAAATTGAAGAAGAACCTTGTGTCTGTATCTGCCATGGAAGACAAAGGATTCAATGTAACTTTCTCTGATGGAAAGGTGCTCATGTGGAAGGAGAGCTTCAAGGAAGCTATCTCAATTGGTTTTAGAGTTGGTAGTAGGTACACTCTACCAGGTTGGAGGGAGTCCGTTGGGAGCTATGACTTGTGATACTATCCGACAAATCAAACTATGGCACCGAAGATTTGGACACCTTCATTACAAGGCCCTTCCCGAAGCAAGGAAGGTGGTGACAGGGATGCCTGACTTTGGAAATAATCATGAAGGTGTATGTAAGGGCTGTGCTGAAGGAAAACATACAAGGGGACCTTTCCCCTCAAGTGTCACAAAGACATCTGATATATTGCAACTAGTCCATTCTGATCTATCTGGTATGTTGCCCGTGACATCCCTAGGGGGATGTTCTTACTACATGACATTTACTGATGACTTCTCTCGCAAAACCTGGATATACTTCTTGAAGAAGAAGGATGAGGCTTTCATGTGGTTCCGTACCTTCAAAGCCTGGGTGGAAAATATGACCGGAAAGAAGATCAAGATTTTGAGGACTGACAATGGCACTGAATATGAGTCAAATGAGTTCAAAGACTTTTGCAGAGAAGCCGGCATTAAGAGGGAGACTACCACTGCATATACTCCTGAGCAGAATGGTGTTGCTGAACGCAAGAATAGGACCATTGTGGACGCTGCCCGTGCCATGCTATGTGACCAAGGTCTACCGAAGTTTCTGTGGGGAGAAGCTGCAAATACTGCTGTGTACATTCAAAACCGATGCCCTCATTCCGCTCTGGACTCCAAAACTCCCGAAGAGGTTTTCACTGGTAAGAAACCCGATGTCTCACATTTTAGAATTTTTGGATGTCCTGTCTATTTTCATGTGCCGAAAGAAAAGAGAAGTAAGCTGGATGCTACTGGGAAGAAAGGAATGTTTGTGGGCTACAGTGAGACTTCTAAGGCATATAGAATCTATGTACCTGGTCAAAGGTAAGTAGAGATAAGCCATGATGTCACTTTTGACGAAGATGCTTCCCTGAAGAAAGTAGTAGATCTTCCTAGATCCGGAGAAAATCATGAAGAAAGGCCTGGAAATCAAGAAGGACCGCAGGATGAATCAATGCCTGATATTGAAGGACCAATGGACCCTATTGATCCATCTCCTTCACTGGGAAAGAGACCTTCATGGCTCAGGGACACCCTCGAAGATGCTGAGGGACATGCTGCCCCAAGGGGGACATTCCGAGAAAGCAAGAAGCCATGTAGATACCAAGGGTATCTAGCTGCCATGAGTACTATTGTACAATCTGAACCTGGATCTTTTGAGGAAGCCGTAAAGCATCAAGTTTGGAAGGATGCTATGCACGAAGAATATGAGTCCATTATGAAGAATAATGTCTGGGATGTGGTCCCGAGACCGAAGGACAAATCTGTTGTCACCGCAAAATGGCTCTACAAGATCAAACATGGATCTGATGGGAGTGCTGAAAAGTTCAAGGCAAGGTTTGTTGCTCGTGGCTTCTCTCAAAAGGAAGGAATTGACTATGATGACATATTTGCACCTGTGGCACGATATACCACCATCCGATCAATCATAGCCCTTGCTGCTACACAAGGATGGAGTCTTCATCAGATGGATGTCAAGACCGCTTTTCTGCATGGTGCAATAAAGGAATAGGTGTATGTAGAACAACCTCTGGGATTTGAAGTTCAGGATCGAGACACTCATGTCTGCAGGTTGAAGAAAGCCCTCTATGGGTTAAAGCAAGCACCCAGAGCTTGGTACGAGAGGATGGATAGTTACTTGATGAAGTTGGGCTTCACTCGAAGTAATGCTGATCCGAACCTTTACTTCAAGGTTATACAGGGGAAGCCTCTCATTCTAGTGCTATATGTGGATGACCTCTTCCTGACAGGTGCTGACCCTCTCATTCATCAATGTAAGAGGGAGCTCGCTGCTGAGTTCGAGATGAAGGACCTAGGATTGATGCACTACTTCCTAGGCCTGGAGGTCTAGCAGAGACCTGGAGAGATTTTCCTTTCTCAAGGAAAATACATTGTGAAGCTTCTGGAAAGATTTGGTATGGTGGACCGTAAGTCCGTGTCGACACCGATGGAACTCAACTTTAAGAAGTTGAGTGGCAGCGCTGCTGGGCCTATCTTGGCCAATCCTACTGAGTATCGTCAACTCATAGGAGCTTTGATGTTCTTAGTGAACACCCGACCAGATATATGTTTTGCAGTGAACACTTTGAGTCAACAAATGGTTGAGCCTCATCACTTTCACTGGGTTGGTGCCAAGAATCTTTTGAGATATCTTCGGGGCACGATAAACCATGGGCTGAGATACACTGCCGGGAGTGTGATACTCCGTGGATATACAGATGCCGATTGGGCTGGCAGTGTGGTGGATCGTAAGAGCACATCGGGATGCTGCTTCAATCTTGGTTCTGCTTCGATCTCATGGATGAGCAGGAAGCAGAAGTCGGTGGCTTTGAGCACCGCGGAGGCCGAATACATTGCTGTTAGTATGGCCTGTTGTGAAGCAGTTTGGTTGCGGAAGCTCTTTAGTGAGCTGTTTGGACATGTGCTAGATACCACTGTGATACTCTGTGATAATCAGAGTGGGATTCGTATGACTGAGAATCCTGTGTTCCACGACCGATCCAAGCATATTGATATCAGGCACCACTTTATCCGGGATATGGTACAGCGAGGCGCCGTAAGGCTCGATCATATAGGAACTGATGAGCAGGTCGCGGATATTCTCACTAAGCCCCTGGGGAAGGTCAAGTTCCTAACCTTCCGTGAGAGTCTTGGTATCGTGGAACGACCCTATGATGTGGGTCCCGTTGGACGATGAGCTCTGGGAGCTCTGGGGGGCTTTGGGGATAGCTTCTCGGAGCTATAAGCACTCATAATGCTTCTGCCCCACCCTTGTGATTATTGAGTTGGTTCGCCACTCATTTATCTGTGCCCCGTATGCATCCTACCCATTGAGTTCAGGGCTCATGGGAAGTACCTCTCATTTGGCCAATGAGGTGGGAAAAGCTAGAGACTATTAGCAAAGACCGATGGACGCATCAGAGATTGCCGTACTCTCTATCTAGGATGGCACGGTCCAACCACTTGATCTGGGATCAAGTTTTGTGAGGTCTGGGACCTCTGCCTGACTTCGGGTCAGATGAACCAACTTTGGGTTGGTTGGATACTCTTCATGAGTTTGATAGAGGTTTGGAACCTTTGGACTGATTATGTCAGTCGGGGGATGATGTCTTTGTGACTGACCCACTTCTGTTCTGAAATAAAGAGGCCAGCAAAGCAAGTTACGGCGGGATGACGCACGATGTTTGATTGCACCGATGGATGGAGTTCTCCCTAGTTGAGAGGGAGTGTTAAATTTGGACAACTAGGTCCAAACTCCATGTTATGATGCTCAGATTAAGAGGCTAATATTTTTGTTGGAATCCTCTTTCTGAGAGGTGTAAAATCCATATATAATATGTCTTAATCCGATGAGCAGAACATTTATTTTGAATTTATTATTCTTAATAAATTATATGTGCAGGTCGGCCTTAAGGTTTCACGCCCCCAGCAGATGTGTCACACGCCCCAATGATGGATATAAATACAGGCAAAGTTGGAGAGCATTTCATCACAACACAACTCACAACAACTTCTCTCATCTGATTTAGTACGAGCTTCTTGGAGGACGAGTTCAGCCACACGTGTGAAGGAGAAGAAGGACAAAAACAGTACGATTGAGTTGAAGGACGATTTTCTGCAGTTAGGGTTTTGCAGAAAGTTTGACCAACGTTGACTTTGGTCAACGCATGGTCCGATTGGGCTGAAAACTTGTGGGAAGTTCGATTTTGGAAGGCCGTACTACTTGGCACAGAAATCGAGGTCAAAAGGTTGACCAATCTGCTGCTGCGTTGACTTTTAGCTTGCTGCCCTGCGTTGACTTTTTCAGGACAACGTTGACTTTTTTGGAGTTGACTTGGTTTGACTCGTTTACTGATTGGAGGACTGTTGTGACACATGCCGGGTTGGCCGACCAAGGAGACTTTGCTGGTTGAAGCATCCTGTTGACCGCCGTAACGAACCACCACATTTTTCCTGTTTCTGATTTGTCTTCTGTAAGATCCACTTATATGTTCTATCTGCATTTTGCTTAACTTATTTGTATGATTATTGTGAGAAAAGTAAAATTGCTCCTAAAGATAGAACATCTACAAACTTTACACTGGTGATCCGTCGGCCCCCGATTATGTACAACACTAAGAAATCAAAGATAGTCAAACCGTGATCCACAACAACCAACAACAATATCAAGAAATTCACACGTCTGCCTAGATCACTTGAGCTAACCCTCGGGGCTAATCACATTCTGGATCTATGTATGTTTGGCCTACATTTACACCATTCGTGGTGTAATAATTGGCTCGTGATATTCATTCTCGCGATAATATTCCTCGTCATGTGATAGTTTTTATGTGATCGTGTTTGTCATTTAAGATGTTTGAATATTATCCATTTATGAGTAGGCTTTTTCATATTATGTAATATGTGCTCTTAACTGAGTTAACAACCCTTTCTTGTCCTCTTCATGTCAATTGATAAAGACAAAGCACGTATAACATAATCCTATATGCTAAAACATAGCATATGTATATGTGCATAACCCTACATTTCCATATTCAAATTTTCGTGGGTAGGTCCCACACCTTCGCTATTTCTCGAGTTAGATTTTATGAGTAGCATCTTAAACCCATTTAAGGAAGCTAGGTATGGGATGAGGTGAAACTTGGATTAGATGTTGGTTAGCTAACAATAGATAGAGGTGTGTCACTCCGTGTTCCTTGTTATGAAAAATTTAAATGTAATTGTGAAGTAGAAATTTCACAAAAAATGACTTTGGCATCAATGTAGAGAATGGAGTCTCAGAGAGATGTTATAAAGAAGTTCAATTCCATGAGTGAACATTTCCCGTATTTGGGTCGTAATGGATCAACAACAATTCAACGAGATGGAAGCAGTTATGTAGTGGGTGTCACAGTAGCCCCCTTCTAGGTTTGATTCTCAAACAAGTGGCCGCATGCTCTCGCAAGGGTCTCGCCGAACCCGTTATATCGGGCAGTTTACTAAGTGGTTTCTCAGCTGAAAGTTGGAAACATGTTTAAATTGGCAACCAGGACCAAATTCCACTTTAGACAATGACTGATGAGGATGATGATTGCACAAAATTACTCTTATGGATAATCAAAATTGACTTAAAGATCATCAAATTTAATAAACAGTAAATGTGTTTTTGAATTTATGCAAATTGACAAAGTTGGCCATATTATCATGTAGGCCTAAGAAGCCCAATGGACGTGTCACTTCACCCTCAATGACTTTTATAAATATGCGACCTCACCCCATTTTGACATCATCACACATTCTTCTCTCTCTCATTGGTTCGTACACCTATCGGGATGATTTTTTCTCACACATATGGCAAGGATGACAAATTTTCTCAAGATTGTGGTCAAAATTTCTGGTGAGAGTTGTTGTAGGGTTTAATTCAAGATTATTGACACTTGACTCATCCTTTGACTGCGTTTTTATGGGAAAATTTTGCTTTGGCAGCTAAGGCCAGCTTGGCATAGAAATCGAGGATATTAGCACCTTGACCGCAGAGATAATTGCAGTTGTCCGTGCATTTGTGTGATGAATTTGACCAAGTTTGACTCACGACTTTGGGACCGTTTTTTGACCATCCGTTTCCAGTCAAGTTTGACTGGTATGACCGAGCTACTGAGGATGTTTTACTACCGCGTCAATTACCTTTGACGTTTTGGTTAGGCCAATTTAATCGTAGTTGACTCGTATTTGATGTACGTTGGCTTTGATTTGGCAAGTCAACTTCGACTTTTTATACTCTCTCTCATTTAACATTTGATATAATAATAAGAATTGATCAAAGGTTTTTCCATCTTGGGGTTTTTTTCTCACATCCACCAAATCTGTGTCCTCTTGTCTTAATTTGTCTTTGCATTTTATTTTTATGTTCTATCCATGCTATCACAATGTGATGTATGGTTAATGCGATTGCTATTGGAAAACTAAATTGGAAATTGTCGTTAACAAGTAAAGGAACATTGAAGTAATTGTGCTAAGCATAGAACATACCATTGTTAACTAAAATTAGCATGGTATTAGGAGCACAAATTGAAGACAAAGTCCCAAAGAAGAGAGAGAAAACAATCACTAAAGGAGATCTATTAGACAAGATCATCGGACTAGCTTCAATGGCTATTACATCTTATTTCAACTCGAGGATAAGCTCAAGGAAAATCCGTTGAGAATTTGGAGGGTTGGTGGACAATACAAATTTCTTGACAATTATCAGGAGCTTGCTGCAAGCATTGCAGGCCTTCTTCTTTTAGCTTAGTTAATCTTTCATCTAGTCAATTAATAAAATGCACAAGACACAAAAAGCGTTCTAGAGCTGTGTGGAAACCTCTCTCTTTGAGAGAAAACCCGCAAAGAATTCTTCTTGAGTAGATCTTCAAATGATGGGGCTTACCATGAAACCGACTCTAATTTGACCTAAATATGCTTCCAAGACCTTGATCCAACTTCTTGAACCTGATTCTTCTTTTTCACCAATTTGCTCGCCCGTTTCCCTTTATAGGAAAGTCATGAATATGTCCTTATACACACCTTGTTATACTTTTGTGATAGTCTTGTATTATCACAATCCTTCTTTTATGTTTGAACGAGATCTTGTTATAATGTTATTTTGCCTCGCTAGATAACTGCTCCTCTTGATAATAATCTAGCAACTTTTATACTTGAAGCTTATACTAAAATTCAAACTTTCTGGCTATTTTATCTCACTTATCCACACTCATCTTCAAATTTTTTCACTCTAGCATTGCACCTCCTTTCATCCATATCACCTAGTCTCTAATTCATATCACCGAAGGACTCGTACTTTCACGCTGCTTTATCTCCGTACTTATGTATAATCTTTCTTCCAGAATTTCTGCTTCTTTAGATCCATTTTCTGTTTCATTTATCCGAGACCAGACACCCCCTTTTATCCGCACTTCTTGTTTCGTAATCCTGATCGTATCCCCTCCTTTTATCCGCACCGTGATCTCGAGATATATCCACTTGCTTTTTCTTGAAATCGATCTGCACTCTTCCCGAGATTGATCCGCAGCTTGTTCCCGAGATTGATCCACCGTAGGTTCATGTACATCCCGCACCTTTTAACTCGTATAGATCCGCAATCTTTCCGAGATTGATCCGTCGTAGGTTCATATACATCCGCACCTTTTTAACTCGTATAGATCCGGCAGCCTCTTTCCTTTCCAAATGGCCGCAGACATGTGCTATTTATATAGTGCCAAGATCGCTTTAGCCGACCATTCAACCAATGTTTAGGCCGACTTCACGTAGATTATTCCAACGTTGGTAAGGTATTCCCTTTATCCTTTTAAAGCTTGAATTCTATCATTATTCAGGCCATTTCTGGTGAGCTTCTTCCACAAGGTCTTGAGCACATATTCCTAGACTACATCCTTCATGTTTGAGACACTTAACTCAAACCTAATGGACATCAAGAAGAAGTCCTTCTTTTACTTTAATAAAAATCTTGCTCATGAAACCTATGAAGCAAGTACACCAAAAAATACATTTTATTATCTTGTATTCTTTCATAAATACATAATTACATAGTCAACATGAAGACTGCACCTAGTTACACTTTTCAACTCTCCTCTTAACTAGGGAGGTGTGGTCTATACTGTGTACATGGTCACTTTCAAATTGAAGAATCTCAAGCACAAAGAACTTGATTAGTAATTTCATCTCAGATAGCATCATATCAACCAAAGATTGTCCCAGTGCAAGGCCTTGACTAACAACTCCATTTCTCAACGAGACAATGTATATAATGTCGAAGTAGACACATGACATATAGACACCATCGTCATTGTCTCTCCTAGGTACATACCCAATCTCGGTGTTCCTAAATATGACCTTCTTGGACTATTCTTCTTCTTGGATAGCTAGCCCTCAAAGAATATCATCCCCGGAATACTCTTATCTCAGAATGCCTTCCACACGTTCTCAAAGAGTATCGAATGCCGCATGATTACCCAATCCTCCATGCCGTCTTCCCAAGTGAAGACCACACGATGTGCCCTATCTCTCCCTCTCAACCAGGGGAGGACCTATTCCACAAGGAATGTACCATTTCTATACAATGAATGCACCTAAGCTCATTCTTAGGAATTACCAAGTTTCTTCCAAGTAAAAAACTTATCACCAAGCTCCCTCTAACTAGGGACCTCAGTAGCAATGGTGAGACATTTAGTCATGAAGAATTCCCTGTCCTTGATGTCATGGATTTCGATATTGAGGAAATCTCTTCAACTTTAGCTTCATAGGGCATAGATCATCCATCACTTTCATTCACGAGTCATGCCTTCACTTATTAGAGTGATTCATCGTACTCCTTATCTCGGTCCAATCGTTATGCTGTTGCTTTCCTTCGAATCATCTCCAAGGATCATACATCCTTTCTCATGATTAGAAGCCCCCGCACAAATTCATCCGTATAGACATATACATATGAACTTTAGAACAAAAGTTACCTTAGTGGGATGATCTTTCACCATGACATCTTCCCGCGGTGCATCGACATCTTTCATACAGATTGACACATCTCCTAATGATATGTTTTTGCCAAGGGTCTTCTCCTCATTGCACTTCCGTCAGAAGTCTACATATCTTCCCAGAGATCTCCTAGACACACTGCCTCGTCTCCGGAAGATCACTCGCCTCTTTTTGACATTATTGTACTATGATCTCTTCCTCTCTCGCACATTCTTCATTCCTAGATCTTGCTAAATTTTTCAATTTTTTGTTTATGTACAACCATTCTCATATTCTACGACATATTATATTGATTTCATCCTGCTGCACCGAGAGATCCTCCTTCATAGATCATACTTCTAAATATAAAAGTCTATTACTCGCAACCATATGACATGACTTCACAAAGATCCAATATCAAGATATATGTCTCAAGGCACTTTCACCTATTTCCCTTGAGTCATCCTATATCAATTTCTCTAAAATGAAGAGCTTCATTCCTTGGCCCGCCCATCAATATGTCATCACATCCTGCACTTTGTCTTCATGAGGACCTTTGATCCGATGACCGCTTTACTTTAGTAGAGAGGTTTTCCTGGTTGTTTTACCCGAGAGCTCCTCATGCTTTTATCATGATGCTTATTAATGTACATTGCTTCCAATCTTACTATTTACAATCAATCAGAAATCACCTAAAGAGAAAGATGATCCTAATCATAATAGAGATCTCTCGCTTCCTCTTTCTTAGATTTCTTACCATCGTGTTCTTATCTTTCATTAGTGACACGGCTTCTTCCTTTTTTGCTCTTTGTCCTTTCCATTTAGGACAATCTCTTTTATAATGCCCAAGTTCATTACATCTAAGGCATCGTACATTGTCCATATTCTTTCTTTTTATTTTGAGGGCCAAATTTTCCGAATCTTTCTTTCTTCCTCGTATGAGGTCGCAAAGGCATGATTCTCTTCACTTGGTCCTATATCATATTTGGCCTTTAGTCTTGTTTCCTCTATTTACATAGATACCATAAATCATGTTGAAATTTGACAATGAGGACAAGTGGTTCCTTAAGGCTTTGATCTTTGGGCTCAGGGAAAGTGTCCAAAAGAATTTAATTCTTTCTCCTAGTGACTTTATAATTTTTTGAGAGTGCAAGCTTCGTGATTCATAACATATTAGATTAAAAATCTTCGGAAATCACATGAGAATTTTGAACCGACGCGTTTCGAACTACTAACTGTAGTTCATCATCGGATAATGAAGAATGGCCGATCGTATACACCTATTTATACCATGAGGAGAGAAGTAACCACAAATCCAAGGACTAAGTAAAGTCAAAATTAACTAGTCAAAAAATTAAAAATAAAAATAAAAACAAAACATAACAAACCCACCCTTGAAAAATACTAGTCAAAACTAAAAAAATAATATAAACCAAAACCAAAACTAAATGACCCCAAAATATAAATAAATAAATAGATAAAAATAAAATAAAACATAAATCCAATAAAAAGTTAAAGTCCTCATAAACGAAATTAATCTATAAAACAATAACGCTCAATTAGATAAAAATAAATAAATAATTAATTAAATTAAATATAAAATAAAAAATAATAAATATAAAAGAATAAATAAGAAATAATCAATAAGTAAACTAATAAATAAAATATCGACAAATACATAAAATAAACAAATAACTAATTAAATAATTGAATTAAATTATATATAAAATAAAATAGCTAAATAAATAAAAAATAAGTAAACAAATAAATAAATTACCAAAAAATAAAATCCTAATAAATACATAAAATTAGAAAATAAAATTTTTGAGTTAAAAATAAAATAAAAAAATAATAATAATAATAATAAATTAATAAAAATGTATATATATATATAAATAAATAAATAAATAAATATAAACATAAATAAAAATAAAAATAAAAATAAAAATAAAAATAAGGATGATGGAGAGAGACAAGCCTCAAATGAAATGAACCTACCGCTTTCTCCGCTCAAGCAAAGAAGAAAAATAATGCTAGTCCAAGGTGACAAGGTCAAGGGTTCAAGCAGGGATTTAAAGAAGGAAGGAAAGGAAGGTGCTACAATTGTAACAGGTTCGAGCACTATGCTAGAGAGTGTCCTCACAAGAAAGATTCTCCAAGGGATGTCAACAACAACAACAACAATTACAAAGGCAATGGCAATTAAAGAAACAATATGTTCAAATATAGAGAAAAGAGGAATGCTCCCGCTGCTTGATATGGAAATGGTCGATCTCCCAAAAGGACAAGAAATTCCAGGTATGAGAAAAGCTAAGTTGCACGAATCGGGGAAACATAAACGAGTTTCCGAAACGGGAAGCGATACGAAACGCGACCTCCCCAAATTTTTGAAATCATAAAACATACATGATAAATTATAATTTATTGCATTCAAATCATAAACTATTACAAGTTACAACACATTTACTCATGAATGATAACAGATACATAATGAAAATAGAAATATCGGAATATCCAAAACCAACCTTTATTATATATCAAAATCTCAAAATCAGCTTTTATTATATATATGAGGCTGCAAGTACAATAAAGTCAAAAGACTAATACTCATTATCAGAATCCTCCTCAAATATAGCAACAGAAGCATGCTCAGCAGTGGATGGTGTAGCTGAAGAAGATGTTTGGCCAATTCCACTTCTATGATCCTGGTCCTCAATATTCAAGGCAACAAGAGAGAGATCCAAATCCCATTCTTTAGAAGGGCCATTGCCATATTCTGGACCCCTACAAGATGCAAGGCGAAGGTTGGAGTGCAAATAAACAAGATCCTCTGCCTTCTGTGAGCCCAACCTATTGCGCTTCACAGAATGAATAAAACCATAGGTGCTCCAATTCCTTTCTGCTGATGATCAACTTGCCACTTGTGAAAGGAGGCGAATGGCAAGGTTTTGCAACTGTACACCATTTGCTTCATGACAAATCCACCACCTAACTGGATTCATGGTGCTTCTCTCCTCCAAAGATGATATATCTGAATATCATCTATTCCTGCAGCAAAATTGGCAAATTCTTCCTTCACCTCCCTGTGTAGTTGAGTTGGAAAAATTCTCATAAGGGGGCCTTTTTCACCCCATTAGCCATCTCTATATCCTTATGGGGTGCCGTCCTCTTCCCATTGCTTTGAGCAATAAGCTCCTCATCATAAAATTTTGGGTTCAAGGTATGTGCTAAAGTGTGCAATGGAGTGTTGAAATTGTTCCACCTTTCAACAATGACTTTCTTGATTAATTCAGCAAAATGATCATCTACAAACAAAAGCTGTGGAGACTCGAGTGAAATGATTTCCATAGTTTTCTCAACAATGGAATCCATGCCATCATATACCTCTCTTAAGAAAGGTTGGTTAGTGTCAGCATTCCGAAGAAGCTAAAATGCAGGGGTTGTGAACATTAGCAAGAAATCTATCTTGCTCCACAAATCCTCATCAAGGCACAATCTACGCACCGTATATCCCCGCTTTGAATCTTCCTGTCTCTACTCAGCCCAAAGTTGACTCACCACCATAGACACTAATGCTTGCTTAACCTCAACAAGGCGACACAACATTATGAAGTGAGGCATATTTTGTCTTAGCAACTTTAACAACTCCAATTTGGAGTACTCTCGAAATATTGCTTGAGACTGGAGGTGGTTGGTGATGAATTTAACAATCTCCCTTGCTTCCCCTGTGAGTTCCTTTATCTAAGGGACTTTATTGTTGAACTCCTCTAAAGATCAGATTTAGATTATGGACAATGTAGGGTGTCCAAAAGATGTGGTCATACCTCCCCTCAATAATCAAACCTGCAGCTTTTCATATCGGTGCATTATCTGTGATAACTTGAACCACCCTATTAGGACCTATTTGTTCAATAGATTTGATAATAACCTCAACAATGAATTGTGCATCTTTTACCTCTCCCTAACAGTCTTCCGCCTTTAAAAACATTGCTCCTTTTGGCGAAGTGGCAATGATATTTATCAATGGTCTACGCCTTGTATCTGTCCATCCATCTGAGACTATGGTAACCCAGAGCTACTCCAAGAAGAACGAATTGGTGATAAGACATCCTCCACAAGATCCTTCTCATTTTTGAGAAGCTGAGTTTTAACTTTCTCATAGTTGGGCCCCTTGTACCCTTGAGGAGCTTTGTTCACTGCCCTTATCATATCTTGCCAGTAAGGAGAGCAAACAACATTGAATGGGATACTACATGCATAGATGCACTTAGCCACTCTGGAATCAACTTCTTCTCTTGCTTGCACATTCACCAGGTTAGCAATTCTGCTATCTTGAACTATACTTGATGCCCCTCTGGATGGTGGTTGTTGAGTGGCTCTTCTCTTCCTTGCTTCAACTACAATCCTTGGCTCAATGTTTGCTGGGTTTTTAGTAGTAGCATGACTAAGATCATCATGCTTTCTTTTAATTCCATCTGCTTGATCTTGCTCTCTTCGATATTCCCTCCTCGCTACAGGGTTTGATGTTTTTGTGCAACCTGCAATCCCCTGTCCTCCTCCATGCAAAAGATGTGCCTTCACTCTTGGGTAAGAGCCCTTGTACGAATTACAGCAAAAATTACATCGCCATTCCCATGAGCCACCACCTCCACATCTTTGCAGCTTCTCAACATGCCTCCAAAGAGGATAATATTCAACCCTTGGGTTGGCCTTGGGGTTTGAACTTGAACCTTGGATGGAAGCCATTGCTGCAAAAAAATAAATTAAAAAGCAAATCTGTAAATAAAAAACGTTTTTTATAATTTTGGTAGCATAAACCCTTGAAATATAGAAGAAACAATGGGAAAAAACCAAGAAATTGAATGCTTCTTACCCAAATTAATTTTGTGTCGCTGAAGCTACCCCAAAATGCCAGAAAAAACAAGAGAAATATGGCTGTAGTTGAGCCAAAAACCAAGAATGCCGTAGCTGGTAACTTCACACTCCATGTCTTCTTTTGAAATCTCTTTCTCTTGTTGCTGAAATCTCCTTTGCTCACTGGTGAAAACACCCTAGCTGAAGCACTACTCTCTTCCTCCTTTCTCTTTGCTAAAATCACTCCTCCAAGTGAAACGACTTGCTCAATTTGTGTAGTGAGAGAATGAGGCGAATTGTCTTTTTATAAGTTTAGAAAGCCATCTAGAAGCATCCAAAAGACAAAGTAAACAATTAAAATAATATTAAAATGCACGCAAACCCAAAAAAATAAAAAAATAAAACACAATTTAAATCGCTTTAGGTGGAAGGAAACGCGGTTGTACGGCCTATAAACGCGTTTCCGGCCGTACTGCAATGTTTCCTGTACGGGAAACATACTAGTACGGCTGAAAATGCGTTTCTAGACTGTACGGTATGTTGAAACGCATTTTCGTTTTGTTTTTTGAGTGAAACAGGGGTGGGACCCACGTTTCCTGCAACATAGTTCTACAAATATATATATTTTTTTTTTTTCATTAGTATAATACAAAAGTATATTATGAAGACCGACCATAGCTACAAAAATCAACATTGTGGAGTGCAGGATCACAAGCCGGAAGACGCCCAACAATAGCAAGCCGCAGTACAAAGCAGACATTCAACAAGTGCTGAGCAAGCATGTTCAGGTATTTGATGATATTCCCCCAGCATTACCTCCTAAAACAGGATTTGAACATTCTATAGAGTTGGAAGAAGGGGCCAAGTCCGTAATCACCATTCAAAACCATCTTTTTGTTTGTTATCTCAACAAATTCCTGTGCACTCTCGAAGGATAGAAGGCTAAGTTGCACTGAAACAGATACGGGAACGGATACGGATACGACAAATTTTCAAAAAATCTAGATACAATACGGTAGGAAACGACACGTCATATATATATATAACAAATTTACAAAATAAGGATTTCATATTGCTATTCATCTTTGAGAATCTAGATTATATCTAAATAGTAAAATTGCATAATGATTAATCATCTATCATCAATGATCATCATGATATCATCTAGATTCTATCATCTATCATTTATTCATCAATTATCAATTTATCATATATGAATTATCATCTATCATCATCATCATTTCAGCATAAAATTATCTATCTATCTATCATCATCTATCATCATCATCTATCATCATCATCATTTTAGCATAAAATTATTTATCTATCTATCTATCATCAATTCAGGAATCAACATAAAGTTATAAATTGAAAATTCATAAATGATGAATCATGATTCAAGTTCAACATATCATCAAGTTTTTGTTTCTAATTTCTATCATCAACATAAATATCATTTACATATCATCAAATATGTCTTCAAGTTCCACATCATCTCCAGAAGTGGGAACATTGCTGCCATGTCCACTTGAAGATCCACTTATTGGTGACTCCGCATCAAACAAAGTCATATGAGACCTAGCATTCAATGTCATATCCAAGTCAGGCAACTTTGGTTCCACATCCCATAATTTGGCGGCCCCAAATTTGTATTCATCTCTCTTGTGTGACAGAATGTGAAGGTTTGAATGAACATACACTAGTTCCTCAATCTTCTTAGAGGCTAATCTGTTTCGCTTCACCGAATGGATGAAGCCATATGTACTCCAGTTCCTTTCTGCTGGAGAGGAACTAACAACCTGTGACAAGATCTTGATGGCCAAATTTTGTATATGTGGAAGTTCCCCACCATAGTAGTTCCACCATTTAATTGGACTCATTGCCCTCTTGTGCCGCATACAATCAATATCAGAACCCCAACCATCTGATCCCACAAAATGAGCAAACTCTAAACGAATCCGATGCCCAATTTCAGGATTTGTAAAAAGTTTTCTAAATGCCTTTTTAAATCCTTGTGAGACTTCTGGTTTTTGCTTGGTGCAATTCTTTCTGGATCACTTAGCAACTCTATAGCATAATATTTTGGATTCACTTCATAGGCCAAAAGGTGCAATGGCGTGGTCATCTTGTTCCACCTTTTGGTCAATATATCTTTTACTTCTCTGTAAAAGAATTCATCTGGGTCATTCTCCTTGGCATTTATAACCATCTTTATCTTCTCTATCATGGAATCAATGCCTTCATACACCTCTCCCAAATTAGGCATATCTGTGTCAAACATATGGAGAAAATCCACTATTGGCTTAGTAAATGCCAAAAGGTACTCAACCTTATCCCACCATTCATCATCAACAACCAATTTTTTCACTGTTTCTGCTCTATCAGATTGGGACTGCCTCCATTGATTCCAAAGAGAACTGCATACCATTGATTGTAATGCATCTTTCACCTACATAAGCCTTGTTAAGACTATGATGTGAGAGGCAAATCGAGTCTCGACAACCTGCAAGTGCCAAATTTCCAATATTTCAATAAATAAAAAATAAAAATCATAATTTGAATCTTGATTGAAAAATTATTATTTGATTAATGTTTAGGTACCTTAAGGAGCTCCAACTTTGCAAATTCTCTGTAGATGCCTTGGGACATGTGGTGGTTTGTGATGAATGCTTGAATTTCTTTTGCCTCTTCAAAAATAACACAAATCCACTTGATTTGCTTCCCTATCTTACTCAACATGAGGTCCAATGAATGTACAACACAGGGGGTCCAAAAGATGTGCTGATATTTGCCTTCAATAGTTAGGCCTGCTGCTCTACACACCGTTGCATTGTTAGTTATTACCTGGACAACATTTTCTGGTCTCACCAATTCAATTGCTTCAATCAAGATGTCAACAATGAATTGAGAATCTTTCATCCGCCCTTCACAATCCACTGTTTTCAAAAACATTGCCCCCTTTGGGCTCTGAGCAATCACATTGACCAAAGACCTATTTCTTTGATCTTTCCATCTATTAGAAATGATGGACACCCTTGAAATGCGCCATGAATTATGAATGGGGCTTAATTTAGCCTCCAAATTTAACTTTTCAACACTCAACATTGTAGTGCAAACTTTCTCATATCCAGGACTCTTGAACCCTTTGGGGCTTCATTCACTGCTTTTATCATATTTTCCTAGTAAGAAGATCACAAAAGGTTAAAAGGAAGACAATTTGCATAAATGCATTGACCGATTGTTGCATTTGCAATCTCTCGAGCATCATTATTAAAACTATTTTCAAACGGTCCCAAATTAGACCGCTTGTTTGAACCAACAATTCCATGAGAATGAAGTGGAGGCTTTGATGAAGATGCTCCCAACCTTGTAGAATTTGCCTCATTTGATTTAGCATCTGCCTCGTCTTGTTCTTTATGATATTTTGCAAGTTTTATCTTGCTTAAACCATTTCCATCTGTCCCATTCTCTTTAGGTGGGCCACTGCATATTCGAACCCCATTGCCTTTTAACCCAAGTAAATGTGCTTTGACCCGTGTGTATGATCCCTTAAAATCCAGTTTACATTCATTGCAAACCCATGCCAATGAGCCGCCTCCTTGGATCTTCCCAACAATAGTTACATATTTCTAAAGTGGTGACTTTGGATCAACTTTAGGGGAAGATTCAATTTCATTCTCCAGTGTCTCTGCCTCACGAACGACTGAACTTGAAGTTGCCATTAATGATGATATAAATTAATTTGCATAATAAAAATTAAAATCAATGGGTCACATACATGATGATGAAGTTTGAACTTTGTTCGTAATACGTATATCAAACATACATATTATATATATATGAGTTTGAAACTTTGATATTAGTTTGATAAATTTATATGAGTTCTCATAGTTCACTGCTCAGTTTGTTCGTAATATTAGACTTTCTCCAAGTATCTTGGGTTCTGCTTCAGAAACCAGTACTACCAGAAAAACAAATCCCTATAGTCATTCTTTGTCAAAATTATCAGAAGAAGAATCCATAACGGATTGCATTGCAAGACTTGGTGAATCTCTGAATTTCCTTGGTCCTAAAAGTTTAATAGTGACCTTATGATTGTAGAGGTATATGTACAAGATTCTCATTGTTTCATTGCAGCAGCGAGACAAGGATATGTGTGACTGTTGGTATTCTTTTATCCTTTTGATGAGACTGTAATTTAGAGAAGATAATCTACAAGAAGACCTTGATAGCAGGTGCTTGCCTTAACTGGTTAATTGTGACTTAACAATGATAACATTGACATTTAATGGACAACAAGTGATACTTGACCGTGACCTCACTTAACAGTATGTTACCTAGATTTGGCTTTGACTTGAAAGTTGACATTCACCTTTAAGATACTTAGAGTCTTAGTCTTAGAATGATAAGTCTTTTGAATAGAACTTGGCTTGATAAGGCTTTTGAATAGAATAGAATGATATTTGTCATGTTTTAGACGTGTAAACATAAAAAAATTATGTGGTACATTTCATAAGCATAGGTCTACTGCACTCCCTTTCACTCCTCCGGCCAACAAGTAAAGATAATTTGTATATTGATTTTGACTTATTAAATGAATGACAGTTGATGTTATCAACAGCAAGTGACAACTACTTACAAGTTACTATTCGGATTCTGCACCAAATTGCTGAAATTGTCAACGTTGACTGTGCTCCACTACTCCAGACTCAACCCTACTTGCGTTCACGGTGTGCTCCAGCCTCCAACGCAGACCTGAGGCAGTAAGGGGACTGTAAGGTTGTCGTTGCTCTTCAGAAATAAAAGACCCTGTCAAATCTCGCAACACTTGGAGTATATCTTTGAGTGTCACTTTCCCATTGCCATCTGAATCGTAAACCTTGAAAATCACTGTTACAGCGAAAGTCAGAACAAGGATGGCCACCAAGACTGCTATGAATACATGTTTATGTATTTGAGGCTTAATCTCGGCGTGGCAACGTGTGCAGTCATTAGTGTGCTGAAGGTTGAAGCTCAGCTCGAGAGTTGGCGACGATGTCTAGTCTTTCACACTCACTCTTCGCGACAACGTCTCAAACTCACAGTGTCACACTCTTCGTAGCGGCTGCTCTTGCTTTGTCAAACAATGAAACTCAAACTCTTGCTCTTGGTCTTGCGGCGGACTTGCGGCTATTCCGTCAGACAATGAAACTCAGACTCTTGCTCTTGCGGCGGGCTTGCTCCATTATAAAAACGAAAACCACATTAACTTTTATGGCATCCCTAACTTACCTTTAGACTCTGAACGTAATGTTCCCGGCGTAAATATGGCTGGAGATAAAATACGTTTCACCAAAATCGGCATATGTATCAGAAATTTCGAAATACGTTTTAAAAAATTTCAAATACATTTCAGAATTTTTAGAAACGGCACGGAAACGGAAAACTCAAAAAAAAACGTATCCAAAATTTATGAAACGGGACTGATGATGGATCAACGCCGTTTTTGAGGAGTATCGTACAGGTTTCCATTTCGGAAACGGGCATGCGAGTTTCCGAGGGCCAGCCTTGGCGTTTCTGGCAACTTAGATAGAAGGTGAAGCGCTCTAGGTGCATATTTGGCATTTGCCTGGGTTTAGATTTCCTCTAGAAGCTGTGTGAAAACTGCTCAGAGTGGATCTCAACCCGCAGGCTATAATCCTTGAGGTGCCTCCTAATAGTAGTGTCGTTTTTGAAATACAATGGTTTAGGGCTTTGAGGCCTCCAATAAGCTGTATGCCTGGGGGGTGCCCTTCCTGGCTTGTTCCGAAGTTCTGACTAGAGATTTCACTGTGATTGTATGACGAGTAAAAGAGAGTGGACATCCTTAGCAAAGGCCACAAGAAGCTTTCAAGATGCTAGAGGGCCACTTATAAAGGGAGGTATCCAAGGTTTAGAGATGCAAGTTTTTATCTAGCTTATTATGTCAACAGAGAATCTGAATTTTACCAGAACTGCATAAAGGAAAAGAGTGTCTTGGTCAATTGAAGGCATTGGCGATATCTAGTTTTCTTACCATATCTCACTTGCCAGGTGTCCTGTTGCTATAAAATGGCTTCTTGCACCATAATGATGTTTTCTGTCATGTCTAATCCTTTCATGATGCTTCCTTTTTCCTCTGCAATAAGTTTCCTGATGATCTTCTTAATTTTGGAGGCGTGGAGTTTGGTCAGAATTTTGGACTAAACATTGCAGAGTAAGATTAGCTGAAAATGGTTGAAGCTAGATAAATTTTTCTCCCTTGGAATGAGTACTTGGAAAGTGAAATTAATGCCACGCCCGGTTCTTTCTTGGTTCTAGAATTATTGAGGAAGCTGAGAAATTCCTTTTGAATAACATACTGGAATTGCCTGTAAAAGTGGGCCAAGAACCTATCAGGTCTCAAGGCTTTATGTCTCCATTGCTTTTAATGCTTCCCAATCCTACTAGGGAGTTTTCGGCTTCAAAGATTACCTTGGGAATGCTTGAGAGAAGATCAGTCGATTGTATTGTGTCTTTCTAGGGGAGATTTGGAATACAATGATTTGTGTTGGTTCTTCAAGCTTAGTTCCAACTTGTAAGGGGATCATTTCCATTGCATTTTTTGTTCTTTTTGCATCGTCTTGTCTGTGAAAGAATTCATCGTTTTTATCTCTTGCTTTCAACCGGAGAACTCTCAGTATTAGTCTCCAGTAATCTTCATCGTCCCATTGGGCTTTTAGCTACTGTTGGTTGAGGTCTTTTTACCTGAAGGGTGAGTTGGATTGAGTAGTCTTCTATGTCTATTCTCTCCTCTGTAGCTTGAGGTTTTTCAGTTTTTGTTTCCAGACAAAAGAGGGGGACCTTGTGAGTTGGGAATGCTTGAGAGAATATCAGTCGATTGTATTGTGTCTTTCTAGGGGAGATTTGGAATACAATGATTTCTGTTGGATCTTCAAACTTAGTTCCAACTTGTAAGGGGATCATTTCCATTGCATTTTTTGTTCTTTTTGCATTGTCTTGTCTGTGAAAGAATTCATCGTTTTTATCTCTTGCTTTCAACCGGAGACCTCTCAATATTAGTTTCCAGTACTCTTTCTTGCCCCATTGGGCTTTTAGCTACTGTTGGTTGAGGTCTTTTTACCTGAAGGGTGAGTTGGATTGAGTAGTCTTCTATGTCTATTCTCTCCTCTGTAGCTTGAGGTTTTTCAGTTTTTGTTTCCAGACAAAAGAGGGGGACCTTGGACCTCAGCGTCTATCCGCGCCCCCCCCCCCTCGCAAGTGGCTTGGACCAGAACCATATGGGGTTGTACTAAAAGGGCATTGGCCCAGTTTCGTTGGTAAGGAGGGGGAGAGAGAGGGAGATTGGCTTATGATCCAAAAGAGTGGATGGAATGTGCTTGAGAAAATATTTCTGGTGACAACAATAAACATTTTAGAAGAAATCTGTCTAAAAGTTCAGTAATAAACCCTGGGCCTAGGTTTCTGTTAATCTAGCTAAATATACCTTTTTTGGGCTTGATATGAATCAGAGCTCCCTCTGCCGTTTTGTCATCCACTATTTGCTGGCATGGGTCTTTGATTCTGACATCCAGAATAAGGTTGAGATCCAGGGCTTGTGTTCTGTCTTCAGGAGGTAATTTTGACTTGGTATTTTAAAGGGAAATCCAATAGTCCATTTTCAGCCAATTGTTTGAGGCATAGATTTGTGTGATTTGGAGTTCTCTTTCGCTGGAGAGATCAGAGATCTCAAGGGTTAAGTAAAGTTGGGAATTTGGAGAACTTTTTCAATCCTTACTAGTTGTGGGTCCTATAGTGGCTATGTCTGTTCAGAATCATTGAGGGGAGAGGAGGGGAGGGGAGGAAGGCGGGAGGGGTGTTGATGTAGAGCGATTTGCTCCAATTTTGTTTTTGATTTCATGAACATGACTCTCCTCTGCTACAATTTCTTGTAAAACGACTACTTGAGGCTTTTCTAATCTGATTAATGATGTAAGGATTCCCGCTTCTCCTAGCAATCTCTCGACAGTTTAAAGATTAAGTTTTCATATTTACCTGATTTTTTGGATGCCTGCCCAATTGCTTGTTCCAGAGTAGGTTGGAGACACAGATTTATTTCTCTTTGCCTCATTGTTTCTTGCTGCCTTGCTTGAGGGGGTCTTCCCTTGAATTTTGTCATTCTTGATTCTTCTGGCTCAATTTCTTGCTCTAGGATTAGATTTCTGTTTCTGGTTAACATATCTGAATGGCAGGGAGAGTGCCCAAGCACTCCTGAACCCTAAGGGGTGAGGTTTCTCTGGGAGAGACAGGGTCATGGGGATGACTTGCTTGCTAGATTTTCAAGAGGTTGTGGAGAGAATCTGATGTGAGGGCTTTTTCTGAAGATTGTCTGTCTTAGGGATAAGTTCCATGCTCTTTTGTGGTGAGAGCATGTTTTCTTGTATTTCCCCCTCTTGATTTTGTCATTCTTGATTCTTCTGGCTCAATTTCTTGCTCTAGGATTAGATTTCTGTTTCTGGTTAACATATCTGAATGGCAGGGAGAGTGCCCAAGCACTCCTGAACCCTAAGGGGTGAGGTTTCTCTGGGAGAGACAGGGTCATGGGGATGACTTGCTTGCTGATTTTCAAGAGGTTGTGGAGAGAATCTGATGTGAGGCTTTTTCTGAAGATTGTCTGTCTTAGGGATAAGTTCCATGCTCTTTTGTGGTGAGCATGTTTTCTTGTATTTCCCCCTCTTTCCCTACAGTCTCTTGGTAACTTATTTCCTCGATTGCCAGGGATTCAAACTTGTTAATATATGTCACAAAAGTGGGCTGCCTGTTCTGGCTGGTCCTCTGGAGGTGGGGGATATCTCTGATATGGGGTTCTTCTTGCAGTCCTTTGCTGAAATGCCCATAATCATGTCATATGTTCCATTCATACTGTAACTATTCTTATTCCAGAGGTTGTTGTGTGTGTTTCCATCCCTCCATATCAAGGATTGTTTTGGGAAGGCGTTTCTCCAGGTTGATTTCAATGCAAATCATTGCACACATGTAGTTGCTTTCTTTTGGTTATGATCAACAAATCTTTCTAGTGCAATTCCTATGTCTATGCTGGTTGGATCATCCTAGAGGATGAGAGGAAGGTGAGGAAGTTTCACACATACAGAGACTGAATTTGGAATTTCTTCCTCTGGTTGCCATTTTTTAGGTACATGCCTTGAAGGCCTAACAAGTATGACCCGTTTTTGAAAATAAGATTGCAATGCTTTTGCATTTTGGATCAATCAAGTGAAAATTTCTCTTCTGTAGACAGAGGGAGAGATTACCATTGATAACTGATCTCCTGTTTGCAGTTGAACAAGATTTGACAGCGTTCGGACTCAGGAGAAGGCCACAAGTCCATGAATTTTCCTATGAGAGCTCTCTCTGCAAGGATTATTGTCTTCATGTCTCAACAATAGTGATTTTTAGCGTGGGAATATGTTCAACTTGGTGGATGTATTTTTCTTCCACAGCTTTGTTTGATTTTTCTTTTGAAACTATGTTCTTGAGGATTTGACGAAATAGTTCTTCACTGTCGACAGTGAGGGATGTTGAAGTGCTTGCGTTGGGAGGGCTGATCTCCACAGTCACCCCACAAGAACCCATGGTGGTGGTGCAGAGAACCAAAACAGAAAACCCTTGCAGAGCTCAGATTTTAATAACTATTTGAGTGATTTGCATGCTTAATATAACAAGAATATGTGATACTATATTTATTATTTGTTGCATCACTCCTACATCATTATGGTAGTGTATACATTATTGTTGTGCAGTTGTTATTTGTTAAATTTAGATAACCATGGTGTTCTATGCTTGATGCACTTTTACTTCAATCTTTCTTAGGTCCAATACAAAATAGCAATCACATAAACTTGAAAGTAAAACGTTGATAGAGCACAATAATAGATCAATAGAAGACAAGCCAAATATAGATCAGATTTACAATTCCTTTTGTCCAGCAAAGATATGAGATATTGTGGCGTTACGGCGGTCGGCAGGATGCTTCAACTAGCAAAGTTTTCTTCGGTCAGCTAACACTCTCATGTGTCACATCCACAACCCTCAAAGATAGCTCATCACAAGTCAAAGCAGGGACAACGCATAAAAGTCAACGCAACAAACTAGGGCTTCAGTCAAACAGTCTGAAATTCCTCGATTTTAGTGCCCACTTGTACGGCCTCCTATAATCAAAATTTCTGCAGAAGATTGAGGTCAAACGACCAAGGGTTGACCACGGTCAACGCTGCAGCAGAAAAGTCCTAAATAGATCAGTGTAGAAAACAAAAAGCCCTAAACAGATTAGCGCAGAAAACAACAGCTTCCCTCCACACGTGTGAGAAGAAAAATGCCTCCAAAGACTATCGAACCAATCAGATCCAAAAGAGAGAATGTGTGATGAGATGATGAGGAAATGACCTCCAAGTCTCTCCAATTTATATTCATCAATGAGGGTGTGTGAAACCGGCCAACCTTGCACACGTGGAAAATAAATTCAAATACAATGTTCTGCTCATCCGATCAAGATGATCTTTAGATCAATCTTGCATCTCTCCGAAAGAGGAATCCAACAGAAATATGACCATCGTCATATGAGTAGTGCAACATGGAGTTTGGACCTAGTTGCCCAAAAATTAACACTCCCTCTCAACTAGGAAGAACTCCATCTGTCCACAAGTGCCATCCATCATGTACCAAACCAAACATCTTGCGTCATCTCGCCGTAACTTGCTTTGCTAGCTCTTTATTTCAGAACAAAAGGTGAGTCACAAAGACATCACACACGATTGACCCGAAGTCAGCTTAGAGGTAAAAACCTCTCTCGGACGCAAAATAGTCTCATACTAACCCGAAGTCAGTTTAGAGGATAAAACCTCATCATACTTGATCCCAGATCAAGACGTTGGACACGTGCCATCCTAGACATAGAGAGTACAGCAATATCCGATGCGTCCATCGGTCTTGCTATGGTCTCTATCCACATTTCCCACCTCATTGGCCAAATGAGAGGTACTTCCCATGAGTCTGAAACTCCATGGGTAGGATGTGTGCGGGGCACAGATCAGAGAGAGGCGAACCAACTCAATATCATAACGATGGGGCAGAAGCACCACAAGGTCCGCAAGCCTAGCCCTGTGAGTGCTTATAGCTCCAAGAAGTTATCCCCAAGCCCCCTGGAGCTCCCAGAGCTCATAGTCCAACTGAAGCAGGATCCTCAGAATAGGGTCTTTCCACGATTTTAAGCTTCTCACGGAAGGTTAGGAACTTGACCTTCCCCAGGGGCTTCGTGAGAATATTTGTGACCTGCTCATTAGTTCCTATATGATTGAGCTTTACGGCGCCTCGCTGTACTATATCCCAGATAAAGTGGTACCTGATATCAATATGCTTGGATCAATTGTGGAACACGAGATCCTTAGAAAGACGAATCCCACTTTGGTTATCACAAAGGATAACTGTGGTATCTAGCACATGCTTGAACAACTGACTGGAGAGCTTTCACAACCAAACTGCTTCACAACATGCCATACTCGCTGCAATGTATTCGGCCTCAGTGGTGCTCAAAGCCACCGACCTCTGCTTCTTGCCTATCAAGATATCGAAGCAGAACCGAAGGTGAAGCAACAACCATATGTGCTCTTGTGATCCACCACACGACCAACCCAATCAGCATCAGTATATCCATGGAGTCTCAAACTCCCGACAGCGTATCTCAGCCCATGGTTGATTGTGCCCTAAAGATATCTCAACAGATTCTTGGCACCAATCCAGTGAATGTGATGAGGTTCAACCATATGTTGACCCAAACTGTTCCCTGCAAAACATACGTCTGGACGGGAGTTTAGTAAGACCATCAGGGCCCTTACGAGTTGTCGATACTTGGTAGGATTTGCTAGCATGGGTCCAACAACGTTTCCACTCAACTTCTTAAAGTTGAGTTCCATCTGTGTCGATATAGACTTACAATCCAGCATACCAAATCTCTCCAACAGCTTCACGACATATTTTCCTTGAGAAAGGAAAATCTCGCCTGGCCTCTGCCAGACCTCCAAGCTTAGGAAGTAGTGCATCAGTCCTAGGTCTTTCATCTCAAACTTGGAAGCTAGCTCCCTCTTACACTGATGAATGAGAGGGTCAACACCTGTCAGGAAGAGATCGTCCACATAGAGAACCAAAATGAGAGGCCTTTCTCTATCAACCTTAAAATAAAGGTTTAGATCGACATTACTTCGAGTGAAGCCCAACTTGATCGAGTAGCTATCTATCATCTCGTACCAAGCCCTGGGGGCTTGCTTCAACACATAGAGGGCATTCTTCAACCTCCATACATGGGTGTCTCTATCTCGGACTTCAAACCCACAGGTTGCTCCACATACACCTCTTCCTTTATAAATCCATGTAGAAACACGGTCTTCACATCCATTTGATGTAGAATCCATTCTTGCGTAGCAGCAAGGGCATTAATAGATTGGATGGTGATATAGCGGGCCACAGGTGCAAATATATCATCATAATCTATGCCTGCTTTTTGAGAGAAGCCTCGGGCAACGAATGTTGCCTTGTACTTTTCAGTACATCCATCAGATCCATGCTTGTCCTTTCGAGGTGACAACAAATTTTTCTCTGGTCTCGGGACCACTTTCCAGACATCATTCTTTATAATGGACTCATATTCTTCGTGCATAGCATCCTTCCAAACTTGATGCTTTATGACTTCTTCTAATGATCCAAGCTCAGATTGTACTATTGTACTCATGGCTGCTAGATACCCTTGGTATCTCTTCGGCTTCTTGCTTTCACACAATGTCCCCCTTGGGGCAATATGTCTCTCGGCATCTTTGAGAGTATCCCTAAGCCATTATACTTCGTCTTCGTGGCAACAACTGCATTTGATGGAGGCTCTTGAATATTCCCCTGTACATAGTCCATGACATCTTGATCTTCTAGCACCAAATCCAAGGACATCTTCCATGCATGATAATCAGACTTATTAGTCAATTTATCATCAGCCTTGAAACCCTTGTAGGTTGAGGAGGCCATTTGTCCTTGATAGGATTTCTTCCTTCAGAGATAGCTTCTAACACCAGCTGGGACTCTTGGACCTTGTCTTCACCTCAGCTCTGATTCCATGTTAAATTTAGATAACCATGGTGTTCTATGCTTGATGCACTTTTACTTCAATCTTTCTTAGGCCCGATACAAAATAACAATCACATAAATTTGAAACTAAAATTCTGATAGAACACAATAATAGATTAATAGAAGACAAGCCAAATATAGATCAGATTTACAATTCCTTTTGTCCAGCAAAGATATGAGATATTGTGGCGTTACGATGGTCAACAAGATGCTTCAACCAACAAAGTCTTTCTTGGTCAGCCAACACTTTCATGTGTCACATCCACAACCCTCAAAGACAGCTCATCACAAGTCAACGCAAGTCAAAACAGGGAGAGCGCAGAAAAGTCAACGCAAGCAGCTTCAGAAAAGTCAATGCAACAAACTAGGGCTTCGGTCTAACATCCCGAAATTCCTTCATTTTAGTGCCCATCTGTACGGCTTTCTAAAATCGGAATTTCTGCAAAAGATTGAGGTCAAATGACCAAGGGTTGACCACGGTCAACGCTGCAGCAGAAAAGCCCTAAATAGATCAGCGCAGAAAACAGAAAGCCCTAAACAGATTAGCGCAGAAAACAGCAGCTTCGCTCCACACGTGTGGGAAGAAAAAGGCCTCCAAAGGCTATCGAACCAATCAGATCACAAAGAGAGAATGTGTGATGAGATGATGAGGAAATGACCTCCAAGTCTCTCCAATTTATATTCGTCAATGAGGGTGTGTGACACATCTCTTAGGCATGTGGGATAAATATCGCTGACCTTGCACACGTGGAAAATAAATTAAAAAACAATGTTCTGCTTATCCTATATCAATCTTGCACTTCTCCGAAAGAGGAATCCAACAAAAATATGACCATCATCAATCGAGCAGTGCAACATGGAGTTTGGACCTAGTTGCCCAAAATTAACATTATTGAATTAGTTGCAAACTACAGTTTGTGGCAGGTTTTGCACTGAATGTCTTTTTAGGACCATCCTTGTAATTTTGCAAGGCCTTCAGTGGAAAAGCAGACTGTCGTCATAATGAAGAATATGGAGAAAGAGGGCTATGAAAAACACTTATTGATAGCTAAGTTAAAAGTTTTAAAACCTTTAATAATAGTTTTATTTCTAAAGACGTCATTTTGTTCTTTGTTGTCTGCTCCTGGTACTCTCTTGTGCATTAAAAATTGATCTTACCTTATTGGGATTCACACAGAACCAGACATAAAAAAAATAGGAATGCATTCACAATATGGTTACTTCAGCTGGCAATCTTATTGGTCCCAGAAATGTTTAATGTGCTCAGATTTTGTCTTCAATGAAATAATCTTCTATTGTTTGTCAATATCAAAGACATTTTATTTGAAACTAGTTGCATTTTTTATAGTATGGATTTGCTTTTTGTAAATTTGTTGTTCTGAAGCAGTTATGACATGTATGTCCTTTTAGAAGCCCTATTTGGTCAATTTTGTCTCCTGTTTCAGATGTATGATAAATTTGAAATCATAACAAAATCTGGTTGATTTTTCCTCTTACAGAGTTGGTTATAGTTAATACAGTTGATCTATATCCTTTTATTTATGCAAAGATTTTGCTTATTTCTTTGGTCTTGAATCTTAATTCTGCTGTGATTAGGATAAGACAGGTCTTGACTCTTTACCTTTGCAAAAATGTCCTTTTGTAAATCTATCTATTTGGTTGGTAGATGTCTTGAGTTAAAGTAACAATGTGTATCGTGTTCACCGCTTTTCTGTGTTCAGGAAAGACAAATAATCATTCTCTGGCTTTGTCCAATGCTTGATTGTGGGTGTGGGCATTTCTCATTCATAGATCATGATATCTGATGTTGGGAGTTGAATGTCTATTTAACTCTAATGATTGAATCTATAACGGCTATTGTCTCAAGGGATTTTATAGCTTTAGTGGAGATGAGTTTAACAACCTGAAAATGGAGTTTCCACTCTGATGCTTAGTATAATTTTGTTTATGTATGCCATCTGTTACATCCCTTTTATGTTTATTGTCTATTCTTAAATGGCAGTCATCTCAAGCGGGAGAAATTTGCTGCCCGTTCAGCAATACTTCCCCTGATTCAAACAGAAGAGGATGAAAGGTGAGCTGATTGTGGCTGTTTTCTCCTGCATTATCTAAATGCCAAGATCAGCATGGATAAGGTAGGTCTCTTTTATCTATGCTAGACATTATTATTGATGTCTCATCTTTGCCGTCTCAGGTTTGTCAAAGCGTGGAAAGAATATCTGGCGGAAGAAGCAGAAATAATGAAAGATGTCCCAGGTTGGAAAGTCGGTGAGAGTGTTTATAATTCAGGAAGGTGGATGCCTCCTGCAACAGGCCAGCTTCGACCTGATGTGTGGTAGTAGCTGTCAGGCCGAGGAGTATTTTCATTTACAAAATAAAATTCTTCAGTGATCAAAGTGGTTGGTTGTTAACATTCTAAGAATAAAGTGTGAATAGGGCTATCAACTTCCCCATCAGACTGGAATGTTGCAATTTGCATGAAAGACATGGTTTCATTTTTTTTGACCTATTTATTATACCTATTTTCAATAGTTTACAATACATTTTTAAATATGATGTTAGGCTTCGAATAACTATGTGTGCAAAACATATGTTGAAGGGAAACACAAAGGTGTACTTTGCAAGAAACCATCACCTGATTTACTTTGATGTAGACAGAATGGATGGTACTATTTTTCAATTGATAATATTATTGCAATTTGTTGCACTGGTAAAGTAAAATTAAAAAACCCTATGTCTGACTAATGTCAAATAAGGTAAAAAGAAAAATGAAAGAAGATTTAAACTTTTATTTCCATTAAACTACCATATAGCCATCTTAACCTGGATCTTTATGCAGTGAGAGGTTTGCACCTCAGGTTTTTTGATACCTGCCAGTGCTTAATAGATCCATAGTTAATATGGATGTTTTCTAATACAATGTGGGACACCCTACAGGGCTTGAACTGTTTCAGATGTATATCTTAACTAAATCCTATCATCTTCTTTGATTGAGGGGCTAAAGATCATTGCATGCTCATACCGTGCAAAGATAATTGTTATTTTCCTGATTTTACATGCATTTTAAGATCACTGCATGTTTGCATTCAAGGCCTCATGGATTTGGAAGTGAAAATAAACTTGGTTTCAACTTTCATGGGTTTTAAAACCACTGCATGCTTGCATTCAAGGCCTTGGAAGTGATAAGAAACTTGGTTGTAAACAATTGGCACACTTTTAGTAAAGATAAAGCTAGAAATGGCATATAGACATTGATTTATCATGTAACATGGTATTAAAATTGAAGAACGTACATAAGTGCATACTTCCATTTTAGTTTGAAGAGCTTTTAGTAGATAAAGACATTCCATGTATTAACAATTAAATATTTCTCACTGTAGTCGCTATGCAGAAACATTTCACATTTTCCAAATGGAAATTCAAAAATAAAGTCATATGAATCCCATGCTGTTTAGTGGATTTTGTTCCAGATCTTGTGTTGGGGGTGTAGGAACTAAGCATGACTATGCTGGTTCTTGTTATTTAAAAAGAATAACATACTTGAAATTGGACTACTTTCGTCATAAAGCATTTTCTATTATCATTATAAGATTTAAATGCGTGCCAAAAACATTTGAGGCTATTCTCTAACTCAGTTCTTTCTCTCACCACCCAATGTCTGGTACTTGCTAAGAACTCTACAAAGCTGCTGAATCAATCTTGCGGAGATTGCTGGAAATCAGCTTGTGAAAGATTCCTTGGCAAGAGAGAGACATCATACTATATTTGAAGTGTTATGTTTCAATTTATTCATCCCATTTATTCAAAGTTATTTTCATGAGAGCGTGTCCCTGCTGATTGATAAATGTGTCCTATCAACGAAATAAATGCATCAAACAATTAATGCCTATTTTTTCTTCTTATTATTAGCCAGTAATGTGCAGTTGCTTCAAAGCCAATGTGATGCTTTATGGTAAAATGGCCCATATATTGGTTGTGGATATCTTTCATGATTTGGGAAATGGTACTCATAATGAGATCATGCACCATTCCCTGGACTGGCAATGAATACTAGAGCCAGTGAAATAAGGTCACTGAAGCATCAACTGCTTTTTTTTAGAGAAGAAAAAAACCGAAAACATGTCTTCATTAGAAATGAGGATTGTTTTATACTAGCATACATCTATTGCAGGTCTTGCCCAATCTACGTAGCTGTCCAAAGACTGTTAGCTCCAGAATATAAACAAAATCGGAGCACTGATATGCCATCAGTACATCACTATGAAACTGTCACAATAGAGTACTCACACATAGAACAAAAACATAACAAAACCGAGGTGGACAGGCAGAATACAAAAATTCCAGGTAAAAGCTAAAATTCTGAAAGAGGCAGAATGTAACCGGAATTCCCCTCCTTCAGATATCAAAATAGCCTTGGCTTCAAATGATACCATCAACCCTGAGTTCATATGTCATCTGCCCATCGGAGAGAGCCACACCGCGCGTGGAGAGAGCGTCCGCCTCCAGGTTTTGTTCCTGGTAGACATGCTGAAAGGACGCATCAGATAAGATCGTCTTCAAATCTCGGATTCATTGCATCCAATTGCATAGTGGAGGGACATCCAGGTTGTTCCTGCCCTGTGTCCACAAATTAAAGTGAGGGAGTCTCCAATGATCTTGACCTTCTCAATACCTATCCACAAGACACATTGAAGAGCACCCCATAAAAAATAAGGTCATTCCTGGCTTGCCAAATCCAGGGACATCCAGGTCGTTCCTGCCCTGTATCCACGAATTAAAGTGAGGGAGTCTCCAATGATCTTGACCTTCTCAATACCTATCCACAAGACACATTGAAGAGCACCCCATAAAGAAATCGTCTCTACCCTGCAATTGTCTCCAAACCCACCAAACCAGCAAAAATGATATAAAGAAGAGGGGTCAATACAAAGATATACACCACAGCCACATCTTCCGCCTGAAGATGCACCGTCAAAGTAACATATGGGGAATATGTCATCCAAATCTACCAAAGTGACCAATCGAGATGTTGCCTTTGGATGCCAAGGTCCAATTTCATTGAAGTATGCAACAATCTTGAGGGCAACCATCTTGATATATGGGACTTTACCCTAAAAAATGAGGTCGTTCCTGGCTTGCCAAATCCCCCAAAGCGTATAAAAAGGGACTGCCCTGAAAGCCTTGGCATGTTGGGCCCAGGATATGAGACAATCTGTGATAGAAGATACTTCACAAGTGACATAAACTCCCAAGAAATGGGATACCTCCTCCCAAACAGCACCGACAAAAGGGCATTTAAAAAATAGGTGAGAGCTGTCTTCCAAATCCGATTTGCGGAGAATATATCTGCTAGGACTGATAAAACCCAATTTCATCAGTCTATCCCAATTCTAAATCAATGTTACCAGACTCGGAATCGGCAATAAATCGGCAAGGCAAAAGAGCGAAGAGTTTGGATCGGATCAGGAAAAAATCGGGAAAAAATCAGCGAATTCAATAAATAAAGATATACACATATATTGAATCAAAAAAAATATTTTTCATTGATATTCAATAAAGCCATGTCCAAACAATGCATAATATCAATAGATGTCCAAAATATCATGAATGAATAAGTATCTCATATATGTTATGAGTCCAAACATGATCCAAAGTACTGAAATCTGAGTTTCGACTCCTGAGTCCTGAGTCCTAACCAGTGACTAGTCACTACATAGAACCAAAAGCATCTGCTTCTAAAAGTTTACAAAACACTGCTAAGCAAATCAGTAAAACATCAATAACAGAGACTCTAAAACTCTATGAGTGAGAACTAGAAGTGATTCCTCCCACTCCAATGCTATTTGCCTATAGCATTGGTATAGGCAAATAATTTAGCTGGCGTCTTATAATCCTGTAGTTGGGAAAAGACATGGCTTTGAAATTCTGGATCAGGGGAGCACCTTTCAATGCATGTCATAAGTCCTCTGCGAACCTCCCCATCTTCATTAAATTTTTTTTTATCATAAAAATACCGTGGGTTTAAGAAGTACCCAACAACATGTAAGGGGGGAATGCAATTACCTATCCCAACGTGCATCAATAATATCCCAAAGAGGCAAATACTTTGCCTCCTCATCTCCATATCTTCTTTTGATGGCCTCCTTTGCGAGATCCATCGCCTCATAAATGTAACCCGTAGCGGGTTTGTCACCATCAACCATCCTGAAAGTTCAAGCTTTCAAAATTAATGGAATATGAAACTTTGAAAATAAAAAGAAGCTTGAAAAGCAATTTTAAAAATGGAAAAAGTTAAAAGACTTGTACCTGAGAACTCTGACAAGGGACTTTGTCACAACAATAATCTCTTCGGCATCTTTCCAAAAACCATCATTAAACACAAGTGCAACAATTTCAATGCCTTCAAGGGTTTTGGAATGTTTAGATCCCATCCACTCAGGTCCCAAGAACATCCTCTTCAAATTTATCTTTTGCTCAACCACAGATTGCAAAGATATGAAATTTGTTGCAAATCTAGTCACTGCAGGTCGAAAAAAACTTCAGTGTATTGTCTCATGGTGTTTAGGACAATAGTGTGGTTGTACAAGTATTTGGTTATGGATTTTGCCTTCTCCACAACTTCATGTATTCAATGAAGCTTACCAATGTCCTCAAGCATTAAATCTATGCAATGGGCTGTACAAGAGGTCCCAAAAATAGTGGGGTGCCCAATCTCAAAAAGTCTACCAGCAACGATATAATTAGCTGCATTGTCAGTGACAATTTGTACAACATGTTCTTCTCCCACTTCCTGAACGACTTTCTCCATCATTTCACAAATAAGTTGAGCAGTGTTTACCTTGTCTGAGAGATCCACTGATTTGAGAAACATTGTCCCTGCTGGAAAGGTATGTCAGAATAGTACCAAAAGTTAGCAATGGCCTTCCTTGCCTGACTATGGACATTTTTTTTCCAACCAGTGCCATCCAAGGTAGGTTGGGAACCAGAGTTGGTGCGAGGAGCAAAAAAAGCATTTATGTTGCCACCTCCAGTGTTGAATGCAGGAGGATTCATTTGGCATTGAGTTTGACTTGGATTTGGAGGCATGTGTGAGAAACTTGGGAAGGGCATTGAAGATTCAACAGTGGGAGATGAGAATGGGGTATTGGAAGAACAATGGTCACCTCCAAGAGTTCCTATTTCTTTTTTTTTGCTTTGCTTTCTTGGCATTATGCTGACTCAACATATCAAGGGCCAAGATTGCTTGGTGTTGGACATTTTCATCAACTTTGGCGCAGAAACCTATATCATGGCTGGGTATCTTTGCAAGGTGGTACTTGAATCTATAAATGCCTCCACTACATTTATCTTTGCAAAATTTAAAGAGGAGCCTGGCTTCCCCATGAATCTTCTCACAATAAGCCCAAGCAAAGTCCTTCTCCTTTGGCATTATTGCTGTTTGTTCTGTGTTAATTTGTGGTTCCTGTAGGCCTGTAAATTGTAATAGACGAAAAAAATTTAAAAATTTAAAATGATAAAAAAAGAAAAAAGTTTAATTGTAATTTAGAATATTGGTTCTGAATTTTGAAAGTTTAATTGAATAATATTGGTTCTGAAATCGATATCTATTTCATAGCTGAATCTAGAGTCTTGGGTGGTAATGCAAGAGTTTAAATTTTAATTCAAGAAATATGCTTGAAACAGAAATTCCACACTAACCAGCAGCTGTGTAGTAACTAGCTGAGTCGGAGGAGCAGCAAGGGGCATGCAGCATCGGGACTCTCTTCTTCGTTGACGTTCGAGGGCTGAATTGGCAGTTGAGGGCCGAGTTGTTGGAAGTTGAGGGCCGAGTTGGCAGGCAGGAAGGCGTCGTGAGTTGTTGGCAGTTGAGGGCCGAGTTGGAAGGCAGGAGGGCGTCGTGACTCGTGAGGGCTTCGATGCAGGCAACGTCGACGCAGGCGGTATGTATGCTGTCGACGACTCGATGCAAGGTGGCAGGCGGCAGGCGGTATGTATGTGTCGATGACTCGATGCAGCGGCAATCAACAGGCAGCGGCCATCAGCAGGCAGGCAGCGACAACAACAATTAGCACGCAGGCAGCGGCAGGCAGGTAGCAACAACGACAATCAGCGAAAGGCGTGAGGTGTGAGTTGCGGGTAGCGGACAGACGACGGCATTTAAAAAAAATGATGTTTTACCTAAAACAGCCCGAGTAATCGCGATTTCCAATCGGCACTCGAGTCTTGCGAGTCAAACTCGCGTTGACCGAATTTGTCTCGCGAGACTCTGATCAGGTCTTTTGCTTGCCGATCAGACTATAATTCGCGAGCACTCGCTGAGTCCTATTTCATTGGTCTAAATGCGGTTGTGGATGGTTAACCAAACAAAGCATTTTAATTTCAAAGGGGCATGCCAACTCCACATACGAGCTGTTCAGTCAGCATAGGGAAGGGGCGTGATGTTTGAGGAGATGAATGTATATGCTTCCTTAGCACATATCCTTCCGTTCACAATGTGACCGCTCCATACAAGCTGATCCCTAAGCATCAACTGCTTGTTCTTCTTCTTGGACATGATGAGCCCAAGATACCACATCTCTAGATGGAGGAACAGGGGTATTATCAAACTGGATTTCCTGAGGATTTGAAAACCAAAACTGAACAACATGAACGTGAGTTTGGCTCTAAATACACGTTATATCATATTCTTTAGGAATGCATGCTCTCCAAATCCATGTTGTTTTGCTTTCATGGTGGGTGCTACCTTGTTTGGAGAGCATGCATTCCTAAAGAATATGATATAACGTGTATTTAGAGCCAAACATATCATAATTGAGTGACAGTTCTTTTTAAAATTGTGAATTTAGTTTTAAAAGCACCAGATACAATGCTTAAATAGCGAAGTATGATACTGGAGTAACTATTGAGAACGTGTTGAGCCTATAAACCTTCTATAGGAAGAACATATACTGTCGGCTTGAGTTTAGTTTCAGAATAACTAGAACACTGAAACACTATTGATGATTTGCATTAACCTTCTTATTAAAAGTAAGGAATAGGAAACGTAGTCTGAATTTAATTTCCGAACTTCTTAAATAACAAAACACAATATTTGACCAATGGTTGAAGATGTTCCAAATTCTTTTATTAAAGAAAAAGGCATATATAATGTAGCTTGAGTTTAGTTTTCTATTTTGATATATGACAAAGCACAGATTTGTCAATTATGTTTAGTTGAGTGGTTGAAAGGAAAGTCTTTATCCTCTCCTGCTTGGGTTCAAATCCCACTTTATGATATGCTTGCTTTGTAAGCTGATTGTTCATTGTTGACATAACCTGGCTTTGAGCCCTGAAGAATCCAATTTATGCTGGTACCATCCTTGGAGTGCGGGGAATTGCTTGATGTATTTCCCAGGGAAATAATTGCACTGAAAAAACAGCAAAGTACAGATAATGCAGCTTGGATTTCGTTTTGAAGTTCTTAATATAATGACAGCACAGATGATGCAGCTTGAATTTAGTTTCAAAATCTTTATTTATGATGATTGTAGGTAGCGAAATACAATGACTAATTGTTGAAGAGACGTCAAACTTTTTCATCGAAGGGATAATGTTGCTCAAGGTGGTGGATGCTCAAAAATGGATACATAAGAATTTAGTATAGATGATATATTTGGACAAAAAGCCTTGAAGCACTCGAATAAATGCAACGGGGTTTTCTATCTCTCTGGTAAATGTTATTGAACTTACTGTTGGTTTAAAGACTTTATCATTAACTTTTAATTGTATATTTTCACTTCATCCTTCTTTTTATTGTTCTTAAACAATCTTTAAATGTCATAATTTGAATAACAATTTTCAAAATTGATTTGTAGGGCAGTTTAGAACGTTATTGCAGGATCTTAATTCTACAAATTTGATCTATTCTTCCATGGCATTGGGATTATTTTTGAATTGTATAATTTGGATAGCATATTCTGATGTTAAATAGTGTATCATCTATGTTTCCCTTTGCTTGCGCAATAGCCAAATTGGGAGTTCCTCTAGTTTATGTTGATTTGCACCATCGACTCTCTTTACTTTGGACACCTTGGTCGTCTCTGAGAGTCTATTATTCACTTTGTCATTACCAAGTCCATTTGTGGACATCCTTAGGATAGTTGTACCTAATTTATACTTTTTAGAGCCCAATGTTCCTGTTAAATTCTTTTCCCAAATGCAATTTGTGGGGACCCTTAGGATCCTTGCAGCTAATTTATGTTTTCTAGAGCTCATTTTTTTCTTTAAATTGCTTTCATTCAATTGATTCACTTCTTTGTGACGTTGTGCCACTCCCTTTGTTTTTCCATCTCTAGGGAAATAATGTGGGTTTTGCAAGTGATTGAAGAAATTGCTGTGGTGCATTACAAAATATTCTTAAGCCTAGAGGACATTATAAGCTTTAAGAAAAAGTGAAAAACTAGAGTACAACTCTTTGGCGATAAGCCATTTACATCAAGTGGTTTGGAAAGCATCATAAAAAGGTTTTTGGAATACAATCACATAAACAAAGGCTAGGCACCACCCGCTTAACATAACGAAGATGTGGGTACCATGACCATAAAGATTGGATAAAGTAACAACATGGAAAAACATATCGCTAAAAAGCATTTTAACAACTTTATCTAAGAAAACCCTTGTTTGCCTTTTCCCTATCCCTCTTCGAACTTTAAGTATGAGAACTTGGTCGAAATGAAGGCAAATACATACATTTACTTTTCTTACTTGATTTTTTTTGATGTTGAAGAGACTAGATTTGAAGGTGAGCACAAAGGCCACTGATCATGCTCCGTCAATTTCAGAACACTAACTTGAAATCTGATCTTGAAACCAGAGGGAAAGCATGAACATTCTCAATATACTAGGAAAATTTTCCAAGGAAACAACTGATGAAAGATTTGGAACTTGTATGAAGTAAAGCTACCTTTGTAACCAAGCTATCTCCTACATGAAGCTTTGACTCCAAACCCATGTCTAAACCTGCAAGTAATCTTTGAACAAAAGTACCAAAGATCTTTTCTTTCCTTGAAACACATGGATCTGAAATCTCCTCCACACCATTGTTGTTCCATTTCTCCTCAAAATCCTCCTCATCTAGCAAGATAGGGACCACCACCTCTTGAAACTCTTATTGCTTGTTCTTTTCTCCTTGAAGTTTTCATATCAAAATCCATTTCAGCTTGCAAATCACCTTTAAATCCCTAAACAAACCATGGGATCTAGTAAGCCTTGATTTGTGATCTTCGTCATCATTCGGGTCCAATGTAGAGCCATTGATGACCATTGCTATGCATCCTTGGCCTTTTGAAACCATTGCCCATACCCCCATGGGAATCCACCCCTCCTAGATGTAGAGGAATACCTTTTCATGAATTGGAAGGACATATTTGTCATAAAAAAACCTAGATCCTCACTCAACCCTCCGACAAATAATGGATGTCACATTTGAGCCTCTTAAGGGTACCTTTGACAACAATGACAAATTGATAGACTATTTCTTAGAGCTGAAGGATGTAAGAATTGATGAATCTCATAACAAAGGCATTCCTTGGCCATTGGATGTATATTGATATACAATCATTGTTGACTTTGGAGATCTTGGCACACTTTCTCATCGTTACAACTTTCCTAAGACAATTCCTAAAATAATAGTGGCAATGAAATGGTAGATTCTCAGTGATCTACCATTTGAATCCAACATTGGCCCCCATTTCCAAATATTCTCTCTTTGGAAGACCTTTAGAAATAGAGTTCAAATCTAGGAATTTAGGGTTTTGATGTAATAGAGGGTTTTTGGTGTTACACCTTTGAAAATTCCTAGCTTGTCACCACCCTCTTTAAAAACATTTGATTCCAGAGGTGAATAAACAAACAATAAAGATGTACCAACAAAAGTAGTTTTTTTTTTTTTATCACTCTATTCAAATAAAACAAATTGAATTAGGGTGGTAAAACCAACATCAAAGACTCGTAATTCCAAGGCCATTAGAGAAAATTGCCTCCTTATCCAAAAAATTATCAAAAAGGGAGTTGAATAAACCTCTCTCCAAAAGAGTAATCCAAATTTTACCTCTGCCGTGGAGGTTCAAGATGATGTATCTAGTGGAACAACTTGTTGATGTGTAGCTTGCGGCCACAAAATGCTCTATTTGTAGAAATTTAATACAAAATATGTATTGCTTGGATTCTCCTGATCTAACAATTATATGCCACTGTTAAATACATAATCGCTTCTACAAAATCTTTGTGGAATTTGAAACACAATCACAAATCACAATATCATGAAGAAAGATCAATCACATATAACACAGATAATTTACCGGGAAAACATAAAGCTAAAAACCCCACTATCTTATATTATGTATTATATCATGGATCATGAAACAATTACATACAAAGCTCTAATCCAAGAGCTCTCAGTATCATGAAGAAAGACCAATCACATATAACACAGATAATTTACCGAGAAAACATAAAGCTAAAAACCCCACTATCTTATATTATGTATTATATCATGGATCATGAAACAATTACATACAAAGCTCTAATCCAAGAGCTCTCAGTACATGAGCTAATTGTCTCACACTGTCATACAAAAATTGGCAAGTTCCTTAGCCAATTTACTGTCTCCAGACAACCTGCCTCCACTGCGCAATCCCTGATGGTAAAGAACCCCTGAATGAAAATTTCTTGCCTGCCTTGACTGCGCAATCCTCATAGGCACATCCAATGTGTGTGTGGTTGCATGTGTGCAACTGGATAATGTCACAACTGATAGTTTACTTCCCTTTCACCTAGAACTCAACTGGGTCTTTACTGGAGCTGACATGCATGCAAATAATAATAGTAAAAACATCAGTTGCATGTGAGACCACTGATTGTGAATTAATTAATAATTAATTCACTTAATCTCTCACTAGTGTATCTTCACTTACAACTAGCACAACTGACTTTATCTCACTTCATTGAGTTAAACTGATTTACAACTTGCATTAATTAATGCACCATTGCACTTCCAACTCTGTTACAACTAGAATCACTCTATTACAACTCAAGTAAATCTGCATGTCCCACCAACCAACCTCTTAACTCAAAATTCACTTAGCTAGCTGATTTTCCACTTCAGTTAACTATTTCCAAGTTCTCATTGAGAATAGATTATTGTTTATTGTCCAACTAATATTAAGGGATAATAATAGTCGACATGCATCTGTAAATAGACATGCAATCTATAAATAGAACTTGCACATACATCTATATATAGACATGCATCTATAAATAGAATTTGTTCATGCATCTATAAATAGACATCCACCTAAAAATAGCATGTGTGGGCCCCACCTAGTGTAGGTGCTTAATTTTCACTAGGATCAAGGATGTTGTTTTCGGATGCCAATTTCATTGTTTCTTGTTGCAAAATTTAACACTATTAGTCTTCCTTGCGAATTCATTTACTCCATCCATGGTCCATTTAGCTAGGAGGGTGATAAGCCTTTCATAATTACAAAATTGGATGCATCTCTTTAGCCTTGATAAAAACCTTGTCCCCACTCTATCACCTCCACCCTCCTTGTTGTCCTCTTCCACTCTCATCTCCATTCCTATATGATGCAGGAGCATCAAGGGTGTTTTTATTTTGTAAATATGTTAAAAGGGGGTGTGATGATTTTTAATATTTTATTAATTAAAATAGGAGAAAGTGAGGATTTTTGTAAATATATTTTTATTTAATAAAAGGATATGAGGGAATTTAATTAGTTGAAGGATTTTAGGGATAAGGAGCTATCCTTTAGGGATGTTGAGAGATTTAGGGGTTTGTTGAGGAATTGAAGGGATTGAGCATTTAATTTAATGATTTTTTAAATTGTATAAATAGGAAGGGGTTTTGAGAGAAAAAGACATTGAGATTGTGAGAGAGTGTGGTTGAGAACAGGCTTGAACAACCAAGGCTGTAAGCCTTCAGGCAATTGTAAGGGCCAATTTATTGGAAATCAGGCCACGAAAGGAAGTTGTATTGTAAGTATTTAGTATGTTAATACAACAGTTGTTTTTTTCACTGAATGTCAATTATTGAATTTGTGTGTGTTCCATGAATGAAAGGAAACTCGTTCCTCTTTGAAATCTGGACTATTATGTGTAAAGGAATGATTTTCACAAATTTGAAATAAACGCATTACAATCTGACAAGTGATAAATTGAATCAATGGGAAGGGCGCTATTCTAAGTAAAAAAAATTTCTGTTGGAAATCGATTTTAAATTCAGATTGGTTAATATGAGGTACAGTGGAAATTGGGAACTGAATATAGGAGTGCGCAGAGCTATGTTTGAAACTCTGTTGAAATACAATTGAAAATTGATATATTTCAAATAGCATTGACATAGTTGAACAGCACGGCAAATGTGTGGCTCTGGTATATCAAGATGGAAAGTCGAAATCATACATTTTGATGAAACTTAATTAAACTGCTGTCAATGATGCGTTTTTAAAAACGCTGTTGTTTGAATTCACATAGCGCTGAGTTTGTGAAAATGTTCAATGCGTGTTGCATAAAACTTGAATTGAATTTCAATTGAGATCACACGCTGTTTGATTGGGTTAAAAGTGCAAAAGATGCTGCGTTGAAATCAAATCTGGCCTTGAAGTTTCTGTTTGGGGTCGATTTCATAGCTCTAACAGAGTTTTCAATTTGTAGTTGTTACCATGTGTAAAGTGCTGAAGCTACATGTGAATTCGAACTTTGTTCTTTGTGGCATAACGAGTTGAAGACCTGCAGAGTTGCTTGGGCGCAGATTTACTGGTCGATTTCAATTGGGTATGAATGTCTTAAGATTAGAAACTACAAATGCATTGATCTGTGGTCGACATGATTGGGCACGTTATATAAATCGATATAATAGAAATGGTATCAATTCTGGTTGAAATGGTAATACACAGTATTTGACAGCGCAATGAGTGAGGAGTTAAATCGATGGTTAAGTTGATATTTGGTCTGCAATGCAATGCTATACGTTGTTTGACAAATTCAGTAATGATTTATGTTAAAAACGCAGGGTCAATAGTATCCGGTTCTGAAATGATGCTGTAGAAGTTTTTATCGATGAATTGATAAGCACAGAAAGTTTTATTGTTAACTTGAGTATGCAGTTATAGTGAAATTGTGGCGCTAAGTTTTAGTGCAGAAGAATAAAAAAGAAGTCGACTATAAAATGATATGAGCAGGATTGATCTATAGCAATGATAAATGCAGAATCGAAAGGTTCGATTTCTGGTGAATTTCATAACCTGAAGGCGTGGGTTGGTCTGGAGATTCTTGCAAGAATTCAAATGGGTTAATTCATCAAAAGAATGTTATATGATACAGATTTGTACAGCGTAAGCGTTGAAGGCGCAGTTGAACAGTAAGCACGTGAGGTAAATTTCTTGAACAATGTTATTGAAATTTGATTATTGATGGAATAAGATAGGTTAAAACAATGCAAGCTCGTTTTAAACCCAATGATACACGTGTAATGATAACAAAGGGCGCACTTGTTTGATGGAATTTGATTGTGGAATCCAATCTTGAAAAGGGTTTGGTTTTGTAATTGAATGGTGGTATGAAAACTTATACACTTGGATTGGAGTTAAACTTTTGTATGAAGTTATGTTATAAAATTTGAGATTTGGGTTTTATAAAAGCCCTATTGAATGAGAATGAGGAATGATGAAGAGTGAAAACATAGATCTATTGTTGTTTTGAAGCTTCTAAAAGAAGAGGAAATTGGCGTGTATTGAGGTTGATTTGAGAAATTGTCTGAGATGTATGTTTGTATATGCACAAACGAAAAAGATCCTGGGTATTGCAAGCTCTAAGCTTGCGTCATTTTTGGTATCAGAGCTTGGCTCTGTTGAAATGAAGAATGTTTGTTTGAAGACAGAAGGTTTGTTGAACCGAAATGTATTTTTGAATGTGTAATGAATAATGAAGATCAGATTTTAAATCTACAATTGCAAGTGAACATAATGCAGGTAAAAGAGATCAGATTCTAATCTGAAAGTCAAGCAACCAGAGTACAGCTGGGAGAATGGAGAAGAACAATTAAGTTCTTAGAGACAGGTAAAGCAGAATTAAGCAGAGATTGCAGAGACAGAAAGAATCCACAGTGATGTTGAGGAATGGAAATTCACTTGGATCATGCAGATATTGTGTTGTTGAATTTTTTTATTTGAGTTTTACTGACAAGAAATGGAATGAGAATTGATGATTGCAGCAAAGAAGGAATTGTTGCTGACAGCTAAAGTTTGCCAGATCAAGCCAGAAGATTGTAAGAGAGAATCAGATTTTAAAATCTGATTGACAGTGGTTGAATATCGAGAAGATTTGCTGAAATAGATTTGCAGAAGTGGTGAGATTCTGAAGGAATTGAAGTGCAGGAGAATGGAAGGACAAGATCAGACGAGATCTTGGAGGTAAGATTATATGTTTTTGAAGAATAGAATATTGTAGTCTTTGCATTGAAATATTATTGCAACTCCCAAAAGGCAATTGCTAACAGATAAAGGAAGTTGGTGAAAGTTTCTAGGTGAAAACATAGAGGTGGCAGAACCTTGAGGAAATCCAATAGAGATTGGATAAGGAAGACAGTTGTGAACAGGTAGATGAGTTGAAGCCCAGGAAGAGCAAAGAGAAGTGCTCAAAGGAGGTTCCAGAGATAGAACCAATTCCTTGCCAAAAGACTGAGTGAGGAGAGCTTGGTGAGGTAAGTGGCGGCAGGACATGACTTGCTGCTGAAGAGGCTTTAGTGCAACTCATAGTAAAGTGAGTGAGGAACTCATAGAGATGGGAAGGATGATGACTAGTGACAGTCGTAACAGAGGTTCTGAAATAAACCACAGCAGAGGACAAAAGAAGAAGGATGCCAAGGCAATTGGCATACAGAGACAGTTAAGCAAAGAGGAATATGAGAGGGAGAAGGCTGAGATAGCAGTTCAGCTTGAGGTGTTAATGGAGATGTTGCAAAGAAATGAGGAAGACCAGAAGCGTGGTTATGTCATAAGAAAGAAGCTGAGGTGGCAGAGGCTACAAAAGAAGTGGAATCATCAGATGAATATGCAGTTGATAAAGGAACTAAGGGAACTTGAACAGGTTATAGATGCCAGACAGAGGATAGAGAAGCTCGAAACAGTTGAGCTACATCAAAAGGAAGATGCTGAAGAAGATGTTGAAGTTTCGATATGTTACCCAGAGAGTGGACCATTACTTTTTGAAAGTGATGAAGAGCTAGAGGAGTTGAATCATATGAATGATTCAAAGCAGCCGGAAGATTTGATGACTGAAGCATCAAACAAGACCGTAAGGTCTTGTGATTTTAAAACTAATGATTTGTGTGTGATTGCAGGTTTGAAAGAAGAGGAAGAACATCTATTGAAGGATGTTAAGGAAGATTTAGGAGAAGAAAGACCATGTGAGGAAATGGAAGATCGTGTAAAGTTTCCAAAGTCCACTCCAAGTAAAATCATTGAGTTATATAGAGAATTGGACTTCCAAAGGAAGAAATTGGAAGAACAGAGGATGAATGTCCAGGATAGATTGCTGATGAAGGATGACAAAGCAGTTGTCATAAATGATAATCAAGATGAAATTGCAGGTAACGAGCAAAGGAATGTTGCAGAGGGAAAGGAAGTTTGGGAGGCCGCAACATTCATAGTGACAGCTAGAGCAACATGTGATGCAACATTTATAGTAGCAGCAACAGAAAAGGTGCAAAACAGCAGTAAGGGTGAAAAGGAAGCAATCAAAACAAGTGAAGAAAAAGCAAGAATGACAGTTCAGCAATCAAGAGATGGAAGCAATCATCAGACAGAGGACATACTGGACAGAGAAATTGAGTTGATAAGGAGGTTAATGATAAAAACATCCCAAAGAAAGACAGCTGAAAGAAAGAAAAGGAGCGACAACAAGAGAATGACAGCGGAAGATTGCAAGAGCAGAGCAAGTGGAGCATTACAACACAAAATATGGAAACTTGGAAGACAACAGCAGATGACAACAGTATTAAAGCAATTGACAAGCACGGAAAAATTACAAAATAAAATTTGGGATCCAGGAGGAAATATCCAGACTTATGACCAGGTGGTCATGAATTTTTTTACATGGGGAGTCTGATGCAGGAGCATCAAGGGTGTTTTTATTTTGTAAATATGTTAAAAGGGGGTGTGATGATTTTTAATATTTTATTAATTAAAATAGGAGAAAGTGAGGATTTTTGTAAATATCTTTTTATTTAATAAAAGGATATGAGGGAATTTAATTAGTTGAAGGATTTTAGGGATAAGGAGCTATCCTTTAGGGATGTTGAGAGATTTAGGGGTTTGTTGAGGAATTGAAGGGATTGAGCATTTAATTTAATGATTTTTTAAATTGTATAAATAGGAAGGGGTTTTGAGAGAAAAAGACATTGAGATTGTGAGAGAGTGTGGTTGAGAACGAGGCTTGAACGACCAACAAAATTTGTAAGCCTTCAGGCAATGGTAAGGGCCAATTTATTGGAAATCAGGCCACGAAAGGAAGTTGTATTGTAAGTATTTAGTATGTTAATACAGCAGTTGTTTTTTTCACTGAATGTCAATTATTGAATTTGTGTGTGTTCCATGAATGAAAGGAAACTCGTTCCTCTTTGAAATCTGGACTATTATGTGTAAAGGAATGATTTTCTAAATTTGAAATAAACGCATTACAATACGACAAGTGATAAATTGAATCAGCAGGAAGGGCGCTATTCTAAGTAAAAAAATTTTACTGTTGAAATCGATTTTAAATTCAGATTGGTTAATATGAGGTACGGTGGAAATTGGGAGCGGAATATAGGAGTGCGAGCTATGTTTGAAACTACGGTGAAATACAATGTAAAATTGATATATTTCCAAATAACATTGACATAAGTTGAGCAGCCTGACAAATGTGTGGCTCTGGTATATCAAGATGGAAAGTCGAAATCATACATTTTGATGAAACTTAATTAAACTGCTGTTAATGATGCGTTTTTAAAAACGCTGTTGTTGAATTCACATAGCGCTGAGTTTGTGAAAATGTTCAATGCGTGTTGCACAAAACTTGAATTGAATTTCAATTGAGATCACACGCTGTTTGATTGGGTTAAAAGTGCAGAAGATGCTGCGTTGAAATCAAATCTGGCCTTGAAGTTTCTGTTTGGGGTCGATTTCATAGCTCTAACAGAGTTTTCAATTTGTAGTTGTTCATGTGTAAAGCGCTGAAGCTACATGTGAATTCGAACTTTGTTCTTTGTGGCATAACGAGTTGAAGACCTGCAGAGTTGCTTGGGCGCAGATTTACTGGTCGATTTCAATTGGGTATGAATGTTTTAGGAATAAAAACTACAATTGCATTGATCTGTGGTCGACATGATTAAAGCTGAGTATAGAAATCGATATAATAATGGTTGAAATGGTAATACACAGTATTTGACAGCGTAAGGAGTGAGGAGTTAAATCGATGGTTAAGTTGATATTTGGTCTGCAATGCAATGCTATACGTTGTTTGACAAATTCAGTAATGATTTATGTTAAAAACGCAGGGTCAATAGTATCCGGTTCTGAAATGATGCTGTAGAAGTTTTTATCGATGAATTGATAAGCACAGAAAGTTTTATTGTTAACTTGAGTATGCAGTTATAGTGAAATTGTGGCGCTAAGTTTTAGTGCAGAAGAATAAAAAAGAAGTCGACTATAAAATGATATGAGCAGGATCGATCTATAGCAATGATAAATGCAGAATCGAAAGGTTCGATTTCTGGTGAATTTCAGAACCTGAAGGCGTGGGTTGGTCTGGAGATTCTTGCAAGAATTCAAATGGGTTAATTCATCAAAATAATGTTATATGATACAGATTTGTACAGCGTAAGCATTGAAGGCGCAGTTGAACAGTAAGCACGTGAGGTAAATTTCTTGAACAATGTTATTCAAATGGTTTATTGATGGAATAAGATAGGTTAAAACAATGCAAGGTCGTTTTAAACCCAAGGATACACGTGTAATGAAACAAAGGGCGCACTTGTTTGATGGAATTTGATTGTGGAATCCAATCTTAAAAAGGGTTTGGTTTTGCAATTCGAATGGTGTTATGATGAATGGTATTGCCAAGATTCGATATACATAGAAGGGCGCAGTTCAAGTCTTTTGTTGCTTGAAAATAATTTCAAATTAATATTAAAACATGGCACATTGAAATTTGGTCATATATGAATGATGTCTATTGAATTGATGAGCATGCTCAAGATTTGGCATAGGGATTGAAATGAAGTCTCTAGATTGAATGGAGAATGCAGATTGTAATTGGATAAACACGCTTGAATGTTGGTAACTAAATGAATGAGTGAATGTTGGCATTGATATGGTTTAAGGAGGCATTTGAACATTGTTTGAAGGTGAGTGGATGTGAGATTGTTCATATATGAGATGGTGTGATTTCGCCAATTATTGAAAGAGATTTGGGCATATGATGATGATGCATGAACAGAGATTAAAGTTCCTGGGTATGGAAAGCTTTAAGCTTGCGTCATAATGCCAGGGGAGCATATTTGTTAAAAAAAAGGGCAGGAACATTAGCCATTGGAGGAGGTGGGGGTTGTGCAACAATCTGGTGTGCAAATGAAGGAAGAGGAGTAGGAGGAAGTGGGGTATGAATAACAATGGGGATATATTGTACAACAGCCTGAGGTGTAGATGGAAACAATTCATGATTTTAGGGGCTACTTCTGTAAATTATTTAACTTCTTCGGCTTCAGGGGTAGGACAAAGGTTCTCTTTGGTTCTAGCACTTCCCCTGGGTGGGCTATCTGAATAGTATTCAGGATTTTATTCAGTGGAGTCAGGACATCCTATTGGGATTTTTTGAGAAGAAGAAGGCGGACAATCTTCTTCAAAAAACTCAGGGATTTCAGCACGGGATGATTTCCTCTCTCTCCAACTTCTTCTATGTATAATCTTCTCTGGGTCAGACACAGAGGGTATCTTCGACTTGGATGTATCTGATCTTAAATTGGGCTTTCTAGGAGCCAGGACTACCAATAGATTTATCAATTAAACAATAGTGTGGAGTCTCCAAGGTGAGGGATATACAACTCTTCAACTCTCTGTGCTCACCTGATTAGAGAGTGAATATGATTTGCCGAGGCCCAGGGCAGCTAATATTCTTAAATTCAATCCCTGGCAACGGCGCCAGAAAGATGTTGTAACTCCTAGAGACAGTCTATAGTTTCCATAGACCAGTGCCTAGGACATATTAGCATAGCAAGGAGCATATAATATAACTTGGGTTGTCAATCCAAAAACTCTCCTGCTATCTCTTGTAAAACAAGGAAAATGGTTTTGAATGGAACCAAGCTCTCTCAGAAGCTGATACAGAGACAAGAATAGTGTAGGAACAACATGCAAAAATCCAGCATTAAGGAACAGACAATTCAGAGACAACTTACTGTAAAGAGGGTCAATTCAAGTAATATACCACAAAAATCAAATATCAGAGGGTGGATGCAGTGAAGAGAACATCAAGAAGATACTAGTTAACATGAGGCTGATACCCAGGTACACAACATAACCACATATGGGCTTATCAATCTAAGAATCCATACATGACAATGGCGTTTTAAAAGCACCCTCCTCAAGCAACTAATATAGAAGAAATATGAATGAGATGAATATGAAACACTATATCATGTATGGAACAATTTAAAGCACTTGACTGATTCAACTATGGGCATCAACTGGGATGAATCCTTACCTAAAGTCAGTGAGCCACTCGCATTCCAGAATCATGATACAAGAAGAAGATATATGAAATGAAAATTTTTATTAAGCACATAAAAGAGGTTTACATACCATGGGATACCAAAGACAAGAATCCTCATTACAGATATGACTCCTCCTCACTGAGACCCTACGGGCTCTGAACCTTCATACAAAAATTTTACAATTATGCATACAAGAGATTCTCACTGCATAGTTTGCTGATAGAAATCTGGAACCCTTACAATGTCTTTCATCTGGGTTTTTATAGAAGAGATAGAAAGCCCCAGATAATGAGGTAGGTGATACACTTCTAATGATCTGATTTGAAACAAAGTGGCGGAAAACATTCGCGCCCATACTGTGAATGACTGAATATAATTATTTGTACTTGGAAATCTACCTCCAGAAATAAATGTGCTGAAAGAAAATCCCTTCAGGAACGAGGCATGAGGGTAATTCTTCGTGAACATTCTGTACGTTCCTGAAGGGAACTCGACTGAAATATCACCTTGATAACATTGCTTTCTAAGCACTGTACCTTCTGACACTTGGATTTAAATCCAAGACCTTAAATGCAGGAAGTTGTATCTCTCGGCCTTTCACTGATATTTTTATACTGCGAAATTAATGTCTTTAGCTACCAGAACTTACCTTTTGTACTGCTCTGAGAGGTGTGATGGATTTTCTTTATATTTCCATTAATGAGGTCATATCACAACCACTACCCCAAGCACTTCTTCATAAACTCTTCCTTTGCAGGCCGATTTTTGGATGCATCCTCAACTTCTGTGGTGAAGGAGGAGACTAATGAAGGGCTCTTGTTGCTGCAACCTGCGAAAACACACAAACATATTAAAAACGGGACATAGGGGTGGTGAATGCTATAGCGGCCATGGCAATGATGACACAGGATGAGCAAAATGGTGAGATGATGCAGGGTGGCGAAGGAGGATGCAGAGGAACACGATAAATGGACATTGCGGAAACCCGTAACTCAAACACTAAAATATGACACCTAAGTGGAGTATATGAATGGTGGAGGGTAATTCCAATGCCACGTGGTCGTACGAAAGGTCAAGCGGAGGGGGTGACGTGGAAACATACTTGGTTGGTCAGAGGGGTGTGACAATAATTTAGGGCCACGCGATCAAAAATGAAATCAACGGTTGAAAATGCATTATACAGCGGCGGAATTGTGGACCCGCGCGTTATGTAACTTGTGTTAAATATCATGTGTCTTTGGAGGATGGCCACCGTTGGATGAAGGCTGACAGATCCAACAGCGCTGATGAATTCCGCTGCCCATCTCTGGTCGGACCTTTAACGCGCGAAATGGGTGGTTTGGAGGTCGTACATGAGGACACTTGTCATGCGATCTATGGAATCGTTGGCTCCAAGGGAAATACCGCTTGGCCTGAGTGGGCGGTGTGGAATAAACCGCCAGTTTTCGGGCGTGGGGGCTACCGTGACAAATTAAAATACGGGCCGTTGATTTACTTTGAATCACGCGGCTATGGTTGGGCCCGAAAACATAAATCAATGAGCACCATCCAGTTTAGCTCACGTTTTTGCACACGAATCACATGGGGATCAAAAGAAAGGGGGCTAAGACCCCAAGGGCTAGGCCTCATATAAATTTTAATTGCAGTTTTAAGCTTTGAATGATGTATTTTTGTGAGCAGGAAGGATAACAATAGAAAGAATGTGAGTGTTTTTTGCCACGATAGCTGATTTGAAGGATTTATGAGGAGCATTAGGCCAAAGATTTAAATGAGGGGGGAAACATGGATAAAACCTGGGACCCCTTTCCTCTTCCCTACAACTTCAAGGAAAATTTGAGTGATAACACTAAGAAAGGGCAAGGTCACATCTAGATATTTCCCGATTTGAACTGGTTGAAAAATTTGCCAATGTTTGTCCTCTCCATCTCCTACAAATTGGAGCTGTGGGATTTTGGTCTGAGGTCGAAGGTTTTATTATATGTGGAGAATAATTTCATTATTGTAGTGTGAGGCTTGAATATTGGAAAATTTCATTGAGGACTTTCTGCGTTGAGCATCATCACACTCGGAGATAGAGAATGTGAGAGATGATTTGGAATATTGAGGAGGGCTTGGTGCAACTGACAATTGTAATCCTCCTTTTCATAAATCAGTAGAACTGTATATGTTTTTTCCATTAGATGCCTCAGTGTCACAATTTTTGTTCAATAATCTATGTAGCATGATATGAGTAGCATATATCTACATCGTTCATGTTTCTTACATGCTAGTTTAATTGATAGAAAGCTATAGTGTTGTAGAGATTACACAAGTGCTTTGATTGGTTGCAGGATATGGATTTGGAGTTGGTGAAGGACTTCTACTTCGCTGCATGGTATTCTCCACAGGATCTGTCATCCAGAAAGAGGTAATCCTTTCCCTCTTGCTTTGTCAATTATATATATTAGTATGAACATGTACGCAGTACCTTTGGAACTTTATAGCTAATCTTACAGTCTGCCTCAGAGACTGGAAAGCCCTGATAGGGATACCCAATAACCACCACCCAAGCATATTACCCTATAGCAGAAATGGTGGCTCCACTGGTGTAATATTCCTAATTATCCCAAGCTAATAGGAATATTCAATTTTTGTTTTGTTTTTCATGCTTATGAATAAAATTGTAAAGGAGGACCAATAATGACTCCTAAACATCAAAATAAATCAATGCTCAATGTTAAACAAGTTAAATCTGAGCTACTTTCATAAACACACTTAAGTTTGAATGAGGCTGGAACAATTGAGTGGGTCAATAGGACCAAAAAAATAGGGCTGTCTAGGTTTAATGTATCTACAAAAGGCACGGGGAAGTCCATATTGGAGGCCACTCATGTGAATGAGGCGAATTCATTAAGATGGTTTAGGTTTTGGCAAGGCTCCCACATTATAAAAGAAGGATGAGGACACGAAGAGAGGGATTGATCATTTTTTATTGCTAGAGGTATTTTCTATTTAGACAAACCTCATTCTCTAGCTATTTAGCTGAGAATAGTGGTGTTTAGCACTTAGGTGTTCCTGGTCAGGAATCCCACCTCCTTTCTTGAGTAGCTCTTGGAGGAGACTTGTTCTATCTTATCCACTATAAGCCTTGGGAAAAGCTTCATCTTCCAACCAAAATTCAGATCCTGTTGAGGGTTTTATTTTTTTGTAAGCTGCAGCAGTGGAAGCTAGATCTATTCAGATCTAGGCAAATCTTATGCCTCTTCTTACTGACTGTGTCTTTTAACCTCATAGAATAGTGTATTGGATCATCAGGGTTACATTTTCATATCAAGGAATCAGTCCTAATCACTACTAAAGCTAACAGCACAGTTTTCCCTTCCATACTGTGGTATCTGCAAGAGGAAAGTTTCAAGCTCTTTTGACTGCTATTTGGAGGAGAGATCTACGGTGATAGGATTCTCCCTTTCACTATGGTGAATCATGGATTGGACAACCAATCCATGTTTCTTTCAGATTTGATTTAATTTTGTATTTATTTACTGCATAATTTCTAAATATTATTGCAGACTTGTAATTCTAGATCTTACATCTACTCCCGTACCTTCATGTTTTGATCAAAACCCAAAGGGGAAATTGTAGAGGAACCCATCTATTGTACAAATCTGATATACATCTATATTTTTGTAAAAATATCTTTTCTAGATCTGAAATATAATATTCAGCTGATTCATCCTATAAAATAGCGCTATCAAGCTTTGCAGTCTCATCTTGTTGTTGCAACACCTCAATCTTGAGGGTTTCTTCATGTGATTCTTCTGTTTACCTATTGTAAATTGTATAAACCATGCTATATATCTGATTTAATGAATTCCATACCATATTACATCCATCACATTCAGAAAATCACGCTTACTGTGCTTTAGTAATTTCTGCATACCACAAGTCATGGGGATTGGGCATTTTTAAGCTATATCGGGAGTGGTAGATCTGTTTAACATACCTAGAGTAATTGTTTTGGGCTTAAATTTGATATGTAAGTCTATTATGACCCAAGAAACGATATCCCACCATCACTTGCCCTTAATTTTACACTCATCTCTGAAATTAACCTTTTTACGCCATAAATTGCTGCTTTTCCCCAACTTTTGGCTCATAAAATGAAGTATTGTTTGTTGTTGTATCCTGGAATCATGGATATGTGTTTTTAACATGTCCTATGAGCTTATGTGATGCTGAATATCCATTTTTTTGTTTATACATTGCCGCAGTCCCTCATTGGGGCATTTATCAAGCCAACTAGGTGTGGGAGGCTTGTTTGCCCCATCTAGAAGGATTTTTTTTTGATATCCTCTTGGATTTAGGACTTAAATACTCAGATATAAGGGATACAATTTTTTTTTTCAAATATTGTAGCATCCATTCCTGGAAAATGTGTTTTCCAGTCATGCCTTGCTGACAGTTCCCATTTTGGGATATTATAGTAGTATCAAAGCATCTTTCTTGGCACAGCCTGTGATTTTATTGTAGATACAATATGTCTCCAGAAGAGGAGGGACCTATCAATATCAGGGAGGAAAGGTACCAAGGAAGAAGACAAAAGAAATATTACATAGAGGACAAAGAGAAGAAGGGTGAAACCCCTTTACTTGGAAGGATTGGAAGGGAAGAGTTTTCTAACACTCTCTCTCAAGACATGCATGAACTGAAGGAAGAAATCAGGGGAATGAGGAGGGGAAGACATGAAAATAACTTAAATATTTCTTCTCATCAAGAAAGCCCCAGTACTTCTTATGTTGTGTGTGAGCATTGAACCACACTATATGATCTACAACATTGTAACATGCCTACTTTCTTGTTGAGAGAAAGTGGAAAAGGAGGAATGAATGAAGAGGAGGTCTCGCTGCTTATTTTCCAAACCGTGGAAGCTATTAAGAATATCTGAAGGAGCTAGAATGGGAGGAGTGTAGAAGATTTCTAGAAGGGTTTGAAACAAGCCCTAGCTATTCACATGATGGATGTGGGCATTCAGCCACACATGTAGATCCACAACGCAGTCTATTGCCCACATTGACTGTAATAAGGATGGAGGAAGAAGATGCACCAAGGGAGGAGACCTTGAGTGACTATCCTTAGGATTATGAATCTCAATCATGGAGATTCAAAGAGCACTTAGACTTCCAAGGGTTTTTCAAACTCAAGGAGGCAAGATCCCCATTTCTTGAAGAACCCTCTTCTATTTTGACGACATGGAGTCCTTTTCTTCAAGGGATGACCGAGATCAAGGGTCTCTCATTGAGGATGAGGCATTATCACACATGGAAGAATAGGAGAAGGATCAACATCAAGGGATGATGAGAATTCACCCTTATATATTTTAGAAGAGTTATACACAAGGGAAGGAGACTCCACTGTGCAGAGAAGACAGGGACAAATCAGCCCACTCATACATGCAGTCCACTTTAGACTTTGATGTCTCACTACAGGGAGGCATTCCACTGTGGAGGCCACTAGATCTAGAATTGGTGAGAGACATCTCACCTCTTGGCCCACCATTCTTGGATTACGGGGAGGTGAGGAGTTTGGAGGATGAATTTGGCATGAGGGATGCCAAAGTATCAGGTAGCAACATGAGTAAATCTTCATATGCTAGACCACCAGTGCTTCCTCTTAGGAGGATTTATCCCTATTGGAGATCTCAACTTTTGATAGAGTGATCCAAGGATCTTGGTGCATGCCTGATTTTAGATGACCAAGATGGAGGTGATATATACATGGTGGATGTTATGGTCATCTATTCCTATGGTAGGATCTTCTTGGATAGATCTTCTAGTCTCAAGGATAAGCTGCTACATGCAACACATGAGGACTTCCCTTATATGCACATTGATGCATATTTCCATTTGATGGAGAAATTCACTTGGGAGGGCAGCCAGCATGACATGTTTTACCATATGGAGAGATGCATAGCCCAGATGGTAATGGAGAGGAGGTCACAACCACTTCCCTACTCATTGGAGGTGAGGGAGAAATTCCAGTTGAGCCATTTTAGCTCAAAATCTCACTTACATGATGGAGGAGGTATAATTTCACATTTTTTATTGTACTTATTTTCCTTGTTTGAGAAACATAATGTATCAAGAAGAGTTTTTCCTTCTTACATGTTGTATAATAATGTACTTGTAGCCTTTTGTAGCATTGAGATTGGCTATCTCATTGTTGGGTTGTGGGGGAAGCCACATGATTCTTGGTGTGCACCATTGACACCATATTGTAACTTCATATTCCCATCTTATGAGATGCCTATGGCAGCAAACAAGTGGCTGGTGAAGCACTTGTTATTTTTTCTTTTAAGGCAGGCAAAGGATGCACTGCGCTGGTTCCATGAGTGGAAGTATGATTCACTCTCCGGTTGTCATGTGATAGCTTGTTTTCAATTGTTTTTGCTTCCATATATTGCTGATGTTTCTATGTTGATGGGAAAATTTGTTTGGGGAGTGGGATATGTGATGGATATGCCCATTGGGAGTATGATTCTCCCTATTATTCATGTTGTATGTTTCAGCAGGAGCAATGGGCAAACCATGATTGCCACATCTCAAATATTTTCTTCATATGGAGTGAGCCAGTTGGAGAACTTGAGTTCTTGGAGGAGGCACTTCATGGCTAAACTATGTGATGGGGAAGCCTAGGCCATACTTGGAGGCCATATTTTTTCAGCCAAAAGACATAAGCAAGCCCGCAATTATCATAAATGGAGAGAGAAACCACTTCGATGGGAAAATCTAAACTCTCCATTCAGCCCCAACACATTGCATAGATCTGGGGTTGAAGTTTTCTTCGATGAACTACCCAAAATGGCTCATTTCATTTGGATGATTGCATGGGTGAAGGAGTCACTCATTGGGGACAAGACTCCCCATGTTTTCATCACTCCTACCTTGAGGAGGCCATTGAGCAGCAATGAGATCACGACTTGTACCTTCCATTTCTACATGATGTATACTTTGTTATCTTACACTTGGAAGGAATCATTGGAGGACAGATTCATTGCCTATCAATTTTAACCATGGTGGGATCCATTGATGAGGCCACAAAAAGAGGGAGGAAGAAATTTTACTCTACCTTGCAGTTGCTTGAGGACAAGCAACATTTTGAAGGGGGGGGGACTGTAATATTCCTAATTAGCCCAAGCTAATAGGAATATTCATTTATTTTTTTTCATGCTTATGAATAAAATTGTAAAGGAGGACCAATAACTCAATGTGAAACAAGTTAATCTGAGCTACTTTCATAAACACACTTAAGTGTGAACTAGGCTGGAACAATTGACTGGGTCAACAAGACCAAATCAACAACGCTATCTAGGTGCAATGTATCTACAAAAGGCACATCGTAGTCCATATTGGAGGCCATTGATGTGAATGAGGCTAATTCATCAAGATGGTTTAGGGTTTGGCACAACTCCCACATTATCAAAAAATGATGAGGAAACAAACAGAGGGGTTGATCATTTGATATTTTTGAAAGTATTGTCTGTTTAGACAAACCTCATTCTCTAGCTGTTTAGCTTAGAATAGTGTTGTTTATCACTTGGGTGTTCCTGGTCGGGAATCCCACCTCGTTTCTTGAGTAGCTCTTGGAGGAGACTTGTTCTATCTTGTCCACTATCAGGCTTCTTCCAAGCTTCATCTTCCAACCACAATTCAGATCCTGTTGAGGGTTTGATTTTTTTTGTAAGTTGTAGGAATGGAAGCTAGATCTATTCAGATCTAGGAAAATCTAGTGCCTCTTCTTAGTGAGTGTGTCTTTTAACCTCCTAGAAGAGTGTATTGGATCATCAGGGCTGCATTTTCAGATCAAGGCATCAGGCCTAATCACTACTGTAGCTAAAAACATAGTTTTACCTTCCATACTGCGTTATCTGTAAGAGGAAAGTTGCAGGGTGTTTTGACTGCTATTTGGAGGAGAGATCTACAGTGATAGGATTCTCCCTTTCACTGTGGTGATCCATGGATTGGCCAACCAATCCATGTTTGTTTAAGATCTAATTTACTTCTGTATTTATTTACTACATAATTTATGAATATTTCTGCAGACTTGTAATTCTATATCTTAGATCTACTCCTATACCTTCATGTTTTGATCAAAACCCCAAGGGGAAATTGTAGAGGAACTCATATAGTGTATATAGATGATATAGATCTATATTTTTGTACACAAATCTATTCTAGATCTGAAATGTAATATTTAGTTCCTTCATCCTATAAAATAATGGTATCAAGTTTTGCAATCTCATCTTGTTGTTGCAACATCTCAATCTTGAGGGTTTCTTCATGTGATTCTTCTGTTTACCTATTTTAAATTGTATAAACCATGCTATAGATCTGATTTCCTGAAGTACATACCATATTTCATCCATCACCTTCAGCAAATCACGCTTCATGTGCATTAATAATTTCTGCATACCACAAATCATGGAGATTGGGCATTTTTAAGCTATATCGGGAGTGGTAGATTTGTTTGACATAGATAGAGTCATTTGTTTGAGCTTAAATTTGATATTTAAGTCTCTTATGACCCAATATAAGATATCCCACCATCAGTTTCCCTTATTTTTATGCTCATCTGTAAAATTAACCTTTTTAGGGCATAAATTACTACTTTTCCCCAACTTTTGGCTCATAAAATGAAGTACAGTTTGTTGTTGTAGCTTGGAATGATGGATATGTGATTTTAACATGTCCTATGAGCATATTTGACCTTGAATATCCATTTTTGTGTTTATACATTGCTGCAATCCCTCATTGGGGCATTTATCAAGCCATACTAGGTGTGGGAGGCCTGTTTGCCCCATCTAGAAGGATTTGTTTTTTATTTCTTTTTGTATTTTGGACTTAGATACTCAGATGTAAGGGATCCAAGTTCTAGTTTCAATTCCTGTAGCATCCATTCCTGGAAAATGCGTTTTCCAGTCATGCCTTGCTGACAGTTCCCATCTTGGGATATTACAACTGGGGAGTAAACCACAAGTTTCTATGTTGTTCCCGTGGATTTAACTATTTTCCTCTATTCACACATCCCTCTGACTAGTTTATATGCTCAGTAATCATCTCAAAAGCTCATAGAGTCCAGATTAGGCCCTTCTTAGCCATTTGTGCAAACTTACCCTGAGTAACGCTCCACCTGAGAGTGTTTCAGTGTGTTATAACGCTTCTTATGCTCAGATATAGTGTGTTAGTCTCAATATTAATGATCTGTAGCGTCTTCTTGCCAGCATTACCAAGCTAGAATCTAATGTTTACACCTCTGTTCCATTTCCCTTTGGTTGTGGAGTTATTGGCCACTATATTAGCTTCTTTTGCTGGATCCCCGTGCTTGATTACCAGTTAGCATTTTTATCTTTAGTTATTGATTAAAAATTTTATGTTAATAACATCTACATTTTGAAGAAGATTTTTTTTTTTAATTTTCTGCACTTAGCTGAATTAATTCTGAGAATTTTTTGTTAAAAAGGTGTTAAGAGAAGATATATAGATGTCTAAATCTTTAAAGTTGAACTGTGTTATTTGAATTTTTGGTGCACAGATGTTGAAATAATCTCTCCTTGTAGAATAAAATCTTCATTGAATTGAATATTTAGAGCATTTTTCTGCATGGTTTTTGAGTCAAAGTCTCATCACACTTCATATGTCCACTCCCCCTCCACAAGACTAATAATCAAGTACACTTAGAATCAAGCGATAATAAAATTAATCATATAAATTTTTCTAAGCTCACACCAATAGTAGTTCAGGCTAGGATGTTGGGGTAGGAGAAGTCAGAAAATCACCCAAGATTTCAAAACTTGAAACTAGAGTCATTAAAAACTGAAAACCTACTGCACTCATATTATTGGGACCACTCCACTACCACCAGAGTTAAGCGTGAGACAACAACAGGGTGCATGAGAAGGTAGCCCACCTTCAAGTGGATTCAATGGGAATGAAATATATTGGGGTTCCCTTTGGGGATGTCGAAACTAGATCGGGGATCTAGGTGTTATGCCCATATAGCATGATGTCTACAACTGTGAGCCCCCTGATGATTTATGTGATTTGAGGTATCTTTAGTTGCTAGAAATTTTATGGACTTAAATGAGGTAAATGGGACAGGCTGTCTTGGTACCTAAAATATATGGACCTACTTTGTCTTCGATCTTTGGGAGGGTACTCGTCTTTAGGAGAGTGCTTAGACCTATTGTCTGAGGTTCGAAAAAATCTCTAGAGTAACGATAATTGTATTTTTGACAAACTCACTCTGTATGCTATTGTGATGTTGGGTTTCATCTCCAGCAAATGATAGTACTCAAACAGGGCCACCCTATTCTGGCAGCTTTTTGATTAATTTTAGAAAGTCCTTTTTTATTTTTTATTCTTCAGGTGTGTGGTTACTATCACTGAGATTTTATAATACATCAAAAATAATTAAAATTTTCTAAAAATAAATAGGTCACCATGGCATCCTTCGACCCTCACTCTCTGTCTCGACAATAGTGAGGTCTCACCCCATTAACACAGGAGGAGGTGTCGAGTCTTGGTAAGCTAGTGCCTTCTTTTGAGGAGCAGTCTCCAGTGACAACCCATGATTTTCACATAGCCCCGTATCATATGAAGTTTCTAGAGGATTCTTTTACGGAAGCAGTCATACCTCCTTGCAATCCTCCTCTCACTGACCCGTCGGGGCCCATGTTAGTTCATGTTCCACTAGGCCAAGATATTTCTTCGGCTGCACCAATATCTGTTTCACAACCTGCACCCATGGGGTCGACGCCGATGGTAACCAGCTCTGGTCCGCCACCATTTTCATTGCTAGTTTTCAATTCTACGCTAATGATTGGCAACCCCAGTAGCGAGACTATACCCAGTCCCAACAATCCAGTCACCACAACTATCAACGGACCTTTGAATCCTTCAGGGTCTGTTCCTATTGTGACTACGCTGGGACCAATAGCTTCCGCTCCCGCTAGTGGGCCTACTTTGGTTCCTTTTAGCAAGAGTTTCAGTTGGAACCCTTTGTTGAGTTCGAACCCCTTGTAAATCATGCCAGGGGGTAGTGTCACCAACACATATATGACGAGGGGCAGTTTGTTACCCCTACAGTCATTGGGACAAACAAGACAACCTATTGTTAATGTTGTTCCCTTGAGTGGTCAAAATTCTAGTGTAGGGTCTATGTCGTTGCTCAACTATGTCAATAACAGTATGCCTTTGGCTAACTCTATTACGTCCATATGGGAAAACCAATGCCAAAGTAAATTTGGAAAAGGGGGTAACTTTTACATTGGGGGCAACCAATAGTTCTCCCCCCATTACAACATACCCTACGGACAACAACCATACACCCCTACACTCCCACCCACAGGGAAATTTTATGATAAAATTCCTACTTATTGCATTGGTAACACATTGATGGGCAGACCCTATGGTCCGAACGGTCAGCCAATACTTCCTTGGCTAGATCTAGGGGAAAACACGCAATTGCCATTTTTGGCATCTCTCGACATCCCCCACATCTACAAACTGACCAACGATCCCATCAACCACAACCCACTCTAGCCTCCAGTACCACACAAGATACTGTCTGACAACCCTAAATTCGACGAGAAGCAAGGGGATGATCTAGCTATGCATGTCACCAAATTTCATCTATGGTCTGTTTCTAACTCCATGGTGCATGATAGTATCCTGCTTCGAATTTTCCCTCGCACTCTCATAGGAAACACTACCAAATGGTACATTGAGTTACCAGTTGGGGTCATCAACATTTTTGACACCTTAGCTATGGAATTTATTAAGAACTTCCAATTACCTATTACATATGAAGTCAGCATGAAAATATTAACCTCATTGGGCCAAGACACTACCACCCACATCTCGGATCACATTCATGAATGGAGACGTATGCAGAGGCTCGTCAAAGCGCCAATATTTGATCACCTATTATCCAATTGGTTTTGCAAGTCACTCTTACCACCCCTACGTAAGGACGTTTTTTTATGTGGTGTGGTCATGGAAGACAAATCCATTCATCATGCACAACATTTAGACTTTATGAATTCAAAATCTGGCATGCTATATGATTTACACCCCCATGCCCCTGGTAATCAAAATCCTCCCGCTACTCAAAAACTCGGAGCACATGCCGACGGCCTCATTGGTGCACTCTCCAGTGTACCCATAAAATAGCCTAGTGGGAAAGCCTCCCAGCCTTCTTTGGCTACCACTGTTTCAAACCAATCGACTACCCTTCCTATCGCTGAGGTAAATTCTATGCATTTTTCACAAAAACTTAGCGGCAAGAACAAGAAAAATACCTCTTCTTCTGAAGAGCAGTCAAATACTCAGAATAATCCCAATCAGAAAAACACTGCTAAGAATGAATAAGGAAAGGAGAAACCCATGCAATTTTCTTCTAGAATCTGTGCAGAGGACCACTTGACATACAAATTTCCTCGGCTGCAGGAATGCACAGATTTTATCACAAACAAGGACTCCAGGAGGACACCTTTTGTTCTTCATAATCCCTTCCCTAATCCACAAAAAAACAGCAACACATGGTTGCAAACCCACCACAACCCCCACAAAGGGGCAATGGTGGTGCCCATCCTTCTAGTGAAGGATCATCCACCATTTATAGCATTGAAAGTGTTCAACTCCAAACACAAACCAAAATTTATGGAAATCCTCTCATTGATGCTTAGGAGCCTGGTACTAGTTTGAATCCAATTTCTCCCAATGATTTGCATATCAAAAGGCCTACTGCTGACCCTGTAATTTGTCCCCCCAAAGGGACACTTCGATGCATGACTCATAACACCTCTGCATGTGCTGCCCAAAACTAAAATATTGTATAAGATTTGGTGCAAGCACTGTCACCCATGTCTACACTTGAAGTATTGCAAAATTTACCAGTGCAAAGGAAAGCTCTACTTTTGGCCATTGGTGGAATCGACCCCCAGGATTCTACGCTAGCCATCTTTGATATGGAGGAATCTAAACCTCGCCTCTCACATGAACTTACATTCCAGGTGCAAGTTGTGTCGAAAGGGAGACCAATCCATCGCGCTGTCATAGATGGAGGTGCTTCAACCTGTGTTATGTCAACTGCATGTTGGCTCGCATTGAGTTCTCCTACTTTGTCTCTGTCGTCGAATTCCCTTAAATCTTTCGATGGCCACACTTTCCTCCCAAAACGATACCTTGATAGCTTTCCCATTTCGCTCAGTGGGAAAACCATATCAGTGGACATGGAAGTCATAGATCGTCATATGGACTATAATCTGTTGTTGGGTCGCATTTGGTCTTACGTAATGACTGCCATTGTCTCTTTGGTCTTTCGAGTCATCCTTCTTCCATTAGATGGGAAAATATTCATAGTGGATCAGTTATCATTTTTCACCCCTGATTATTTTGCGTTACCAAGTAGCACTATACCCCTAGTAGGAGGCGTTGCTGACTCATACGTCAGCGTCGGTACCGATCTTCTAAAGGCATATTCTTTTATGGGTTGTTTTCCTCCCCCATTGCCTAAGGTTCCATATATAATTGGAATGATATCCGCCATTTCGGATGGCTCTACCGATCCATCGATCCTATCAGTGCCTTTAGACATTGATTCCTACTGAGATAAGATGCTACAATCATTGATAGAGTTGGCTTATCAAGCCATCCAATTCACATCTGAACCCCCCACTGCTTTGGTTTCAACCAACGGTACCTCCCTCCCACCCATAAAAATTCTTTCTAGGGATCTCCTCGATGAAGTCCTACCTATAGATAAAGCTATTCGAGAGGTCATCTCTCTAGAAGAACGACCTTGGGGATAGTTCCATCATTGCTCTTTGATGTTCGATTCAGATGCGATCACTACTCAAATCCCATATTTTGACCCACCTGGGATCATTCCCTCTGCTTATACGACTGTTCAAACTATCGTTTCAGAGGGAACATGGAAAATATTTCCAACAATATGCTCATAGATATCTCCGCCAAAAAGGGTACAATGGAAAACTTTCAGATTGGAGATGATTACAATCCAGACGAAATTGCATGCTTCACATCCCTTTTTAAGGAATTACACAATGTCTTCATCTGGTCTTACGAGAAAATTCCCGACATAGATCCTTCTATTGACGAGAAAGAGATGAATAAATTTCAAACATTCTTTTTATGTTATTTTTCTCGCTCGTTAAACTAAAAAAACCTTGAGTTCTCTTCCTCGGGTTGGTTAAACTTATACAAAGAAGCTCTGAGCATTATTTTTATTGTATTTTTCTCAATTTTTAATCCAAAAAACCTCGAGTTCTCTTCTTCGGGATCATTAAAATTATGCGAAGAAGCACTTAGATTTCTTTTTAGGGATTTTTTCTAGCTCGTAAAACTGAAAAAACCCCGAGTTGCCTTCGTCGGGCTTATTAAGCTACTACAATGAAGAAATATGAGCCATTATTTTCCATATTTTTCAAAGCTCATTAAACATAAAAAGTAACTGAGTTTTTCTCCATGGGACTCATTAAAAATTCATGGAGAGAATCGAGTTTTTCTTCATCGGACTTGTTAAAATTTTATGAAGAATATTGAGTTTACTCCATCTCCTCGTACTCATAAAAAAAATGAAGAAGATTTCCACTAAAAATAGGTTTCTCATATTTCCAGATTCAGTGGACTAACTCACAGAAAATGAAATGTTTCAGGCTTACTATTCTCCCTTCGTCATGCCCGGTTATCAAACATGACAAAGGTGCCCCCTGGAGTTGTCTTTTACGATTTTTTCAGACTCTCTAAATATGAAAAGATCACTGAGCTTACCCTACCATCTATGGGTTTAGACTTCATATGCCAATGTTCCTACATTGGTGAATCTTGATACTCTTTGGTGTTCATTAACCCTAAGCTTCTTGCTACCCTGTTAAAGTGCCTTCTATTGTTCAAGAGGATCCTGCTATCTACTTCTCCTTGTATCAACAAAACCTTCATATACCAGAACTTATTTGTCATCAGTTATTCCCATTTTCTCTTGATTATTTCCATAAACAAAATCATCTTTTCTCGTTTCGTGTCAACAGATGTAGGATGCCTTAGTGCCTACCTTTTGACAGATCTCTTCCTATCGACTTAAACACCTTATTGTAGGAAGTTGATCCAGAAACACATTAGTACCCGGGTACTTGCAGAGATTAGTGGAAGGTCTCCTTGTTTTTGGTTGGGGGTTATCATTATTGGCTCCCAATCGAATGATTCTATGAGTGTTCAACATCATCTCCTATTATTCACACTCAGTAGATTGCACTCTACATCTTGGTGACCATCATCCTTATTAGTGGCCACCCTCTTGTCTGGTAACAATTTTTTTTATTTACTGGTGATCAGAAAATTTCATGCATGCTGGACTACAACTCATTTATTCACATGTGCGAAAATATACAGTTTAGTGAAGTGACAACCAAGACCTTGGGTTGAGGCTTACACCATTACAGTTGTGTTTCCTCTCCCAAGTTGCAATATTTGTTTTAGGAGACAACTTATCAGTTTCATCCTGTTCTGATAAACGCTTCCAAGTTATTCCTATAGATGGATACACTATTTCTATCTCTTCTCTAGAGAAATCATTTTGATTAGCTACTAAACATAGGAATGCCTGACTCAGGACAGATACTATATTTTCTGACATATGTTGTTGTTTCAGGTTTTCCTCATTCATCCAATTCCTCTTATTCTACTACACTTTTTATAAAGTATTTTGGCCATCGTCTTTATCTCTGACCTCAAAATTTAGGGGGCATCTGTTACAAGACAAATGACCTCCTCATCAGCTCATAGGAGAAGTTAACATGGGAGGAAGAAAATGACCTAGTCAAGACCCATTTTTTCCAAGGTAACGAACCCTAGAAACAACTAGGCAAAGTTATAACACACTTGAGCCATGGAAAGGGAGCACTAATTCCTAGGGTAATTCTCTGTCTTGCCTAAGGAGAAGCGTTATCTGTTTTTGAATGTTAAAAGGGAAATATATTGTGGTAAACTAACTGGCATTTCCAAATTTTTCTCAGAAAGAGTTAGTCCAAAATGGAAACTAAATGGAACAAACCTTTTATTAGGAATTTAGAAATACAACTGAACTTCTATAGAAGGTAAAAGCGAGGAAAAGAAAGGTCACTTCTAGATCTTTCTCGATTTGAACTGGTTGATAGATTTGGCAAGCTTTGTCCTCCCCATCTCCTATAAACTGGAGTTGGGGGCTTTTGGTCTAAGGTCAAAGGTTTGACTATATGAGGAGTAAAATTTAATTGTTGTAGTGTGAGGCTTAAATATCAATGAAGTTCAATTAGGACTTTCTTCCTTGAGCATCATCACACTTGGAGATAGAGAAAGAGAGTGAGGAATTGGAAGATTGAGGAGGGCTTGGTGAAACTGACGGTTGCAATCCTCCTTTTCATAAATCAATAGAATTGTATCTATTTTATCCATTCGATGCCTTAGTGTCACAATTGTTGTGTAATAATCTATGTAGCATGATAAGAGTGGCTTAGATCTGCATTGTTTCATGTTTCTTTTATGCTAGTTTAATTGATAGAAAGCTATACTATTGTAGAGATTACATGAGTGCTTTGACTAGTTGCAGGATCTGGATTTGGAGCCAATGAAGGACTTATACTTCACTTCTTGGTGTTATCCATAGGATTTTTTATCCACAAAGAGGTAATCCTTTCCATCTTGTTTTGTCAATTATATATATTAGTATGAACATTTATTTAGTAACTTTGGAACTTTACAACTAATATTACAGTATGCCTCGGGCACTGGAAAGCCCTGAGTGGGATACCCAATAACCACCACCCAAGCATATTACCCTATAGCACACATGTGAAAACGAAATGAATGCATGAAAAACATACATCGCCTATCCATTACAAGTGGGCGAGCCATGCTCTGATACCACTCTATAACACCCTCTTGCCACATCTACCCAAGTAACTTACCAAGTCGGGTAAATATGTTATGAGAGGCTACTATGATCCAATTAAACCTCCCAGTTCACCTGAAGGAAGTAAAACTGACACCACACATCTACCCAGACCTTCTGCACATTCTACTGCACACGAAAGGTCCATCCCAACCTTCTAGGAGGCTAGCCCCACAATCAAAATAACCTTTCCAAGCATCAATCTCTCAGTTTCTCCCTGGAAATGGGATAGAGTGTGACTAAAAACCTCCAGTCACTTGCAAAACATGGGTAATCATCAAATGTGGGACTTTTCCCAACATTTCTAAGCTTGTGACCGTGACTTTTGTGCCACTTTTGAGGCCCACCTCTCAGGTCACTACCCAAAACTGTGTGACACTTATAGAACTGAAAAATAACAATGGAATAACAATACAAATGCAATTAATTGAATAAAGACATGACTAGGCCCCTACTATCCATGACCATAATATCATCAAACATGTCACAAATATGTAATCTACAAGTTTAAAAAACATATCTCATCCTAGGGGTCTCATACGTATCCAAGAATCACTACGAAGCATTTTTACTCAAGAAAATTAGTTGCATTATCATATATTTCATCATATATTAATTTCTCATTTCATTTACAAATAAAAACATGATGAGATCCATACATTTTCACTATCAAAAAATATATCCATAAATAACATATAAACAATACATTTACATATAAATTACCAAGAAAAGGAATTCTTATTCATGAATGCAAAATCCAACAGAGTATGGGACTACCACATTCCACCTAATCATAGATTGGATGAGCCAAATCCATATTGAACCAATCACCCTCATGCCATATTCCAAGCATGAATGTGTGACTCAAACCAAGAGAACCAACCAAGGCTTCCTGAGGCTAACCCACGTCACCCTCATTAATAGAAACAAGATTTAGAGAAATCCTCATGATAGCACCAGGCCAAAATAATAAACATGTAATAACATGATTTACCATGATCTCCACTAGATCACTAGGCCAAAACAAGCATGGATGCCACTAGATTTATCTGCCTACACCATGAGTAATTTTCTTGTCTCTCATTCTCTAGGCTTTACCAAATACACATGATATCACAACGCTCTAAGTGAGACTCCACCCTCCATTATCTACCATATATCCTATCTTGATATTCCTAGGCATGATCAAGGGAAACCACCTCTAGGATTTACCATATATCCCTCCATACACATGTCGAGGATTCCTAGTCCCACTAAGGTTGCACTAAATATAGCTTTACTGAAATGCACAATATCATTTAGGGGTTACTAGGGCATGTGTTATTTCATTCAGAGACACACCTCACTTACTTTTGAATACATCCCAAAATCCAACTCAACCAAAACATGAGAACCCCATGACACCATGCCTATCCAAAAATGGAAATGAAATGTTGAAGAACATTGTCACACTTGGAAAAAACCATGGAAATGACAACAAGAGAACCATTAACACACATGCATAACCATGCATGCCAAATATGGCAATAAAATCACCTATGCAAATTGATACCTACAAGTAAACGTGTTGTAGCTTATTGATCCTACTCTTCCTTGCTTGACCTTTGCTTCCTCTTTTCGTTCTTTTCCTTTCTTGATCCAATGCTAAAGTTCTCCAAGAAAATTCCAAGTGTCCAAGAATGTGTGAGAGAGAGAATAGGCAGAGAGCTCCAAAACCAAACTGAAAAAAGGTACCAACTGATCCTCAAAAGCCTTTTTACTAATGAGGCTTTTATTTTCTTCATTTTCCATTGTTTTCCCTCATATTATCCCTCACATGCAACCCATGACCTTTCACCTTTATTTTCTCTTGATTTCAATTATTTCCATAAATAAATTTCCAATTACTGCCACTTTTTCTTTCCAGTGTATTTTCCATTACCTTTCCCAATTTACTTAGTTATAATAATCCAAATGAACATCCACACATTGATGTTTTTCCAAACATTCAATGTTGAATAAGTGTCCCATGCCTATGGTTATTATTTTTCATTTATTAACTTTTATTACATGGAATTTTCTCTAGGGTTGTTACATCAATATTAGAGAAATGTGTTTCTCCGTTCATTTGATTAAACAAGTTATCAAACATCGAAAACATATACATGTTCTCGAGGGTCACCTTGTTCAACTTGATTTAATCAATGCATAACCTAAGAGTAATATCCTTCTGCTTCAAAAACAAGACTGGTGCACCCCAAGGTGATACGCTTGGCCTAATTTATCCTTTTTCACGCGTTTCCTTCAACTGAAAATTCAACTCTACCAGATTATGTGTGGTCATCTTGTAAGATCCCTTAGATGCTAGCACTGCCCCTAGTACGAGTGCAATAGAAAATTATACCTTCCTGTGAGGAGGTAACTCTGTAATATTTTTTGGAAGCACATCCTAAAACTATTGCAATACATAATACCTTAGGAATATTCTTTCTTTCTCAACATCCTTACCCTTGTCACTAGAAATATGCACTAAAAACATCACAAAACCTTTTATGCAATTGCACTTATCCTTCATGCCTGTGACCATCCTCAGTTATGTAGGCTTCTTCTTTCCCTGCAAGATTCTCTTCTCTATGTTATTATCAAGGTACTTTATGGCCTTTTCATAACAGTCTAATTTTGTCATATTAAGGTACATCCAATCCATACCAAAAGGATGTTATATGATTTGAATATAAATACATTTAAATGTGTTATTGTAGGAATACCATTCACTCAAATTCAGAAGCTCTTATCCAATGGTGAAATGTATTCTTCATACCTGTAGCCAACTACACCAACCAAGATTTTGGATGCACTTATTTTCTCAAGCCATAGTTATCTGCCAGGTCAAGATTAACATAAATATAATTAGATCCAGGATAAATCAAAATATAAATACATTGATAAAAATGCTTACTGTCCATCTAAATAATAGATTCCTCGTGATACTCCTGCCTCTTTTCCACAACTATATAAATCTGAGGAATGTTATGACCACCATCTGGAACTATCTTCACCTCCTAAAAATTTTCTATCTGGGGTCTAACTCCTAGATATTGTGAACAATACCTCTTGTACTAATCCTTTCCACATATCTGACACTACAACAGTTATCTACCATCACCTCTAGTATTTTGATCTCCATGTTGTGATCTATGTCCCTTCTCAACTATATTGAACTTCTTGTAAGGAGCCACATTTTCTTTCTCACCTACATCTTGTGTTGGTCCAAAATTTGGTGGAAATATTACCTTAACTTTATCATTTCCTTTAAACTCACACTTTATCTCAATTTTGCATTTTTAATTCTCATAGCAATTCTTAAACTTTCGCATGTCTTGTTTTAGTAATATAGGCTCATCGAATTCAAGTTGGTCAGTATATGCTACTAGGAGTCCACTAATGAATCTATAAACCTTAGCCTTCTCTTCTCTGAGGTAAGCTGCATATCTCAACAAATCCAATAACCTTCTACTATACTCAGCATCTATAATGAAACCCATCTGTAATTCATACAATTCCATAACTCTGGCATCGTAGTACCTCTCTGACAAGTACTTCTTCATGGAGAGTCTCTCAAACTCATCGCAAGTCAATTCATCCTCCTAAATGCCATTAACATTATTCACATATTCCCACCACATGTATGCTTTCCCTTTAATACTAAAAGTGGTTATCCTCGCCTTCATGCTATTTTTATAACTATGCAATTTGAATAATTTCTTCAACCCAAGCAGCCATGCTTATGCATATTTTGACTTATTCATCTATCCATAGAATTTAGGTGGCTTGACTTTCTTTAAATCCTAGTGCAATTACTAACCCCTATTACAATAATGATGATGATGATGACGACTATTATTATGTCTCCTTGAAGGGAAACTATAATGATACCCATACATACCAATCCTCTTGTCAGGTGTGGAAAATGATCTGCCACCTGTAACTGTTTCCCCTTTATCCAACGTATGTCTGTATCGAGACCTGTTACCATAGGCTCCATTATTATTTTCCTTCTTCTTCTGACTGATCCTCATTTGTCCCTATTTCTTCAACACTGAAAAGCTCTAAATAATTGTGGCATTAACCTCTCTCTAATTTACCTGATGTAATATTCCCAATTAGCCTCAAGCTAATTGCAATATTAATTTTTTCTTTAATTTTCTATTCATGAATAAATGTAAAAGGGAGGAACATAAAAACTCCTAAAATCAGTGAATAAATCAATTCCCCATGTGAACAAGGCTAAACTTTGGCTACCTTAATAAAACACCCTTATGTGTGAAAGGGATTAAGACATTTGACTAGGTCAACAGGACCAAATCAACAACATTGTCCAGATGCAATGAACCTCCTAGATGCACATCGCATTTCTAGTTGTAGGCTACACATGTGAATGGAGCTAAATCATTGAGGTGGTTTAGGGTTTGGTAAGACTTATATCTTATAAAATGAAGAGGAGGAAATCAAGAGAAGGGTTTCTGATGACCATATTATTTCTCAAGAATTTTTCTGTTTAGACATTTCTCATTCTCTTAGCTGTTTAGCAGAAAATAGTGTTGTTTAGCACAAGGATCTCCTGTTTAGAAATCCTTCTCTTTCATTGAGTAGCTCTTGGAATAGTCTTGTATTTCTTGTCCAATATCAGGCTTGAAGCCAAGATTCATCTTTATTTTACAGTGCAAATCTTGTTGACGGTTTGACTGTTTCAGAAAGCTACAACAAGTGGAGGCTAGATATACTCAGATCTAGGACAATCTAGTGCCCCTTTTTAGTGGCAAATTCTTTTATCCAATTGGAAAGAGTGTTCTAGATCATTGGAGCTTCATATCTACATCTTGGCATCAAGCCAAACTGTTCTTCAATCCTACAATTTAGTCCCTCTTCCAGTACCGCGTTATGTGCAAAGAGGAAATTTGCAGGGTGTTTTGGCAAAGTTTGAGGAGTGATCTTTAGTGTTGGGGATCTTCCCTTCACTATGGTGATCCATGGAATTTTGTTCTATTCCATGTCATATTCAGATATAATCTGAATACTCCTATATAAACTTCAAAATTTATGAATAGATCTATCGATCTGATGCATAGAATCTCAAATCTACTCCATGTGCTTCATGATTTGCTGAAATCCCTAAGGGGAATGTAAAGTAGAGACATAGTGTATGGATCTATCACAGATCTGACTATTCATGAATTATTTTGTTCTAGATCTAAGTTGTACTATACTTCTGTAGTACACTCTATAAAAGAACGTTGTCAATATTTTTTAGTCAATATTTGTGTTGTAGCACCTGTTTTTTAGGATTTTAACGCTATCAAGCCTTTGCAGTCAATATATGTGTTGCAACACCTCTTTTTGATGGTTTCTTTTTGTATAAGTCTTATATTTTATGGTATGGGCCACATTATAAATCTGATTTACTATTGTATACGTCAATTTTGAGCCTTCATATTTGCCTCCTACTACTGATAAGCTAAAGCTACGTTATTTTCTAAGTAGCATTATTTTGTGTTGTTGCAGTCCCTTCCTTGGGCCTTTTTCAAGCAATACTAGGTGTGGGAGACCTATTTAACTCACCTAGAATGATTTTTTTATGATATCATCTTATATTTAGTACTTATATTATCATATATAAGGGATCTAAGGGCTGATTTGGATTTCTGTAGCATCCATTTCTAAAAAATGCATTTTTCAGACATGCATTGTTGACAGTCCCATTTTGGTGGTAATACACCTAAATTGTTCAAGTATCTCCTGAACCTCAACCAAGCTATCATTATCTTCCTTAAAAATTTTGATCTCTATCCTTAAGCTCCTTAATGTATATTATACATCAAGATAATACTCATCTCCTTGCCTCCCAATTGATTTGTAGTGAGATTCATGGGAGCTACAGTATACCATTTTTTCTCATCATCCTTGATTTTCTTATTCCTTCAAGTATATCACGTCAGAAAATTCTTAGATACCAAAATAAAATACATACCTTATTTTTTTTCATGTGAGTATTATCTCATCTCCAATATCAATCCACATTAGCATTGTTAACACTATAAAATCGTACAAGCAGAAGATGACATTAATTCATGTTAAGCAGAAGAATTCACAGGGCTGAAAGAAATTAGAGAATGTGGAAATTATTTTAAAATCTCTAAGGTCTGAGGAAAAATCAAATTTGAGCAAGTCATAAATTCTTTTGTGCACATAATCCTTCATGAAGAGTGCCTTTGCGTGCCTTATGACCCAAAATGTGAGCAATCCTAGGAGTGGTGAAAGCCACTTTCCGAGACCATAAAAAGCACACTCCAAGACAGTGATTCCTCACCTGATGTTGCCTAAGGACAACCACCAAAGCCTCCTTCGACATCAATTGAGCACACAATGGAATATTTTTGGCACACAAAGGAATCATCCCCCTCTCTTGGGTCACCATCCATAATGTACCAAGAGAGGGAAGGAGGATTTGAATTCTCATATATAAGGCCACCATGAGATGAAGAATTTGAGAAAACATTGTTACATTGGGCAGAATTTCCCTAGCAATATAGCAGTGTGTGATCCGAAGCTAAAGATGGAGGGGACTCAATTGTTGGCCATCCAACAACTTTAGTCCATGAGAGTAGAAATCCTATTTTAGTGTGTTTGGTGCATGTATGTAGGAAATCACACCAACTTAAGGGTTGTGGTTTACCCACTTAAGTTATAGGTTACAGGCATAAAAAAGAGGTGGATTCAAGCAATTTAGTGGAACAAGCTAGAATCATAAACATACTAGATAGAGAAATAGAATGCATATATAAAATAAAACTAAAAAAAATAAACAAAATCTATGAATAGAGTCAAACAACTGCAATAATCCAGATAGTGGCTCTTCGGCCCCTCTTATTGAGTGTTGGTAGGAAATGAGGATGAATTTTTAACCCTATTGCCAAAGGGACCCTAGAACATGGGTTCTAAGTCCCGATGCAAGGATTTTTTTAATTCCCATCATGCCTTGGTGCAAATTCTCCCTCTATCTACATTAGTGAACTGAACTTGTTGGATGGCCAACAATTGAGTCCCCTCTATCTTCATCTCCGAATAACATACTAATGGTATTTATTTAGAAATATTGGCCAGCATAACAATGTGTTCACAAATTCTTCATCTCATGGTGGCCTTATATAGGAGAATTTAAATCCTCTTTCCCTCTCTTGGTACATTGTGGATGGTGACCCAAGAGAGGGGGATAATTCCTTTCTGTACCACAAATATTCCAGTGTATGCTCACTTGATGTCTAAGGAGGCTTTGGTGGCTATCCAGGAGCGGCTTCAAGTGAGTAATCACTATCTCAGAGTGTGATTTTTGTGGTCCTGAAAAGTGAATTTAACCACTCCTAGGATTGTGTGCATTTCAGGTCATAAGGCGCACAAAGGCGCTCTTCACAAAGCATTAAATCTGATTTTCTTTCAGACCTGTAAATCCTTATTCTTGAAATTAATTAATGTTTTCTTTTGCCTATACGATTTTACAATTTTACTAGTTTCCCCCTAATGTATGAGGTCTAGGAAGAACTCTATAGCTGAAATACATTATAGTTTCTTTTCTGTATATCGTGCGTAGAGAGAGAGAGACTTGCGTGAAGCTCAGAATTGGAAACACCCTTCACTGGTTCAAAGAATGACCATGTCCTATGGGACACCTGTAAGAAAATATAATATAATATATATGCAAATTTTCTATGAGGTAGAAATTTCCCATGCTCATGATGATGTGGCTAGTGAAACAAATCTATTTTACAGATATAAGTTCTATCTGTGTCACTAATATGGTAGTGATCTAGTGGTTGCTTACGATGACTATTGACGCCCTCTGGGGCATTTTTCTTTGACAATAGGTGGAATATGATACCCATATGTGTAAACTTGGTATGTCATATAGTTTTGCATTATACGCATAGGTTCTGGCTAGGACCTTCCCATGTAAGCATTGCTGAAAGAGACACTTATGAAGGCATGGGTCTTCGATGGATTTGATCAAAGTGCAATGGTTGTAAGGTATGATACCATCTTGACATGAAAGATTTTGTTGTAGTTGAATTTTAGGAGGATCGATAACATCTATGGGTAATGATGTCTCCCACAGTGCCACCCAAGGATGCGCCTTTTATGGAGAGGGGCGATCTAAGGTACTACTTCATTTCTGGAAAATAGGTGTTGAAGCCAAAATAAAGGAAGCCTCAACCAAACGAGGGTTCACTGACCTGAAGAGTAAGGGACCTAGATGTGATTATATTAACATACGCATGTTGGTGAGGGGCGACTGAAAACTGATGATGGGGATTCAATGGCCCAAGGTCAAAGTGTGCTAAGCAGCTTGGTGACAGTCGTAGCTATTTCTAATGGGGAAATCCCTAGAGTCGGTAGGACTTCCAGGGTGGTTGAAGATAGGCTATGAGTGTCATGGTTGCTTATGTGTGTTGGTGTGATACTCCGACCAAGGGTGTTCGGGGACTGCTTCCATGGGAGAAAAGATGAATGAGAGGGAGGGGGACGTAGTGAACCATTTGTGGTCTTTGTACACTTACCAAAAGAATAAAATAATGGGGTTTGGTTTGTACAAAACACAGAGATAGGTGCCTCAAAACATGAAAGTGTTCGCTCACTCATGTTGTGAGGAAGGTGTTTTGCTAAGGGTGGTGGCCCCATTGGCTGGTATCATGTGTGGGGTTGATGAAGCGGATGAAAAAGTGTCGTATATTGGATTATGTTGGTGGATGTATGGTGGGCCAAATGCGAGGTGCAATGATTTGATTTTGATCTGCTTATACAACCTGGTCTTCTGGGAATGTGGCTTTAGATTATATGGTAAAACTTGACATGTATGCATGGTGGATGGATGGGTATGAGATGCTTCCCAAATTGAAGTGGTATGGTCGTGGCGTCAGTTTTGCTGTGATATATGGTCTATTGTGTGTGGCGAGCACTATGGAGGGGAGGCTCTACCAACCAATGAGGATTTTTATCATGTGAAGGGTGGGGTGATAATAAACATGGTTAGATATGTGCAACCTATGGTTGATTTCTCATGGAGAAATGATGTCTGGATATGCAAAGTTTTTTGGGACTCTATCATGCTAGGGGTATAATGATACGTGCTCCGAAACATTCAATCGATGCAGTTGTGAATGGTTTGTGAGCTTTTCCTGCAAAAACAAGTACCTCAAGTGAAAGCTTCTTCTTTATCAAATATTATTGAGAGCCATGAGCTTTAAAAAGAATATGAGAGAGGGCATACCTTTTGGAGCTAAAATTTCATTTTTTCGGGAGTGCGATTGTGTGGCATCGCCTCTGGGAATTATAGAGTGTTGATCACAGTGCTCCTTTAATTCTAGTGATCATATACTATAAGGTCCAATTTTCCCTTGGGAGTTGTTACATGGTTCCTAGTTTTGATTTCTGTTGGGGTCACCCCCAAACTGAGATCAAAGTGGGTGTTGCTTGTTACTGCCCCCTATCTAGGATCTCCCCTTTTGTTTGTTCCTTGGTTTCTTTTTGTATCATTTAGAGGATTTTCATAATTCTCCTTGTTTTATGGTTGTTGAAGAGCCTAGGAAGTGTTGCACTGGATTGAACGGCGCATTACATTCTGTCAGTGGCCCATTATATGTGGGGAATGGGGGATATCAGTTCCCTTTTCCCCGGTTGGTATATGAGTATCGAGGTGACTTTCATGTTAGCTAGGTTGTGATATGTTTTGATTAGAATCGTATGAGTATCCAGAGTATTGATTACTACCACCTAGGTGTCCTTGGTCCAAAGACCCGATTAAACTATCTGCAGAATCGATGTGCATGGTACTACTATTGCCTAAGTGATATTGGGAAAAATACCCAATAAAACCATTTGTAGGATCAATGTGCATGGTACTATTGCTACCTAGGTGATTTTGGGTCAATGACCCAATCAGGCCATCTATATAATATACCTACCTGGGTGTTACTGCTCGCTAGGAGGTCTAGCGTAAAAAACCTGATCAAGTCGTCTGCATAAACTACCTACATGGTAACTCCCTGAGTATCATGGGTGTTACTATTGCCTAGGTGATCTTGGGTCAAAGACCCGATAAGGCTGTCTACAGAGTCTACCTATCTGGTAACTCTCTGAGTATCATGGGTGTTAATGCTGTCTAGGTGAAGGCCCGTATCAAATTCTCTACAGTAAACAATGCGCCTAGTAACTCCCCGAATAGATATTACTGCTACCTAGGTGAGCTTGGGTCAAAGAAAATCAAACCATCTGCAATAATTGACATGCGTAATAACACAAGAGGATGAGGCAACTAGGTTCCCCTGTCCCTGGTTGGTGTATGGTGGCTTGGGGGAACTCTTACATCAGTGTTTATCTCTACGTACTCGGTCCTATGAACAAGAGGATAGGGTCCTCCTTGGTGATACACTGGTGCCATATTGGTTAAATTTTGCTGAGGCATATGATGACTTTGAAAATTGGGTTGTGGTGCGTTCTGGGTAGAACCATATGTACAACCAGGGTTTTTGCTGCTATTGCCTAGGTAAATTTGGGTCAATAACCCAATGAGACCATTTAGAGAGTTCGATGTGGCTGGAAATTCTTAATAAGTTTGCAGGCATGCAGCATTCAGCAGGATATTGTAAATGTATTCTGACTACATATAAATCAGCTCAATCTTTTTGGCTTTGTTGATGGCGTACTCTACAGATTTGGGAATTTTTTGCACCACATCCTTTGAAATATTTTCCATGAGAGTTTTTAGGAACAAATCTAAAAGAACCCCATCGTCGATTTTTTCTTTACTGTGATGCCACATCCATTCGTGGATATGGTTTGATATATGGACGAAGGGGGTTTGTCTAAATTTTTTTAGTAATTGCATTCCAGAATCATGGTGAATGGGTAACTAAAAAATATGTTAGGAACATGGTGGCGAGGGAACTAAAGGCTGCATGTGAAGTAGATGGTTTCTCCATGTACCATTTCACAACTACTCCTATCAAAGTGCATTGAAATAGCCTCAATTAAATAGTGTCGTCAATGATACTGCTCTATGAGCACCACAGCTGGAAGTTCATTACTTGATTACCTGGGTATTCCACTTTCTTTCCTTCGAACTTTGGAATATCTAAAGGGATATTCATGGGCATGGGAGGCCATGTATGGCTGTGTGCGATGGGTTCATTCATCAGCTTGGTTAAATCGAGTAGATTTAATGAAGCTAAGAAAGGTGACTCGGAGGTTGACACCATTGCAATGTGTGAAAACACAAAGTTTTGGTTAGGAAGACGGTTGGTGTGTGACGTACCCTGTTGTGTATTCGACTGACTTCCGGAATGGGTCGCACACCTCTACCCCCTAGGGGTTGTGGGAGGAGTGGTGTGTGGTGTGGTATAGGGATACTAACCAGGGTTCCTAACTAAGGATGCCCCAATAAAGGAAAAACAAATAATGGTGGTAACATTCCATATTTGACACCTAAATGACGATAGAACTCAAACCCCTCTTGGTAATGGGGGGAGGTACAAAATATGCCTAGATCAACGAGGTTCTGTTGGGTCCATTCTGGTGTTGAATAGGTTTGGATTTGGAAAAAATTGAGAGGATAGAGTCTATGATCGAAGAAAAATTATGGTCACATACATAAAACAAAGTGAAAATAAAATAAATTATCCGTTTAAATTAATTCTATGTGATCAAGCCATCAAAATAGTGGTTTTCTTTTGTCTCCGTATGATAATCAAAATCCTAGAAGACCTATTTATCATCACACACTAAAATGTAACTAGGCCTTGAGAGGAGATCTTTTGAGTGCTGGCACAATGTCCCGTAGGAGTTGGCAATGCCCCCAGTTAGCCGAAGAAAATCCATGAAGGTAATGGTAGATGGTTTGGCGCTTGCATGCAACTTCACCTATAGGGAAAGAATGTCCTCGATTTGGCCACTAAGTACCACTGTCCCATGCGAGCGTTGGAGTCTTGGGCTTCTTGGTAAGTCAGCTAATAGTACCGAGTATCAGCCAACTCAGGTAGCCCTGACTCATACCTGCCGACACTACACCTAAGCCTAACCCCCTCTAAAACGGGTCTCTGCCAGGGTCGGGCTTTCTTTTCTGTGTGCTGATAGTTGGATTTAAAGCTCCCTAAATAGTCAAATTCTAGGTTTCAATATGAAGAATGAAAAAGGCGGCTTATTGGATTCCTACCCCCTTGATCCTAACTTAAACTATAAATTATTTTTTGGCCCCTGTGGGGAGAATTTAGTGTGTTTGGTTAAGTTATTTTTAGGTGTCTTTTCTTTTCTTAGTGGGTGAATGTGTGTGAGAAAAAATTTGACAAGCACATAGTTTGAACGTGTGGATATGCGATGATCCTTTTCAAAATCCCCTATTAAACTATGTTGTATTATTCCTTGCTTAAAAGAAAAACATGTGCATATATGGGCCGCTTTCTATTTTTCCTAGTTAATATATGTGATGAACTAAAGGAAGATGGAGAGTTGTGAATAGAGAGTGTTCATATGCTTTCCTAGGATCATCGGAGGGTGCAAAGGTAGTAGAGATTTCTTTCTCTTCTATCGATAATTCAATCCTAGTCCTAAACTCCTAGTGCAAAAATTGAACTAAACTAATAGCTTTTACACTAGAAAAAATAAACTAACTAAGCATGCGGGGACTTGGCCCACTTGCTTTTTCTAGTTATATAGGTTTTTTGGTACCTATATTTGTAAAACATAAAATTCTTTAGGAATGCAAGTTAATTCCCCCCCCACCCCCCAACACTATTTAAACTATGTGTGAACTTTGCAAAAATGAACTTGAAATAAGCTAACACTAAGCCTACAAAAAGCAGCTAAGAGTGAGCTTTAGCAAGCTGCGGGGTACCTCAACATGTGACGACAGGTGAGTTATGGGATGACAAGCACTTTACAAGCAGGAAAAGATAGAAATGTGGGATAAATTTCTCTTTATACCTTTTGCGCGTAAGAGGTTGAAACAAACACGATGTCTGTGCACGGGTCAACTCTGAATGCGTGCCCTGGGCACGTCTGTGGAAGGGAAAAGAATGCAAATTATAAGAAAAGTAATTTTTAGAGTTTTTCTACTTCAATCTATCACTTGGGATGAACTAGGGACTGCAAGAGAAAAAGGGGGAAATTCAACTCCACTCCACAGCACAAACAGGGGTCTGCAAAAAAAATAACAACCACATAAACTTGGTAATAAAAATTAGTGGAGTCGCCAATCCTATTTTAGTGTGTTTGTTGCACATATGTATGAAATAACACCAACTTAAGGGCTGTGCTTTACCCACTTAAGTTATTGGTTACAGGGAGAAAAAATAAGTGGATTCAAGAAAGTTACTGGAACAAGCTATAATCATAAACATACTATATACAAAAATAGCATGCATATATAAACTAAACCTAAACTAAAAATAAAAAATAAAAAAAAATCTCTTAATAGAGTCAAACAACTGTAATAATAAAAATGGTGGCTCTTCAGCCCCTCTTATTGAGGGGTGATAGGAAATGACGATGAAACCTTAACCGTCTTTCCAAAGGGCCCCTAAAACATGGGTTCCAAGTCCCAATGCAACAACTTTTTTACTTCCAGGCTTGCCTCGGTGCAAAGTCTCCCTCTCTCTACTGTGGTGGACTAAACTTGTTGGATGCCCAACAATTGAGTCCCCTCTATCTTCAACTCTGGATCACACACTGTTGGTATTGCTTAGAAAATTCTGGCCAGCATAACAATGTGTTCTAAAATTCTTCATCTCATGGTGGCCTTATATAGGAGAATTCAAATCCTCCTTCCCTCTCTTGGTAAATTGTGGATGGTGACCCAAGAGAGGGGGATGATTCCTTTGTGTGCCACAAATATTCGATTGTGTTCTCACCTGATGTCTAAGGAGGCTTTGATGGTTGTCTTTAGGCGACTTCAAGTGAGGAATCACTGTCCTGGAGTGTTCTTTTTGTGGTCCAGGAAAGTGAATTTTGCCACACCAAGGACTGCGCACATTTGGAGTCTTAAGGTGCACAATGGTGCTCTTCACAAAGCATTATGCGTGCAAAAGCATTTATGACTTGCTCAAATTTGATTTTTTCTCAGACCTTATATATTTTAAAATACTTTCCATATTCTCTACTGTCTTTCAGCCCTATAAATACTTCTGCTTGACATTAATTAATGTCATCTTCTTCTTGTACATTTTTCAAGTGTTAACAGTTACCCCCTAATTTCTGAGGTCTAGGAAGAACTATATAGCCAAAATACATTATAATTTTTTTCTGTATATCATGCGTAGAGAGAGAGAGACCTATGTGAAGCTCGGAATTGGAAACACCCTAGACCGGTTCAAAGATTAACCATGTCCTATGGGACCCCTATAAGCAAATATAATACAATATATATATATAAATTTTCTATGAGGTGGGCATGTCCCATTCTGATGATGCTGAGGCTAGTTAAACAAATCTATTTGAGAGATACAAGTTATGTCTGTGTCACTAATATGGTAGTGGTCTGGTGGTTGTTGATGACGACTATTGATGCCCTCTGGGGCGTTTTTTCTTTCAGAATAGGTGGGAAGTGGTACCCATATGCATAAAATTGGTATGGCATATATATGCATATTGTACGCATAGGTTCTGGCTGGGACCTTTCCGTGTAAGAATTTTTGAAAGAGATGCTTATGAAGGCATGGGTCTTCGATGAATTTGATCAAAGTGAAAAGGTTGTATGTTATGATACCATCTTGAAATGAAAGATTTTTTTTTAGTTTAATGTCAGGAGGATCGTTGAAATCTATGGGAAATGATTTCCCCCACTGTGCCACCTGATGATCCCCCTTTTATGGGGAGGGGTGATCCAACGTACCGCTTCCTTTATGGAAAATAGGTGTTGAAGTCAACAAAAAGGAAGCCTCAACCGAACGATGGCTGGATGTGATGGGTTTAACATAGGGATGTTGGCGAGGGGTGACTAAAAACTGATGATGGGGATTCAGTGGCCCAAGGTCAGAGTATACTAAGCATCTTAGCGACAGTCATAGTTATTTATGATGGGGGAATCCCTAGAGATGGTAGGACTTCCAGGGTGTGTAAAGACTGGATATGAGTGTCATGATTACTTATGTGTGGGGTTGTGATACTCTGATCAAGGGTGTTCAAGGACTGATTCTATGGGAGAAAAGATGAATGAGAGGGTGGGGGACATATTCCACCATTTGTGGTCTTTGTAAACTTACCAAAAGAATAAAATGATGTGGTTTGGTTTGTAGAAAACACAGAGATGGGTGCCCCAAAACATGATAGGGTTCACTCATTGATGTTGTGAGGAAGGTGTTTTGCAAAGGGTGGGCACCCCATTGGTTGGTCTCATGTGTGGGGTTTATGAATCAGATGAAAAAGTATCGCAGATGCCATTATGCTGGTGGAGGTATGGTGGGCCAATTGCGAGGCGCGGTACTACACTTTTCATCTGCTTATACAACCTGATCGTCCGGTAAGGGGGTTTCTATTTTGTATGGTAGAACTTGACTTTATGCATGGTGGATGGATGTGAATGAGTTGATTCCCTCACTAGAGTGGTATGGCCATGGTGTGATATATGATCTACTGTGTGTGATGAGTTCCATGGGGGGGAGGCTCTACCAAGCAATGAGGATGTTTATCATGTGCAAGGTGAGGTGATGATAAATACAGTCAAATGTGTGGAACCTATGGTTGATTTCCAATGGAGAAATGATGTGAGGATATGTAAAGTTTTTTGGGACTCTATCATGTTGCGGGTAGAATGATACCTGCTCGGGAACTTTCAATTGATGGAATTATGAATGGTTTGTGAGATTTTTCAGAAAAAACAAGTACCTAAAGTTAAAGAATCCTCTTTATGAAATAATATTGAAATTTGTGATATTGAGGGCATACCTATCGACGCTGAAAATTGATTTTTTCAGGAGTGCGAATGTGTGGCATTGCCTCTGGGCATTATGGAGTGTTGATCACAGTGTTGCTTTCAATCCGGTGATCAGATAATCTAAGCTCTAGTTTTCCCTTGGGATTTTTTACTTGGATCCTAGTTTTTATTTCAGTTGGGGTTGCCCCTAGACTAAGATCACGAGGGGGGGGGGGTGTGTTACTGGTTACTGCCCCCTGTCCAAGATCTCCCCTTTTGTTTGTTCCTCAGATTCTTCTTGCATAATTTCGAGGATTGTCATGATTATCCTGGTTGTATGGTTTCTAATGAGCCTAGGAAGGGTTGCGCTAGATTTACCAACACATTACATTGTGCCAGTGGCCCATTCTGTGTGGGGAATGGGGGATATCGATTCCCTTGTCCCTAGTGGTTATATGAGCGCTGCGGTGAATTTCATGATAGCTAGGTTCTGATACATTCTGAGTTGAATCATATGAGTATCCATGGTATTTATTATTGCTGCTTAGGTGTCCTTGGGCCAAAATACACAATTGAACCATCTGCAGAATCAATGTGCATGGTACTACTATTGCCAAAGAGAGCATGGGAAAAAGACCCAGTGAAACCATCTATAGGATCAATGCACATGGTACTACAACTGCCTAGGTGATCTTGGGTCAAACACCCGATCAAGCTGTCTACATAATCTACATACCTGGGTGTTACCATTGCCTAGGAGATATAGGGTCAAAGACCTTATCAAGTTGTCTATAGAATCTACCTACTTGCTAACTCCCTGAGTATCATGGGTGTTAGTGCTCCCTGAGTATCATGGGTGTTAGTGCTCCCTATGTGGTCTTGGGTCAAAGACCCGATCAAGCCATTTGCAAAATCTACCTATATGGTATCTCTCTGAGTATCATGGGTTTTACTCCTACCTAGGTGATATTGGATCAAAGACCCGTATCAAACCTTCTGAAGTAGATGACGTGCCTAGTAACTCCAAGAATACATATTACTGCTGGCTAGGTGACCTTGGGTCAAAGACTCAATTAAACCATCTGCAGTAATCGACGCGAGTGATTACTCAAGAGGATGAGGTAACCAAGTTCCCTTGCCCCTGGTTGGTGTATGGTGGCTTGTGGAAAACTCTTCTGTTAGTATTTCTCTCTGCAATCTCGGTCCCCTAAGCCAGAGGATAGGGTCCTCCATCGTGATACGCTTGCACCCTATTGGTCAAATTTTTCTAAGGCATATGATGGCTTTGAATACCAAGTTGTAGTGCATTCTTGGTAGAACCATACGTACAGTCGAGGTTTTGACTACTGTTGCCTAGGTAAATTTGGGTCAATGACACAATGAGACAGTCTGTAGAGTTCAATGCGCCTAGAAATTCTTGATGAGTTTGGAGGCATGGGGCATTCGGCAGGATATTGTAAATGTATCCTGACTGCGTATAAATCGGCTCAAGTTGCTAGGCTTTTTTGATGGTGTCCTCTTAAGATGTGGGCCTTTTTTGTGCCACATAATATGAAATATCTGCCATGAGATTTTTGAGGAACAAATCTAAAATAACCCAATCGTCGAGTTTTTCTTTACATAAACTACGATGCTGATTCCATTTTTGGAGATTGTCCTAGATATGTAAGGCATGGGTTTGTCTAAAATGTTTTAGTAATTCCATTCCAGAGTCATGGTGAATGGGTAACTGAAAAATATGTTAGGAACGTGGTGCCAAGAGCGTTAAAGGTTCCATGTGAAGCAGAGGGTTTTTCCACATACCATTTGGCAGCTACTCCTGTCAGAGTGCATTGAAATAGACTCAATCAAATAGTGTCATAAATGATACTTTTCGATGGGCACTAGAGGTGGAAGGTCATGACATGATTACCCGAGTCTTCTGCTTGCTTTCCTTCAAACTTTGGAATATCATAAAGGAGCTTCGTGGGCATGGGAGGCCATGTAGGCTTATGTGCGATGGGGTCATTTATCAACTTGGTTAAATTGGGTAGATTTAATGCAACTAAGAAAGGTTTCTGGGAGGTTGACGTCATTGTAATGTGCGAAAACACAAAGTTATGGTTAGGAAGAGGGTTGGTCTATGACGTACCGCATTGTGTATTCAACTGACTTCCTGAATGGGTCACACTCCTCTGCCCCCTAGGGGTCATGGGAGGAGTGGTGTGTGGTGTGGTGTTGGGAGACTGACCATGGTTCCTAACTAAGGATGGCCCAATAAAGGATGAACCAATAATGGTGGCAGCATTTTGTCTTTGACACCTAAATGATGAAATAACTAGAACCCCTCTCAGTAATGGGGGGAGGTCCAAAATATGCCTAGATTGATGAGGTCTCGTTGGGTCCGTTCTTGTGTCAAATAGGTTTGTTTTTTAAAAAATTTGAGAGGGTAAATTCTATTATCAAAGAAATATTCTGGTCACATACATAAAACAAAGCGAAAATAAAATAAATTTTTCCTTTAAACTAATTCTATGTGATCAAGAAAAAAAGAAAGTGGCTTTTGTTTGTTTGCATATGATACTAAAATCATAGAAGACCTATTATTCCTCACACACTCAAATGTAACTGGGCCTTGAGAATATATCTTGCGAGTTCTGGCACAACGTAATGTAAGAGTTGGTGATGCTCCTACTCAGTCATAGAAAATCTAGCAAGGTAAGGGTAGAGGGTCTAGAACTTTCCAGCACCGTTACCTATAGAGAAAGGATGTCCTAGAGTTGGCCAATAAGTACCACCATCCAACATGAGCATTCAAGTCTTGGGCTTCTTGATAAGTCAGATAACAGTACCGAGTATTAGCCAATTTAGGTAGCCCTGACTGATACCTGCCCGCACTGCACCTAAGCCTAACCCCCTTTGAAATGGGTCTTTGCCATGCTCGATTTTACCTTTTCGTGGGCTGATAGGTGGTTTTGAAGCTCCCTAAATATTCAAATTCTATGTTTCAAGATTAATAATGATCAAGGCGGCTTATTGGATGCGTACCCCCTTGATCGTAACTTAAACTATAAATTCTTTTGTGGCCCTTGTGGGGAGAATTTAGTGAGTTTTGTTAAGTTAGTTTTAGGTGTCTTTGCTTTTCTTAGTGGGTGAATGTTTGTGAGAAAAAAGTGGACAAGCACATAGTTTTAACGTGTGGATATGAGATGATCCTTTTCAACATACCCTATTAAACTATGCTGTATTGTTTCTTTCTCAAAAGAAAAACATCTACGGATATGGACCGCTTTGTATTTTTCCTAGTTAACCTATGTGATCAAATAAAGGGAGATGTTGAGTTGTGAATATATATTGTTCATATTCTTGCCTATGATCACCAGAGGGTGCAAAGGCAACAAAGATTACTTTCTCTTCTATTGACAACTCAATCCTAGTCCTGAAATCCTAGTGCAAAAATTGAACTAAATTAATAACTTTTACACTAGAAAAAAGGAAATAACTAAGCATGCATGGAGTTGGGTCACTTGCTTTGACTAGTTATCTATGTGTGTTGGTACGTAAATTTTCAAAACATATAATTCTTTCAGAATGAAATTTATTTTTCTCCCCTACTTAAACTATAGATGAACTTTGCAAAAACCAACTTGAAATGAAACTGACACTAAGCATACAAAAATAAGGTAAGAGTGAGCTTTGGAAAGCTGCGGGGTAACTCAACCAGTGCCGACACATGTATTATGGGCTCCCAAGCACTTTACGAGCAGGAAAAGAAACAAATGTGGGAGAAATTTCTCTTTCTATCTTTTGCATGCAAAAGGCTGAAACAGGCGTGATGTCTGCGCATAGGTTAGCTCTGAACACATGCCCTTGGCGCGTCTGTGGAAGGGAAAATTGTGCAAATTCCTACAAAAGTAAATTTTGAAGTTTTTTTGCTTCAGTTTGTCACTTGGGATGCACTAGGGACTGCAAGAGAAAAAGGTGGAAATTCTGCTTGACATTAACTAATGTCATCTTCTTCTTGTACGATTTTCGAGTGTTAACAAGAAATTACATGTATAATCATAAATACATCTAGATAATAAAAATATCTACGTATAACATCATGCATGATCATAACAACATTATAATTTTATCCCATGCATGATGACAATAACCTCATGTTTTCAAGGGCATGATGACATCAAAATTTTGACTTGTAATGAAAACCTCCTCTCACATCTACCTTATTTCACCGGCTTACCCAGGTAGACCTATCATGATGAGCCACTATGAAAAAACTCAAGCTCCTAGGAGACCTTAAGGAAATAGAGTTGAAAAACAAACCTTACTGACTTCTCTCAGATGCCATAAAACCCTCCAAGAGTAACCCAACCGCTGCAAGTTCCCATCCCCTGATCCAGCTTGATGTTTCCATGAGTTTCACCCCTATTCTCTCCCTTTCCAAGGCATCACTCCAACTAGGAACTCCTAGTCTATCCCAGAAGGCAACATAAATGTGATTCGAGCATTTTTTTTTAGTTTTGTGCCAATAACTATGGATTTTGAGGCTATATTCCATTCATGGGGACAGGTATTTGCCAAGAAATCCCTTTAAATTCTAGGATTCATAAATTACACAAGAAAAATTCTTGTAAAACAAAAACTAACACCAGGGCTAGGCTTGACCATCACCAAATGAGACTGAAATTCTATCGAACACTTGGAAACTATGCAACCCATAGGTCATGAATACAAGACTAAGCATAAGGGAGTGAAAATTCATATGATACATATCGTGAAGGATCACCACCCTCTCTCTTTAACTATATTAACATCAATTAGGTCTTTCATCCATTATACATTAAGTAACAAGTAAAAATGTGAAATTAACCATGAGTAGAAATAGCTACATAACCATTCTTATAACCAACATATAACCACATAAATTACCATAATATAACAACCATTAAAGCCACATAATAATAATTACAAAATAAAGAGAACTTAGCTTTCATTAAACATAGGCAAGAGCCAACTAGGTTTGATACTTCCACATACCACTCGACCATAGACATGGATGAAGCAAATATTTCATTCATCTAGTCACCCATGTGCCATACACCAAGCATGAATATGGGATCTCATGCATAAACCAATCCAAAACCAACTGAGCGAAGCGAGAGATTAAACCACCTCCACTCTCACCTAAACTGACACTGAGATCACTAAACCAAACCAATCTTTGAATTCCTTCGGATATCATCACTATACTTGAGGAATTTTCAATCTCCTTCTCTCTAGGATTTATTGCAATCCACACCATACTAGTAGGCCCTTATCGAAACACTACCCTCAAGCTTTACCATGTATCCCACAAAAAATAGTGAAGGGATTCCTAGGCCTTTAGGAATGTTCTTGATACCACCTCTGACCCACATTTCAAAACAATATGGTAATTCAAAGATCAAAATTGAGAAGAATCCCATCATAGCATGGCTATCCTGAAAAAGAAAGGGAAGCATAAAAACCAATGTAAAAAATCGACAAAACCATGCCACCGACAATAAAAGAACCAAATACCAACATGCACGTAGCATGGATGTCAAAACCATCTAGGAAATCATACATCCAATCTATTACCTGCAAGTATTCCTACTGAAGTTTATTTATCTTGCTCTTTATGTCTTGATCTCTACCTTCCTTTCCTTTTCTTGATTTTCCATTCCTTTTTTTCTTGGTCTCTTTCTCTTCTTGGTGTTTTTCTCCTCTACGACAGATTCTAAAAATGAATTGAGAAAAGGCTACCAATTGATGCTCTAAGGTATTTTTATCATTCATGCCTCTAATTTCTTCATTGTTCCATTACTTTCCTTCAATTTCCTCCTCACATGCATCATGTGACCTTTTGTCTTCCTTTTCTCCTAATTTCCTTTATTTTCATAAAAAAATGTGCTAAAATCGATTTTTTTCCTTTGTAGTGCCTTAGAAATTTCCTTTTCTAATTTCCCTTAGGCATACAACTTCTACTAATTTCAACTAGGATATATTTTCCCAACATTCAACTTGGAATAAGTGTCCCTGAATTGTGGTCTTATTTTTTCCTTTATTAACTTTTATTACATGAAAATTTAGCCCATGTTTGTTACATTGGGCCTTTAAGGTGAGCTCATGCACTCATGATGACAAGGAGGGAAAAATGGTGCATGGTGAAGAGACGAAGTGGAAAACATTAAATCCTTCAAGCTCTTCTCATGCCTCAAGGACGGTGCAATTATTCGTGATAAAGGAGGGCACTCTTAAGGAAAATTTGTCTTTCTGGGTGAAATTTCCTGAGAGATTCACGCTTTGGATTCCAAAAGTGTGCTCTATATTGGAATGGATCAAGGAAATGTTAGGAAATAAAATATGTTGATAACATTTCTTAGGGAATATATCTACATGTTTTTCTAGATTCCGTCGAGATTATGACTGCAATGTGAAGAGTTGAATAATATGCATAGTCACAACTTGCGACAATAGTATGAACCTTGTGGAAGGAAGAATGAACTGAAACACTAGTAAATAAACTAAAAAGAAGTAAAATGGCATCAAGGAATGAAATATCGAAATTATAAACATCTAAGGAAAACATTATAATCGACATGAAAAACTTACCTCGAACGAAGGTCGACAAAGAGCTTCTTGATGCAAATATATGAGCCTAACCCAGATGAGTATGATTACGATAAAGAATTATTAACTAGCTTAATTATAAGGTTGTTTCATGCAAATAAATTCCATTCATGCTTGTAATTGTTTGACAAGTGAATTAGTTAGTTAAGGGAAGTGAAGTGGGCTCCTATTTTGTAGGAGTGCACCCACATGCAACAAGAAAGCACATGCATGATTTTTGAAAGGGCACATGTATTTTTTCTAAAAGAACGTACTTAGGAATGGTGCACTAGATGACAATGAAGGATTTCACTCCAGTATGGCAAATGTTTTTATCTCGAAGGAGTGTACTTAATAAGGTAACATCCCTTTGTGATCTTGAAGTGTGATTTTGCTTTAAAAGTGAATTTTATTTTGTTTTTATTTTTTGTTATATTGTATGGCAAATAATTTCAATCTATAAGTCAAGAAAAGTTGTGACTTCGCCTATCCTTCGACAAGATAACATAAGAATTTTGAAAGGAAGGTGATGAAACTTAGAAAACATTGATGTAGGAGGACGAGTCACTTATAGAAAACTAAAAAATGGAAAATAAAACAACATGATGACACCAAGTAGCTTGGAATGAAAGTTCACGTAGGTTCCAACGTTGAGTTAGTCAAAATTTTTGGAGGGTCATCAACACAGCAACAACACTTGGTGACATGCTTGGTGAACCCAAACTTTATTTTTTAGTTCCATTTATGCACGGAGTCTCAATTTTCAACGAAGTATTGATTCAATCATTGAGTTACCTCAACTTATTATTCCAACTAGTTAAATATATAATCATAATTGTTCCATTACTAATTAGTAGAACACAACATAAATCAACAAAAATCATTTTCATGAGAATAAGGGTAATATAGAACTACATTTCAAATATTAATCAGAGTATGAGTTTTCATCCCTTGTGGTGATCTACTTCTTATAGCCCTGGAAGGTACCCTAATGGAGTCAATTCAGGAACACAAGTTTTTCTTCACTGCCAATGGGAATGGATAGTACCTCGACGAGGTCGCTTGATTTCTCTCCTTCTGTAGGAAGCATTTCTCTTATTTTTCCTTCTTTTTAATAGTGCTATTCTTAGGAACTTATTATTTTTAAATAAGGCAGAAGAGGGATCCTGACTTATTGAGAGAATAGGAGTTTTCACCTTTAGAGACAAGATTATGAACATCTTGATAGTTATTCCACTAAATATTTCCCATTCATATTTATCTACAAAATATATAGGCGAGAAGACACTATTATCAAAAAAAATTGAGTGGAAGAATGAGAATATTATATAGATATTGGCATCATGGTTTTATTGTGGCTTCCCATTTGAAATAAATATTATTCATACAAAAATAATTAACTTTAATTACATTAAAAAAATAACAGAAAAGGGTAATAAATATTCCAAGTGTTGCATGTTACCACAAATTTCCTTTCACATAAGATTAGACAAATCGTCTTGAAGATGAAAACCAAATTTATGCAAGGGTTAGTAAAATTGCAAGAACATGCAGGAAAATCAAAAGGAAAAACAAGAATTTAATTCCTCTAACTAAATGAAACCTATTCTATCCTAAACTAAACAATACAAGGTCGGTTTAAGTGAAATGTAACTTCTAGTCAATCCATAGAATTTGATCCCAAATTTTTAGTTGAAAGATTTGAGCATGTAAAATAAAGGTTAGATACAGTGAAATTCAAGAAATAAACAGTGCAAACATCCACACTTACAGTTTAAAAAAAAAGTGAAAGCACAACAATGATTCACACATAACTCCCGCACTGAATGAAATGCTTCACAACGAAAGCATCTACCACATTCATTATGATACAAGACTCGATTTAATACATGAAGGAATAAGCCATGAGACATGGGTCTTAATTGATAAGTCCCTTTAAGTGAACCTAAAATATGATCATAGAAGCAACCTTTAGCAAAACTTTTACAAGAAATATTTAGTAAAGAAAACACCATATTGAAACCAAAATCTGTAAGTTTACCAAAATCCATGTTGTCCTCCATGTTGGATTTTTCAATGGATGATCTAAAAGAGATGTTAGATAAAAGGATTTGATAATAATTAATTTCTTTGTTTGTATAGACAACACATATAAGATATTTTCATGAGGGGGGAGGTAGCAATTGAAGTTCAAAATTCGGATTAAAATTTATACTATCAGGGTTTAAAAAGTTAATATGAAGGAACCGATAATCCCTCAAGAGAGAATTAACATCCGACAAGATGAAATTAATTACCATATTTTGTGAGAAAATATTAGACTGAACAAAATCATTAGTACCATCAGGGTGACCGGAACTTGACCTGAACATCAATGTAGGCTCACGTGTCTTGTACACTTCACTTGAATTAAAATATTGAAAGTGATATTGAGAACAAATTATCATTTTCTTGTCTAAACAATAGTCAACATTAAAATCAAAAAATTCCTAAAGTAAATTGAGGCTTCACGGATTGATTTTTAAGATTACGACAAAAATCCTCAATAAAATTCATGCCATCTTCTTGATCAAAAGGAGATATACCTAAAAGTAAATCTTCAATAATCACATCAGACTCTATTTGAAAAATTTTCAAATCCGAATCTTCTTGTGGGAATAAAGATTCATCCACGAAACTTGAAAATTCATCACCATAAAATTTAGAAAAGATGAATTGATCAGCATGATGCTCAATATGACACTGGTTCAAGAGTTCAGCGAGGTCAAGGGTATAGGATCGACAAGAGGAGTATCAAGATTCAAATATGATTGATTAATAGGTGCATTAAAATAATCATGAAGGGAAATATGTGAAAAATAAACTAGTTTTTCTTCCACAAATTGACATTTCAGCTTACTAATTTTATTCAGGTTCAAAACACTAAATATGAAAAGGATGGGAACAAGAAACAAAAGGAATGTTTGGTTATCCTTTTAGATATTGGATTTAATTTTGAATAAGAGTGCATGAAGAATCTTATTTGAAATATTTTTCTTGAAATCCTAACTAAGAAACATAATTTCATTGAGGAATTTCCAGTCCACATCCTCATCTAGAAATTTATAGCAAGGGTGAAGGAACTAGTTAGAAAAATATTTAGAAGATTCATTCGTTTCAATTATAGGTTGATTGATTTCATTAACAACATCTTGACATTCATATTTGTTGAAAACATGATGAACCTCATTAACCAATTTCTTAAAAGAAGATATAAAAGTAATGGTTAAAGAATAACGCCATTGTTTAGTTGGACAATCCAATGCAAGCGTGAAAAATCTTGAGAGAATGTCTTTAGAATAGAAACTAATTCAAAAAAAAAAAAAAATTAACAAAATCAATTAAATAATCAAGTGCAATTGTTGTACCCTTGCCATCAAATTTTGGATGTGACAAGTTATGTAAAAAACTCCACTCGGTTTGAAATATGGAAAATTTTAGGGGCTAATATTTGTTGGTGGGCTAATTTTCCATGTTTTTTCGAAAAAAAAGATTCGCCAATTTCCTTTTTTGTAAAAAGGATTCACCCAAATTTTTCATTATAAAATATTTTACCTTAAAAATAACCAAAATTATATAGAGAGTATATATAAAATCATTATAATTGTGAATAATTTTATAAATACAACAATAAACATTTTATAGTTTTCATATCAGGGACAAGTGAGATTCGCTATGTTTTTAAACTTCAAGATAATTTTCCATGATTTGAAATATCTAAAGCTTCATAAAAAAACCTCAATATTATTAATTTGGATGAATCTGTTAAAGGTAAGATATCCAAATAGAATTCATAGGCTCACCTTGTCATCCAACCCTCCTTTTAGTGCGAAAAGTTTGATGGTGTTGGATACCGTAAATATGCAGGGGATCTCCTCGATGTCAAGTCCCAACTAGACCTCACACCATTTGGTGTAGGATTTCCATCCGGGTCTATGGTCTAGCCACCATTGAAAAGGGTTTAGATATATTCCTTGGTTACAATACATACATGAGAGATGATGAACACCTCTTCTGGGAAGCAAGTATGTAAGAATTGTTTAACATCAAATGTAAGATGCACGGGGAACTTCCATGAATAGTAAATGGGAAATGATCCTTTGGTTAGGGAAATAATAGTAATATCCTAAGGGAGACCTTAAAGAAAATATAAGGGTTTTTTAATTACTCAAAAATTAGTTCACATGATAAACAACAATTATGAATTTAGTATAAGAACACTTATCCAACTATATCCATATCTAAGCAATGAAATATTAGTCTTAGTATGTGATTAAGCCAACATATACAACAAAAATAAAAAGAATAGTCTTACGACATCCATGATACATAAATTATGAAGTGTTTTCTCATATAAATTATTATTATAAATGAAATATTCTGAGTATAGTATTAGATATATGAAACACTCTATATAGTAATGGATCATGAAGCCACAACTTTATTTTCCAAGGAACGATCTATCTCCTATGCACTACAAGAGAAGCTAAGGCATGACTCCAAAAATCAAAGCCCTTGTTTTCGAGTTTGAAGAGATATTTATAAAAAAGGACAATGATTTTTGAGTTTCCTCGTGACTCTTCAACTCCTATTAATTATGGGATTCTATACAAAGTTTCATGTTCTAGACATAAACTTTTGCATTTCATATGTGGATTTTCACATTCCACAAGTGTCTCTTCGATTCCATTACACACAAATTATTAAAAATAGAAAAATTACATATAATACAATGGCTAAATGAGAAATAAATAATAATAGGACAAAATTTTATAAAATTGAGAAGTCATTTGCTTCCTCATTTAGTTGATTGGTAATGTATGTGTCATGCTCTAAACTCCGTAGAGATGAATTTGATTTGAACTAGAAAGTATTTTGCAAACTGCATCTTTTCCTCTAGTTCTTTTGTCAATATGGTCTTGGAGCTTTATTGTAGACAATTGCATAGGCATGAAAATAGCATGTGGCCCTTAGTTGATGCCATGGCATATTGTAGAATAGTGTATTTGGCAATCTACAAGCCAAATTATTTTGAATCTTGCTAGATTTTTTCTATGCACTACCTACTTTCTTGAAATTTGATCTCACCGCCTCTTATTTCTTCAAGTGATCCCACTCAAGGCATCCATGTTTTTGTGTTAGAGACTTGAATTCATTTTCCAGTTAACCATAAGTGGAAATAGTGCTATTTGAATATTATCAAAGTCGAATGTAGCTATATTTGTTGAGTCTTACTTGTACTCTATCTATAGAAGCACAAATCTTGTCCTTTCTAACCATATGTTGTAGAACATTCATATTTTTGGCATCCCATTCTTGGAGTTGATCAATAGTTTAATTTTCCACTTTCAGGAGCTTTGATAATTCTTGCAATTTATTCTGAATTCCAATGATGGGCTACACTACTTGATGAAAAGTCTCATTTCATCATACAATTGTCTCAAGGTGTCCCCTATTGGCCCCAATTCCTCCTGTATGGGTCATCTTCATTCTACCATGTCAAAGTTCTAGGACGATAGTCATTGATTTTTTGTGGTGAGATGTACCACTTGTTGCCTTACTGCATCCAAATCTTTCCTTAATCATGAATTATCATTCAATAAATAATTTTAGTTGTCATGTGTTGTTGTATCAAAAGCAACATTATCCACCATGATTTCCCTGGGATCCCTCCAAGTATTAGAAGTTATCATATTTGTTAGGGATAAAGATACTGGATTCTGAGGATCATTTGGAAGGTATCTACACCTTTGTTGCATGGTCATTTTCTTTAGCTGATCAAATGCGACATTCCACACATGCATGAATCTATCTTCAAGTGCAGGCATGATTCCCATTTCATTGAATGGGAGATGACCACCTCTAAAAGGAGGTTATTTCAAATAACTTAGCTCATCATCTATGGGCAATATGGTATCATCTTCCTCTAACTCTTCCTCTATTTCTCGAGTCAACTCTTCATCCTATATTCTCTATATCTCTTCCTCCTCTTGTGACTTCCCTTTTATTTCTTCTTCTACTCTCTTTATTTCATCTTCTTCTTTTTGTTTCTTCTTAAGAAAATATTCTTACTTCCTCTTCTCCTCTTCTTCTTCTTGCATATTTTCCTCTAATTATATATTTTCTTATTCTACTTGGATAGCTACCTTATTCAAAGGATTAGCCTTCCACCTCCTACTACTCTCTCGTATTAGATCATGCATAATCTTTTTCCTGTGGGTTGTACTCTCTACTTGAGTAGGTGATTGTGGTGCCTCCTGTAAATTGATATCTTGCGAGAACGAACTTCAATTCTTTGATGTCTTCTTCTTACTACATTGTACCAATTATTTACCTTCTCATTTTCCATTGTATATATTAATGAATAAATCGAAGAGAAACCAATATTTTTGTAATGTTTTTTGTACAATATTCTAGGTTCATATCCATGAAAATCATTGACTGCAAAATGAAAAAATTATATCTCTTATATTCTAACTTCATCGCCTTATGGATCTTCAAATCGTATAATCTGATCCTCAAAGGAAAATTGGGACAAGGGGCTTCATCCCTTGTATGAAGGACTTATGCCAACCATTTTCTGAATTGATAAAACACTTCTTGTTTGACAACGTTATTAGCTACATATCACAACATGAGATGAGGAGAAATATGACATCAAAAACATCAGATGCATCTACCTCCAAGTGTGATCAGGATTTTTTTTTGTAGGAACGTACTAGAATACAAATATAACCATCAGCATAGAGATGCAGTGGAAATAATGCTTCATTTTATTAATAAAATAATGACTGAAATAAGCTTACAAACATAATGGAAACAAGCTAGGGTGTTGGTAGCGTATCTATGAGAAGAGATGTGGCGTACGCAGGCCTATGAACTGTGTTACATTGAGGCTCGCGGGCCTATTACATACATAATGTAAATAGATGAGGTAGGGTACTGGAAACTCTTATCTCTAAGAAGAGATGTGTCAGCTACCAGCCCCTGAACTGTGTTACAATGCAGACATGATGGAGATGTGGTGAGCTAGGGCACTAGTAGCATTTATCACTGAGAAGAGATTTGTCGGCTCCCATCCCCCAGAACTGTGTTACAGTGAGGTTTCAAGGCCTATTTATTGTTGAGAAACAATGTAAAATCTGAAACATCCAAAAACCTAACCCTAGGAGATGAAGCGCCAAAACTGTGGGCCCCATATGGGTAAGTTAGTGTTTCAACTTCCTGGGGACGTAACTTTGGCATCCGATCTCTGTTTGACACGCTCAATAGCTCATTTAAAATATCTATCTGAGGACCACAATTTTCGAGTGAGAAACATGGTCTATGACTGATTTTTCTCCCCGTTTTTCCAAAAAGCGTTGTTTAGGGCCTCAAAACGGTTTTAGAAGTTCAGGACCAGAAAAACTACTAAAAATAGTAAGTTGTGTTGAAACTTACAAACTGAAAGAACTGATGGTGGGGTTTCAAATGGACTCCTTGGGTGGACACCAATATCTAATTGGATCATTTAGTTCCCAAAACAGTTATGGGAGTGCAGGACCTGAAAACCTGCTAAAAATAGTAAGTTGTGCTTAAGTTGAAAAACGGAGAGAATTGATGCTGCGGGTCCAAATGGAATAGGTGGGTGGCCACTGATATCCACCTGGATCATTCGTACATCCTTAGGAAGCAATGGTCTCCATTTCATTAATTTCCTCCATGGGGGCGCGGGGGGGGGGGTGGAATTCTGCTGAAATTGGTATTGGATTTTTCGAGGATGTCACAGACCTATTGGCTAACATGCTAGATTTAGATGTGTTGTGAGTGGGCAGTCATTGAAGTATATGGGAAAATTTATTCATCATCGCATTCCTTTGTTTCTCAAGGGTCTCCTCGAGCAATATTTTAATAGGATCTCCTGCTCCATCGTCTTCCTTTCATTTCGCCATGGGGGGTCGTTGGGGTTGTGAGGTTGAACTCCTTATACCCTAGCGACATTGGGGACATGAAAAGAAAAATAGAGAAAGAGCAGACATCTATGATACCACTGATCCATATTTTATTTGCAGGAACCCACTAGAATGCATATATAACCATAAGCACAGAGATGCATTGGAAATGATGCTTCATTTCATTAATAAAATAATGACTGAAATAAGCTTAAAAACATAATGAAAACAAGCTAGGGCGCTGGTAGCGTATCTCTGAGAAGAGATATGCGTACGCAGGCCTCTAAACTGTGTTACATTGAGGCTCGCAGGCCTATTACAGACATAATATAAATAGATGAGCTAGGATATTGGCAACACTTATCTCTGAGAAGAGATGTGTCAGCTACCAGCCCCTGAACTATGGTACAATGAAGACATGATGGAGATGTGGCGAGCTAGGGCATTGGTAGTGCTTATCTCTGAGAAGAGATGTGTTGGCTCCCAGCCCCCTGAACTATGTTACAATGAGGCTCGAAGGCCTATTTATTTTTGAAAAACAATGTAAAATATGAAACATCCAAAAACCTAACCCTAGGAGATGAAGCACCAAAACTGTGGGCCCCATTCGGGTAAGTTGGTGTTTTAACTTCTCGAGGACGTAGCATTGGCATCCGATCTCCGTTTGATGCGCTCAATAGCTCGTTAGAAATATATATCTGAGGAATACAAATTTTGAGTGATAAAAATCAATATACAACCCATGTTTCTCCCCGTTTTTCCAAAAAGCGTCGTTTAGGGCCTCAAAACGGCTTCAGAAGTTCATGACCGGAAAAACTGCTAAAAATAGTAAGTTGTGTTGAAACTTACAAACTGAAAGAACTAATGGTGGGGGTTCAAATGGACTCGGTGGGTGGCCATCAATATCCACCTGGATCGTTAAGTCCCCAGAATGGCTTCGGGAGTGCAGGACCCGAAAACTTGCTAAAAATAGTAAGTTGTGCTTAAGCTCAAAAACTGAAAGAGTTGATGCTGCAGGTCAAAATGGAATAGGTGGGTGGCCACCGATATCCACTTGGATCAAAGTTTGGTAAAACAATATGAGATATAACTAGGGCAATTTTAGGTCTAAACTAGGTCTCTTATGGAAATTATAAAATAATAGTGGAAATAATAAAATAACATTATATTACATCACCAAATTTTAGAGAGAAAAAAATAAAAAACAACTTTTTCAACTCATATTTTTAACTTATCTCCCTATGGGTTTACTAAAATTTTGATCAAAAATAGTCTTTGCATATATAATTTGATTCCTCGTCGAAGGAGTACCCATGTGTTATGAACACAGCTCCAAAAATAGAAGAAAAGAGAGATCAAAGCTTTAGAAATAAGCCACCTCGAGGGGGAAACCTCCTTTATATTACATAAATGAACAATTCATGGATGATTCAAGTGAAAAAAAATCCTTTCTATATATAGGAGTCCATGGGGTTACAATATAATCCTAGCTGGCCTAATAATAATGTTAGGGCACAATAATAACAATATGGGGGTTACAAGGGTACAATAATAACAATAATGGGGCTACACTCACAAAAATAAGGGACTACACTACTAATATAGGTACCAAACATGCCCCTGTTCTTTTAAAAAAAAAATTCCTCAATCCTTGAGTAGCTCTAGATGCTTTTGTATAAAATTCTCATCCTCCAATGTAGAATCTTCAGTGGGTAACTTCTTCCACTTGATGAGATACTCTGAAATTGATCGATTCGGTAGCTCTCGAGTTCTTGTTTCCATGACTGTTGTAGGTTCCAATATGATTTTTCCTTCCTCATGAAGTTCTCGAAATATTGTTTAAACTAGAATTTTTTTGCCTATAACCTTATTTAAGAATGAAACATGGAAAAATGCATGCACTCAAGAAGAAGAAGGAAGCTCCAATTTGTATACCATAGTACCAATATCTTGTAACACCTTGTAAGGACCATAGTACTTTTGCGATAATTTATTATCATTCTTAGCTTTCTTGAGGACATTTTTTTGTATGGCTGTAACTATAAAAATAGCCAGTCTCCTACATCAAAACATCTCTCACTGCGATGGTGATCTACCTATTGTTTCATTCCATTTTATGTCAAATTTAGGTTATCCTTTAAGAGTTGGAGAACTTGTTGTTGATGCTCGATGTGATCTTCCACTGCCTGAGCCTTAGAATTCTCTCTTAAAGATAATGTGATGGATAATGGATGATATCTATAATGTTCCATTAATGGGGTAATTTTTTTTTCACTATGGAATGAAGTGTTATACCACCATTCAACCAAAGGTAACCACTTGACCCATTGTGTTATTTTATCGGATACAAAACAACAAATATATCCTTCGAAACATTTTTTCAATATCTCAGTTTGAACATAAGATTGAGGATGATAAGATGAGATATGAGCTATTTTATTACCCAAAAAATAAAATAATTTCATCCAAAACTTTCTAGCAAAAATGGGATCTCTGTCACTTACAATAATATTTGGGTTTCCATCTAGCTTTTTAACTATTTCCATAATTGCAGTAGCAACTGTACTTTCTTTAAATGGATGACATAATGAAAAAAAGTGTGCATATTGGTAATTCTATGAACTACCCCCATGATGAAACTCTTTCCTTTGGACATAGGTAAACCTATGATAAAATCCATTGAAATCTCCTCCTAATGTTGACTTGAAATTGATAAAGGTTGTAGAAGACTCAGTGTCTTAATTTTCTTAACTTTATTTTGCTAGAAAACCAAACATTCTGCCACAAACTTTTGAATATCATATTTAAGGCCATCCAAAATAAATTATTTCTTCACCCTGTGATAATATTTTAAAAATCTCGAGTGTCCTCCTAAAGGAGAAGTTTGAAATTCCAAAATAATATTTTCTTTTAGTTGGGAATTCTTAAAAAAATATAAGTGATATCTGTACCATAAGGAATCATTTTTCCAACTAAATGTATCGGATGAAATAGGATATTGCTGCAACTTTTGAATGAGTGTCCACACTTCTTCCTCCTTCAATTTATCCCTTTCTTCGGTTATCCAATCTGGTTGGATAATATAAATGGCACAAACTAATGGTTCCACCTCTTCATCCTTTTTTGAGAGTGCATTTGTAACAAAATTTAGCTTCCCTTTTTGCGTAGATGATTTCAAAACCATAACCCAACATATTTGTGACCCATTTTTGTTGCTCTTCTGAAGATATTCTTTGTTCCAAAAAGTGTTTAAGAATGCCATGATTAGTTTCTACCTTGAAGTGTCTTCCCATTAGGTAAGTTTGGAATTTATTTAATGCATATATTATTTCCAACATTTAATTATCATAAATAGCTTTCTATAAATACTTTCCTTTTATTATATGAATTTAAAAATAAATGGGTCTTCCTTCTTGCATTAAAACAACACTAATTCCATTTCTTGAGGCATCGCATTCCAAAATAAAGGTTTTTGGGAAGTCTGGTATAGCTAATACTGGTGTTAGGCACATTGCCTCCTTAAGATCTTCAAAGGCCTTAGTTTCTTCAAGAGTCCATGAAAAGGCATCTTTATTCAATAATTTTTTAGAGGTGTTGCTATTCTCACATAATTCTTGACAAACATGTGATAATACACTATTAACCCTAGAAATCCTAGCAACTTCTTTACGGTTGTGGGAACCTTCCATTCCTTAATGGATTTAATTTTGTTAGGTTCTACCTTAAAACCCTTGTGGGATACAATAAGACCCAGATATTCCACCTCTTATACTCCAAAGAAACATTTGGAGGTTTTTTCATATAATTTTTTCTCAAACAATAATTTGAGCACCCTGTCAACATGTTGAACATGATCCTTCTAAGACCTGTAGTAGATAATTATATCATCAAAAATAATAACAGAAATTTTCTAAGGAAGGGTTTGAAAATGGAATTCATCAACCCTTGAAATGTAGAAGTTTCATTGCTAAGGCAACAAGGCATGACCAAAAATTCATAATCACCCTCATGAGTTCGAAATGTTGTTTTCGAAATATCTTCAATATTTACTCTAATCTGATGATATCGTGAACAAAGATCCAACTTGGTAAAATAAATTGATCCATTTAATTCATCCAATAATTCATAAATCACAGGAATGGGAAATTTATCTTTAATAGTGAGCTTCTTGAACTCCCTATAATCTGAACACATGCACCATGATCCAGCCTTCTTGTGCAAAAATACTGCTGGAATAGAGAAACAACTTTGACAAGGTTGAATTATACCTGCCTCTAACATTTGTACAATCATATGTTTAATTTCACTCTTTTGGACATAAGGATATCTTTAAGGCCTAATGTTTTGAGCAACACTTCCTCGAATCAAATGAATAGAATGACCATGATCACGAATAGGTGGGAGTCCTTTGGGAGTTTCAAACACCTTGGAATTATTGTCCAAGACTTTTTGTAGATATGGAGAAATAGATGATTTTGATGTTGGAACATCTAGTGAGCATAATTGTGCAATTACGCCTCATTTTTATTTCTTTAGAAGCTTTGTCATGAAATTAGAGCTTATTATCATTCCCATCTTCCCTATGATACCCCGTAATTCAAATTCCTCTCCTTTCGAAAATAATTTCAGGAAAATTTCTTCAAAATTAAAAGCTATCGTCCCCAAAGAATGTAACAATTGTACTCCTAGTATAACATCAACACCTCCTATTTGAGTGGAAGGAATTAGACTATTCAATATATTCCCCCATGGTTAGCTTGATATTATGGTATTTTCTAGAGAAATTTATAGTTTCTCCATTTGAAACCATCACTTGACATTCTGGTGCTAGGTATAGGAAGAAATTCAACTCCTTGGCTACCTTACAAGGAATAAAACTATGGGTACTACCCGAATCAATAAACATTATTACCTTTTTCTTCTTGATATGTCCTTATATCTTGAGAGTTTGAGGAGTTGTAATTTCTACCAATGCATTACATGATATGATCAGACTCATTTCTTCTTTCTCTAGGTTTGGTTCCTAGTGTATATCCTCTTCTTTTGAAGTTTCTTGTTCATTTTATTCCTCCTCTTCAGAATCTATGTAAATTAATTTCTTCTCAACACACTTAAGACCTTTAGTGTATTTGCTATCATAACTGTAGTAAATCCCTTTTTCTTTTTTTTCTTCCAATTGTTGTGGTGTAAACCTTGTATGTTATGGAATTCTAGGAGTAGTGACAATTCCATCTTTATAGATGTGAGTGGTAGGCTTCCTTGTCACCACAAGTTTACATTCAATTTTTCTTGCCAACCTGAATTCCTTCTCCAATGAATCAAGTTCAGAAATGTTAACCTCATGTTGGATGTTATCCTTTAAAGTCCCTATGAAGAAATCAATCTTGTGTTCCTTTGGAATATCAATTACCCTTATATTCAATTTTTTCAAGTCGTCAATGTGCTCCACCACTGAACCCTTTTGTTTGATATTTATCAATTGGCTAAAGAAGGTGTTCCTCTTTGTATCCTCATAATGTGCTATCATTTCCTTCACAAAAATTGATCAAGTGACAATTTTTTTACGAGAAAAAAGCCATAAATACCATACAAATGTATTTTGTTCTAAATATAAACTTGCAATGAGTACCTTTTGTGTGTTTTTCACATTATTGGGATCAAAATATTGCTCTAGCTATAGTATCCATGTTACGGGGTCCTTGCCATCAAAATTCCTCATATCAATATTTGGAATATGGTGGGTCCTCCATCCAACATTTGAGTTTATGAAATCACTATTAAAATTTATTTTTTTCTCTTCATGAGTTATTACTACTATCTTTTCTTCATTAGGAATCATTTCTTCAATCAACTTTGTCAAACCTTCCATGTCTCCTTTTATATCATTCTTCATGTCTTCCATGTTGTCTTTCATTTTTTCATCGATATTAACTTCCATTTCATCCATTTTAACTTACATGCCATCGATCTTAACTTCCATGCAATTCTTCAAACTATCCATGACTTTCTTCAAACCATCCATCTTAGCTTCACACCTTTGTTCAAAACCTTCATTTATATTTTTGTTGCTCTTTGCGAGAGAAAAATTTGGTGCACTTTCTCTTGTAATTTTGATATATCATGTTGCACTTTTTCATATTCATGGGTCAGAGTAGAGTATTTGTAGGGATTAATGGGTGATGAATTATTTTTAGGTGGCATTTTAGAACCTAATATTGATATCTATGCTCAATATGCCCTTGGAATCCCTTCAAACTATTTCTTCAAATAAGACTTATGAAATTTGAGAAACAATAAACACATTTTTCTTGTTTTTGAGGATATAAATATTGAAATTGAATTATCTCTATGATTTCAAATCTTAGCCCTCTTAATATTATTTCGAATTCCATAGGTATGACCTAATTTGGATACCTCAAGACAAATTATGTCCAATCTCCCACAATGACCTAATTATGGGCTGGTTTAGTAGAGCATCTACACTAAGTGTGGGACCTGGAGGTCCAAGCAACACCTAAACTAAGTGTGGGACCAGGAGGTCCAAGTAGCACCTATAGTGGTGTGGGCTAAATTTGTTGCATGCCTATTTTAGTTATCCCTTAATTAATATGGATAATAAATTGTAATCTATTCTCAATAATAACTTGTAATAGTTAACTGAGACTGATAAAATCAGTTAGCTAGTGAATTTTGAGTTACAGGTAGTTGATGAGGCATATAAAGTAATTATAGTTGTAAGAGAGTTGGAAGTGTAGTGGTGCATTAGTTAACACATTTTGTAATCAGTTTAACATAGTTAAGTGAGTTAAACTCAGTTGTGATAGTTGGAACTATTAAATAAACTAGTGAGAGATCAAGCGAATTAAATATTATTTAATTCACAATCAGTGATCTCACATGAAACTATGGATTTACTATTATTAGCTGCATGTATGTGAGTTTCAGTGGAGACCCATTTGATATGTAGGTGAAATGGAAGTGTGACTATCAGCTTTGATATTAGCAGGCTACCTAGGTGTAGTTAAAACACAACAGAATTCCCATCATATTTAGCGCAGTGTAGGAAGGCTAGAATTCCTTGTGAATAGGGATTGCATTCCTAATGAACTGCTTGAGCAAGAAAGGCTGAAGACAAGATGCAAATTGGCTGAGGAATGGCCCGATTTTGCCTGTATTAGTGTGAGACAATTAATTGAATACAAGGGGACTCTTCTGATAAGATTTGTATGTAATTTTTTCATGATTCATTATGGAATATAAAATATACGGTAGAGGGGATTTGAGAAGCAAGCTTTCCCCAGAAAATTATCTGTGTTGTGTGTGATTGATATTACTTCATGTTCATGTGATTAGAGATTATGTTCTTAATTCTGCAAAATATTTGTACGAGCGATTCGGTATTTAACTTTAGGACATTGTTAGATCGGGTGAATCCAAGATATACATGCATGTTGTATAATTACTACATGGTATCAGAGTTGTGTTCTAATTTTTCTACATGGTATCAAATTTGTGTTATAAAGTTTCTACATTTTATGGGAGCATGAATTTTTTGGTTGCGCACGTTTGCAAAGAATATCTAAAAATTTTGATGCAAAAGTTAAAAAAAAAAATAGTATATTTGGATTCCTTGTGAAATAATATCCAAGTTAAAAAAAATAAATAAGCTCAAATCAGAGATTGAATGAGGGAGATGTCATCGATTTAAAATGAGCTCTTTTGTTAGAAAATTTTGTGATGGCAGGACAATTGCAATGTGCTGAGTTGGTGAAGGAAAAATTTTCCTTCGACACAAAGAAATAGGACAAGCCAAGAATATTAGGATTAATGTGAAGAATCTATATAGAATTGATTTAGATTCTATTTCTACATAGATTCCAACCATTGGGAATTGTCAGAAAGCCATATAATTGACCCTTGAGAGGGAGATGGATTTGCATGCAGGTGAGAATGAACCTAAAGATGTGGAGCAACCACGTGAAGAGGATCATGGAGTGGAAACAACCACTCAAGTGGAGAAATTTCAACCCATACAGGTATAGGGAGTGGATGTAGCTATACCTCCAGGTGTGAGGTGGGGCGACATGCAATATTAATCCAAAGAATAAATTTGGGCAAGGTCCTAGAGATGGTGCACCTCATGGATCGAACCTGGCTACGAGGAGCCTAAAGAGAAGCAGTAGCAGGATTATTTAGATTGATGTAGTCAGATGTCAGGAGGATAAGAAATAAGAGTGAGAGGTTTCAGATATTGGAGCACATATCAAAGTTGGAAGTAGTGCAAAGTGCATGGATGCAGATGTCAACAACGCAGGGAATTTAGTAGGCATGTGGAATAGCTAGCAATACTTAGAAGAATATGATGAAAGATGCTTTATTTTTATTGAGTTGTTTGGATGCCATTCAGTTTTGGAAGTGTTTCATGCAAAGGTTGCATTTGCAAGAAACACTAGAGAAGTGTTGCATGCAAGAGTTGCATGCCACATGCATAAGGTTTCATGTCGCATTCATGAGGTGCATGTCCTATGAAAGGACATTCCTTTCTTGATGAGACGGAGTGTCGAAGTTTTCAACAATAAATAATGAAATTGGCATCCGAAAGCAACAAGCAACAACTACACTAAGTGTGGGACCAAGATGTCCAAGTAGCACCTACACTAAGTGTGGGTCAAGGAGGTCGAAGCAACATCTACCCTGGCGTGGGATAAATTTGGTGCTTTTATATTTTAGTTATAACTTAATTAATATGGACAATAAACTGTAATCTATTATCAATTATAACTTGTAATAGATAACTGAGAGTGATAAACTTAGTTAGCTATTGAATTTTGAGTTAGCGATAGTTGGTGAGGCATGCAGAGTAATTCTAGTTGTAATAGAGTTCTAAGTGTAGTGGTGCATTAGTTAATGCATTTTGTAATCAATCTCACTCAATTAACTAAGTTAAACTTAGTTTTTCTAGTTGTAACTATTAGATACAATAGTGATAGATCAAGTGAATTAAATATTATATAATATCAAAAATGGGGAACACTAAGAAATACATGCATGAAAAACACATTTTTTAGAAATATAATCATTCACATAAAAATTAAGCCCATGGATCCATTAGATCTGACATTATAGCAACCATATGTGAAAAGAAATCAGAAACAAATCATTATAGCCTAGTTAAACAGGCCTCTCATGCTCAAAACAACCCAAAAACACTTAAACCCCAAGACTACTGCAACACAAAAATACTGCATAAAGTGACAATGCATTTTATTAAGGGTTTGTACTAAAAAATATGAGAGAAAAAATAGATTTGCTTTATATTAATCAATGAGGCCCAAAAACAAAGATCTAGCCTCTTTTACAGAAATCCAAGAGGACTCGGCAAGGGTTTCTTGATAAACATGAGATACAAGAAGCAGATGTTGCAGATCTATGATTGAATGATGTTGTATGACTGAAGCTCTACATAATAATTGTTGATCATGCAAATAAATGGCTGTAGCTCCTCCTACTAGCTTTCCGGGAAGAAGAATGAACCTCCTTCAGTGAAACTAGCTCAAAATACAAGGGATTAAACCCCTCCACTGCAATACCTTAAGAAATAACACAGTTTCTAAAAGGGTATGTGCTGTTTCTGAAGGTGACTGCTTAGCCTAACACTAGATAGTGGAAAATTTAGCACAAAATTCTCTCCTTAGATTTATTAAACAAGATCTCCAAGAAAGAGTGGGGAATTCCCGCATGAAAAAACCCTTGCAACAAACTTATCTAAACATCCAGAGGATGTAGAAAAGTCTAAACTAACCACATAAAAAATATAATCTTCAATCATGCCCCATATGGTTTCCATTCCCTTCATTATATAGTTGATGAGCTTCCTCACTAAGGGTCCCACCCCATTATGAGGTTGCTTCCATGCAAAGGCTCCTCCACCAAAATTACGATGTCTCCATTAGTCCCACTCATTGTTTTACAACATTGTTTGATTTAGTAAACCTTGAATTGATCTTCATGCATTGTCTCTTTTCACACCCAAGGTGTCTTCAATTTGACAAGTTGGATTGATCTTCATTCACACTGAGTTTTCTTTATTTAGGATCCACTCCTCATAAGATAATGTTGTTGACTTGGTCAAACTTGACTTTTTCCACACATTTTAGACCTTGTTCACACATGAGGATGTTTGATCTAGTTATTAACATGATCCATTTTCACATTATGAGGTATTTTATGCCTCCTTAGGAAACTTATGAGCCTCCTTGTCCATTTATTCGTCTAAATAGAGATTAAAAGAAAAATTAATATTCCTATCAGTTGCATGCTAATTTAGGAATATTATAGTCTTCCCCTCCCAAATGTTCCTTGTCCTCCAGCAACTGCAAGGGTGCTACAAAATATCCCCTCCTCCTCTTGGGGCCTCTACATCTAATAGTCTCCACCATTGCTTCAGATATTCTGCTACAATTCTGTCTCCCAATGGTTCCCCCCAAGTGTGTAAGTTGGCCTTTGGTAGATAAACCAATTGGCTCTCATCATGAAAGAATGGAAGGTCTATATGGAAACATTTTTACTGATCAATGGCCTCCTCAATATAGAATTCATAACAATCATGTGGAACTTCATTGCCAATGAAAGGCTCCCATCTCCATGCTATCATCCAAATGAAATGAATCACCTCCCAGATTGGTAATTCATTGAAAATCTCCTCCCAAATGCTCATAAGAGGCATTTCCCAAGTGATCCAAACAATAATATGGCCCACCTCATAAAGAAACAAGTGATCTATTATAGTGGACATATAGTCTCCCATGCTCCCCTTGAAACATGTAGTGCAAAAAATGTGGGAAATTTATTCCCCCAAGGACACATTCAACCAATGTGTCTCTCCTCCAGTCATGTTCCCAACAAATATAATAACATCTTCAACATATGGCGTCATAATTAAAGTCATACTAGCTGCCATATGTATTAAAGGAGAAGGGAAATGGTCCCTCATGTGCAACCAGCATAGTTTTACTCCTAACTGCCATAGAATATGATATAACAAGTGTTTTTCCCTAAACTTTTTTGCTGTCCCATACTTATTGTATGCTTGGAGAAGGTGTATGATAGTTGGTTCTAATGAAGGACACCATGAAGAATAAAACATCTCCCCAAAATATCTTAGGGAATGGTTATAATCTCCATTTCTCATGGCTCCAAGTATCCCATGAAGCCCATAAGAAATAGTGCCCCCTCTTGGAGAAAAGCCCTGTACATGAGTGTTAAGAAAATAAAAGCATATAGTAGATACATCATAATGTTCAGAAATAGAAGTTCTGCTATACACTTGATTCAAATTAGTGAGGTAACTCATTGATGATCTCCCTCTCACACGCAATGAATAAGGAGGTGATGATGATAACTCTTCCCAAGAGATATGTTCCTCCTCAACTAGCAAATGGTTTATGCACTTCCTAATATGAAAGTACATCCAATATTTGAAGTTTTCCCACATGAATTCATCTAAGATAGTATGGTATGTTCTAGTGAAACCAGTGGGTTTAGAAAGCAAGATATCATAGGCTGCATTAAGTAGTTTATACTTAATCTTGGAGTCTCTAGCCAAATATATCTGATCATGAGAATAAATGACTCCATCAACTACTTTATACCTCCCATCCATCACTTTCCCATCAAGAACCTTACATGTGAAGAGGTCCTTGGAATATTCCATCAAGATTTTGGACTCGTAATAAGGATCTAGGCTCCCCAACAATGACAACGCTGTAGAAATCTAAAATGTATCCCTTGTCATAACATAGCTCTCCTCTTTGACATGCTTGATGCAAAAGTCACATGTTGGAGTACTATCAACTTTCTTTTGCTGCCTCTTTTGCAACTGATCTTGCTTGAGACAAGATTGAAGTAGATGGAAGTGAACCTCCCCTTGGAAAGTCCTTGTCTTCCAAAACATCCTTAATTTGGCCCATGCATGAAAGGGTTTTGATATCCTCTTGTCATGTTCAGAAAGGTTCTTTGTGTGTGAGAATATCATTGGCTACCCAAAATATATGGAGTGGCCATTTGACATCATGCTCATGCCATCATATATTTCTGAATTCTCATTTTCCAGTGCAAATAACTGAGAGGGATATAGAAACATCAATTTCAGAAAATTGCTTACCTCTCCTTTGAACTCATGGAAGATTACATGCACTGTGCTAGCTTCGCCCAAGGCTCCCTCCTTAGCCAAATATGTAAATGCTTCCCATAGTTGAGAGAACACTTTATTCTTTTTCCAATCAGGGGGTCTCCCTAGTGGAATGCCTCCATGCAAAGAGACATCAAGGTATAGAGCAGGATGTACATGTGTGTGGACAGATTTTTCCTTGCCTTCACTACACAAATTCGCCTGCCTCCTTTGTGTGTCAATATTATGAAATAAAGAAAGGTGTGTGCTCCTCATAATATGATGCTTTTCCTCCCCTTTATCTCCTTTTATCTTCAATATCTCACCATTTTCTAATGATGGCACATGCTGCACATGGATTGTGCCATGATATCTACATGTGAGATTCTTTGGAACTCCTTGCAAGAGTGCAAGACCTTCTCTCCTTGTAGCCAATGCTCCATCTTCCTCTTCATGAGGTATTAGATGTGCTATTGATATGAATGGAATTTCACCTCCAGCCTTCTCTTCCTCCTCATAAATAGTTGAAAATGCCTCATCATCAATAAGAGACCTTAGATCTTGGTCTTCCATTGAAAGAGGAACATCCATGTATTTCTTTTGACAAGAGAGCTCATCATGCAATGGGGATCTTGCCCTTGGCAAAGTATCAAACAAGTTTTCATCCCCTTCAATGGTTTTCTGAAATGGAGTTAGATTTGTGGATCCTTCCAACCCATGCAAAGGTTTTGTTTGTTTTGGTTTGATTTTCTTCATCAAAGATGTTTCATGAAGTTTTTCATCAAATATTTCCACCATTCTTCTAATGAACTTTGCATAAGTAGATGCATTTGTATTCTTTAATCAAAAAACCACCAATCATAAGCGTTACTCTTAAGATGCAGCACTGCTAACTTGATGGCTTCATTTTCCGAATCTTGATGTTGTTGCACATAGGCTTTGATGTAGGGGCATTAGACACTAGCCAACAATGTAGGAGGTTTTTCCACATGTTGTGGCTAGTAGGGGTCGAAAATATTTGGATTGGAACAACTAGGTTTCAATACCTCAGTTGATTGTATTATTTTAGATCAGTTAGAGTCGTAGAAGTCAAATAGCTCAGTTAGACTAACTGTCATATTTCAATTAGTTGAGTTATTTTAATTAGGCTGTTGATTTTCAAAAACGGTCCTCACAGAGAAGCCGAACAGAAAAATTTTCATGTATATAAATTTAATCCCTCGGATGTATATAGGGAGAGTAGAGGAGAAAAAGGAGAAATTTCTTCAATAAAATTCTGTGTATTGAGCAATTGCTTCCGGTTGAATAGACTTCGAGTCCTATTGAAATCCAAACTGCCTGAATTGATAATTGTGAATAATTGTTTAACTGTGAGGTGATTGTGCATTGGAAATTTCGTTCCTCTGTCTTTGAATTCCCGTAAACTGGTTAGATAACCCCGTAAATCCACCCCACCCGAAGGTGAGGTCTATGTTGAGAACCCTGGGCCTGAACACTGTTCAAATATAAAATTTCCACTTAATAAGGAGAGACAGATTCGTTGCTTTCAAAACCGAAACCATGGTTTAGACATGAGTTAATGAACGAGAAGAATAGTGCAACCGGCGTGAACCGTAGTTAATCACTGTACAAAAATCGCGAGTGTTTTTTCTAGGCAGATTTCCCATATCGCACCGCTTTTGGGCGAATAGGCAGTATTCCCTGAACGTGAGTGATTCCACAGACCTGTTGATGCGTGGCGAGGTGGACCCCTGGAAACCACTGTTCAGAGTGCTCCATTGCGTGTTAACGTTCGTACCAGGAGGCCGAGCGATATGCATACAAACCGTTGATTTGGGAGAGGGCCATCGGACGGTGATCGCACGTTGGACTTGCTCGGAGTTTAACCAAGGCGCGCAGAGGATAGCCAGGTACTATGAGCATTTGATTGGGTGAATGGACGTAGAGGTGGGCCCAGAGCCAAGGGTTATTATAAATAATTTGTAGCAAAAAATAAAAAGCGTGGAGTATTAAAATAAAGTGTGAAGGGTTAACTTTGGTTATAAATGTTCGGGCTTATATATATATAAGCCAGGAAATATAATATAACATTTGAAAGTTGTGAATATGTTTATTTTTCAATTTCCTTGAAATTTTAAAATAAAATAAATGGAAGATAAAGATCCACGTGGGATAAAACAAAGGGAAGAGCTGACAGAGCCACGTCACAGTTGACCAGCTCTCCTTGAGGTGGACTTTTAGCATTTGTTGCGTCATTTGTGGTATCAGAGCCATTGTTTTAAGGTTTTTTTTGTAGAAGATCTGACATGGCGATCCAAGTTGGTAGAGGTGCTAGCAGAAGGAGGCTCGTTGCCAATGCAGAGGTGTTGGGGATGTTGCAGAGGGTCGAGGCCAGAATGGATGCCATGGAGCGAAGACAACCCAGAGATCTAGAAGACATCAGTGAACCTGAAACAGAAGAAGCTGAAGAGAATGTTGAAATTCCTCCTGACTTGAGGCTCCTTAGAAATGTTTTGGGGTCTGCAGTTAAGCCCAGAATTGAAGTGTCGAGTTATGCAGGGGGACTGAATCCATGGGAACTGGTGGATTGGATAAATGAAATGAATAAATTCTTAGATTATGAAGAAATAAGTGAAGATAAAAGGTTCAAGTTTACAGTGACAAAGCTGAAAGGACATGCTGCACTTTGGTGGGATGGATTGCAGGCAGAGAGAAGGAGAGTTGGCAAGCAACCTATCAAGAGATGGACCAGAATGATGGCTAAATTAAAAGCTAAATTCTTGCCTAGTGATTACCAGCTGACATTGTATAAACAGGTGCAGAACCTGAGACAGAGGTTGCTGACAGTAAGGGAATACACAGAAGAATTCTATAGAGTGAGCATAAGGGCTGGGAAATTTCAAGACACACCAGAGAAGACTGCCAGATATGTGAATGGTCTCAAGCTGGAGATCCAAGATGAGATTGGTCTCCTGTCTCCTAAGACAATGGAAGAGGCCTACCAGATGGCCTTGAAAGCAGAGGAGAAACTCTTGAGGAAACAATCTTCCAAGAATAGAGGTACTTTCCGTGGAAAGGGAAGTCAGGGTGGTAAAGGAAATCCTACTACACCCAGAGATGGAGTTTACAGTAGCTCACCTCAGAATGCATCTGCAAAGGATGATGCAAGGGGCAGAAGGGGTTCTTACAGAGGAAAAGGAAGAGGAGGCGGAGACAAAGGCAGGGTAGAGAATTGAGGTGTTATAAATGTCAGTGAGTGGGACACAAGCACTATGAATGTCCAGAGAATGTGGGTGCTGGTCCAAGGAATGTTGTTGTTGCCCAGATTGGAGAAGAGGCAGAAATTGAAGAAGAAATTCTTCCAGAGAGGGGAGAATCCTTGGTGGTAAATAAGGTCCTATTGAAGCAAGCAAAAGAGGTCACTAAGCCTGCACAAAGGAAGAATTTGTTTAGGAGCATATGCAAAGTCCAAGGGAAATGCTGCCAGCTAGTCATTGATAGTGGCAGCATAGACAATCTGGTTTCCATTGAGGTAATAGAAAAGATGAAGTTGAAGACAAGGGAGCATCCAACTCCCTATAGGGTGTCCTGGCTGCATAAAGGGCACAAGCTGGTTGTAAAAGAGCAATGTGAGATTGATCTGCAAATGGGAAAATATAAAGATAAGGTCCTCTGTGATGTAATTCCCATGGATGTATGTCATATATTGTTGGGTAGACCTTGGCAGTTTGACAGAACAGCAGTGCATGATGTCAAGAAGAACACTTACAAGTTCTTCAAGGATGGGGTACATCATACATTGATACCCATGGAAGAAGGAGAGCCATCCGGCAGAGTGATTGATCCAATGACCTTGTTGCTGAGCGAGAAGGAGTATCTGCAGTAGATGGAAGAAGAAGAGGTAATTTTTTCTTTAGTTTGAAAACCTAAATTAGTTCTTACTTCTACAAATATTTTTGATTTACCTGTAGAAATCCAAGATATGTTAGATGATTACTGTGACATTGTTGTGGATGATTTACCTGATGAGCCGCCACCTGTGAGAAAGATTAGCCATCAGATAGATTTTATCCTTGGTTCAAATCTGCCAAATAATGTAGCCTACATAATGACTCCCAAAGAAAATGAGGAAATCAGGAGACAAGTGCAGGAATTGGTGGACAAGGGACTGATTAGAGAAAGTTTGAGTCCATGTGCAGTACCAGCAGTATTGAGCCCAAAGAAAGATGGAGGCTGGAGGATGTGTACTGATTCCAGAGCAATTAATAAGATCACAATCAAGTATAGGTTCCCTTTGCCTAGAGTTGAGGATTTGATGGACTATTTGAGTGGTGCTAAATATTTGTCAAAGATAGATTTGAAAAGTGGATACCATCAGATTAGAATAAGAGAGGGTGATGAGTGGAAAAATTCCTTTAAAACAAATGAAGGACTGTATGAATGGATGGTAATGCCTTTTGGGTTGTCAAATGCACCTAGCACTTTTATGAGACTTATGAATGAAGTGTTGAAAGATTTCATTGGTAAATTTTTGATAGTGTATCTAGATGATATATTAGTTTTCAGCAGAACTAAAGAAGAACATTTAAGGCATCTTAATCATGTCTTGAAGAAGCTGCACCAAGAGAAACTGCTGATAAATTTGAAGAAATTCTCAGTTAGGAAGGAAGAGTTGGTGTATTTGGGGTTTGTTGTTTCAGTAGAAGGATTGAAGATTGACCCAGAAAAGGTTAAGGAAATTTTGGAGTGGCCTTCACCCAGGAATGTTTTTGAGGTAAGAAGTTTCCATGGACTTGCTAGTTTTTACAGAAAGTTTATAAGAAACTTCAGTAAGATCAATGCACCCATAATTGAGACAATAAAGAAGAGAAAACATCCATTTAAGTGGATTGCTAAATCAGAAATAAACTTTCAAGTTTTGAAGCAAAAGATAACAGAGAAACTAGTTTTGATTCTACCTGAATTTACTAAACCATTTCAAGTAAAATGTGATGCCAATGAAGAGGCCATTGGAGCTGTGTTGAGTCAGGATGATAGGCCTGTGGCATATTTCAGTGAGAAGCTGAATTACACTAGAAAGAATTATTCCTCTTATGAGAAGGAATTCTATGCAATTGTTCAGGCACTGAAGAAGTGGAGACATTACTTGATGTCCAGGGAATTTGTATTGTATTCTGACAATCATGCTTTGCAGTATATTGTACAGTAGCCCAAGTTGAAACATAAGCATGCTAAATGGGTTGAGTATCTCCAAAGTTTTTTTTTTTTTTTTAAGCATATAAGTGGCCAAGCTAATAAAGTAGCTGATGCCTTGAGTAGGAGGCACATGCTTGTTCAAGAAACTAATTTTGAAGTTGTAGGATTTGGTTTTATAAAAGAATTGTACAAAACAGATCCAAATTTTCAAGAAGCATTTGAGGCATGTAGTAACCCTGTTTTAATAGATAGAAGCCAGTGGCTGGATTATTTCCTGCAGGAAGACTTGTTATTCAGAAGAAGCCAACTATGTGTACCAAGATGTTCTATGAGAGAAAATTTGATCAAAGAGAAGCATGGTGGTGGATTTTCTAGACACTTTGGTACTGATAAGACTTATGAGTAGCTGAGTCACTTCTATTACTAGCCCAAGATGAGAGTAGAAGTGGACAATTTTGTGAAGAACTGCAAAATCTATCAGTATGCTAAAGGAAGGAGCCAGAATGCAAGATTGTACACTCCCTTGCCTATTCCAGACAGGCCTTGGGACATGCTGAGGATGGATTTTGTTCTAGGATTTCCCAAGACTCAGAGAGGGAATGATGCAGTCTTTGTTGTGGTGGATAGATTCTCCGAAATGGCACATTTTATTCCATGCTATAATACTAGTGATGCCACCCATGTTGCTAACTTGTTTTTCAAGGAAGTTGTTAGGTTGCATGGGTTGCCCAAGAGTATTGTTTCAGACATAGACACCAGATTTGTGGGTCACTTTTGGAGGACACTATGGAGGAAACTTGGTACCAAACTGAGTTCCAGCTTAGCTTATCATCCTCAGACTGATGGAATAACTAAGGTAGTGAATAGGAGTCTAGGAAATTTGTTGAGAAATCTTGCAGGAGAGCATCCTAGGTAGTGGGATGATATTTTTCCTTAGGAATAATATGCATATAATGACTCACCAAACAGGAGCACAGGGCAGAGACTATTCCATATTTTCTATGGAATGCACCCCAGAGGAATATCAGAGTTAAGAAACCTGGGAAAGGCAGAGCTAAGGAGTGCATATGGTGAGGAATTTGCTTCAGAGATCCAGGTCATACATGAACAAGTGAAACAGAAACTACAAGGCAGCAGCATCAGATACAAAAGCAGAGTAGACTTGAGCAGAAAAAAAGTTCATTTTGAAGTAGGAGATCTAGTTTTGGCACACTTGAGAAAGGAGAGATTCCCAAAGAGGCAGTATAACAAATTGAAGTTCAAAAAGATTGGGCCATGCAAGATACTTAGGAATTTTTCTGCAAATGCTTATGAGATTGAATTACCTCCTGATGTTGGAATATCTCCTATTTTTAATGTTGTAGATTTGTACAAGTATGAAGATGATGGTGCAGAAGAAAGATCAGCAGGCAAGGAACAGATTGAGTGGAGAGAACAGCTACCTCCAGCGCAACCACTGCAACTAGAGAAGATATTAGATAAAAGACCGTTCAGAAGGACCAGAGGACAAGAGTACTTTCAGTACTTGATCAAATGGAAGGACAAGCCAGAGGAAGATGCCACCTGGATGACTGAAGCAATGTTGCAGAAGATAGGTAGATCAGTGGAAGAGCTCATGGACAAGAGCCCACGAAGAAGATTCCCCTCGGGAGTCTGATGCAGGGGCATTAAACACTAGCCAGCAATGTAGGAGGTTTTTCCACATGTTGTGGCTAGTAGGGGTCGAAAATATTTGGATTGTAACATATAGGTGTCAATACCTCGGCTAATTGTATTATTTTAGATCAGTTAGAGTCGTAGAAGTCGAATAGCTCAGTTATACTAGCTGTCATATTTCAATTAGTTGAGTTATTTTAATTAGGATGTTGATTTTAAAAAATGGTCTTCACAGAGGAGCCGAACAGACAAATGTTCATGTATATAAATGTAATCCCTTGGATGTATATAGGGAGAGAAGAGGAGAAAAAGGAGAAATTTCTGCAATAAAATTCTGTGTATTGAGAAATTGCTTCCAGATGAATAAACTTCGAGTCCTGTTGAACTCCAAATTGTTTGAATTGATAATTGTGAAGAATTTTTTAACTGTGAGGTGATTGTGCACTGGAAATTCCATTACTCTGTCTTTGAATTCTTGTAAATTGGTTAGATAACCCCGTAAATCCACCCCACCCAAAGGCGAGGTCTGTGTTGAGAACCTTGGGCGTGAACAATTTTCAAATATAAAATTTCCACTTAATAAAGAGAGACAGAGTCGTTGCTTTCGAAACCGGAACCGTGGTTTAGACGTGAGTTAATGAACGAGAAGGATAGTGTAACTGGCATGAACTGTAGTTAATCACTGTACAAAAACCATGAGTGGTTTTGCTAGGTGGATTTCCCATATCGCACCACTTTTGGGTGAATAGGTGGTATTTCCTGAACGTAAGCGATTCCATAGACTTGTTGACGCGTGGTGAGGTGGACCCTCGGAAACCACCGTTCAGAGCGTGCCATCGCGTGTTAACATTTGTACCAGGAGGCCGATCGATATGCGTATGAACCGTTGATTTGGGAGAGGGCCATCGGACGGTGATCGCACGTTGGACTTACTCGAAGTTTAACCAAGGTGCGCGAAGGATAACCAGGCACAATACGATCGTTTGATTGGGTGATTAGACGTAGAGGTGGGCCTGGAGCCAAGGGTTATTATAAATCATTTGTAGCAAAAAAAAAAGTGTGGAGTATTAAAATAAAGTGCGAAGGGTTAAATTTGGTTATAAAGGTTCGGGCTTATATATATATAAGCCAGGAAATATAATATAACATTCGAAAGTTGTGAATATCTTTATTTGTCAATTTCATTGAAATTGATAAATAAAATAAATGGAAGAAAAAGAGCCACGTGGGATAAAAAAAAGGGAAGATCTGACAAAGCCACGTCATAGTTGATTAGCTCTCCTTGAGGCGGACTTTCAGCGTTTGTTGCGTCAGGTGTCTAGCTCCTTCACCCAAAACTTAGTTGGACATTTAGGTGATCCATTAAAGGTAGACAGAAAGAATATACCCACACCATGCTTCTTTCTCCTTGTGCTTCTTTCCTTTTTGATATTGCAAAACCCTTGTAATTTCAAGTGATCTTTGAACCCTCTGGATTGAGCTTCATAATCTTGCAAATAATCACCAAGAGACTCCTTCTTTGGCACATCTCCTTTCTCCATCTTCTTTTTCATGAAAAAATGGCTCGTAGAGAGTTGTAAATATGATGATGTCACTGACTGCTCACATCCATAAGATGAGGAAATAGATATTTCCTCATGTACCATTCTTGTTGAGGGACCTCCATGTTTTTCCCTCCTCATTTCTTTGATGTCTTTGCTTATACCCTACAGAGTTTGAAAGAGAATTTTTGAGAACCTATTTCCTCCAGACAATAAGGGTTTGATTTGATATCTCTTATATATATTCTCCCTCCTATGAGAAGACTCCATAATGGTTGAATAACACAAGATGAGACAAGATTAGAGCTTTGATACCACTGTAATATCCCAAATGGGGAACACTCAACAATACATGCATGAAAAAATTATTTTTCATAAATATAAGCATTAAAAGAATAATGTAGCCCATGGATCCATTACATTTGACATTATAGCGACCATATATGAAAGGAAATTAGAAACAAATCATTATAGCCTAGTTAAACATGCATCTCATGCTCAAAACAGCCCAAAAGCACTGAAACCCGAAGACTACTGCAACACATAAATACTGTATAAGGTGACACAAAATTACTTGGAAATATGAGAGACAAAATATATCTACTTTATATTAATCAATGAGGCCCAAAAACAAAGATCTAGCCTCTTTTATAGAAACCCAAGAGGACCCGACAAGGTTTTCTTGGTAAACATGAAATACAAGAAGCATATGCTATAGATCTATGGCTGAATCATGTTGTATGGCTGAAGCTCTACATAATAATTTCTGATCATGAGAATAAATGGATGTAGCTCCCCGTACAAGCTTTCTGAAAAGAATAATGAACCTCCTTTAGCCAAAACTAGCTCAAAATACAAGGGATTAAACCCCTCCACTGCAATACCTTAAGAAATAACGCAGTTTCTAAAAGGGGATGCTCTATTGCTGAAGGTAGCTTCTTGGCCTAACACCAAAGAGTTGAAAATGTAGCACGAATTTCTCTCCTCATATTTCTTAAACAAGATCTCCAAGCATGAGTGGGGAATTCCCGCATGAGAAAACCCTTGCACTAAATAGTGCAACAAACTTAGATAAACAACCAAAGGATGCAAAGAAGTCTAAATAGAAAAAATATGAAATTTAATCTTTAGTCATGCCCCATATGGCTTCCATTCCCTTCATTATATGGTTGATGAGCTTCCTCACCAAGGGTCCCACCCCATTATGAGGTTGCTTCAATGCAAAGGCTCCTCCAGCAAAATTACCCTGTTTCCATTAGTCCCACTCATATGTTTATAGCGTTGTTTGATTTAGTTAATGTTGAATTGATCTTCATGCATTGTCTCTTTTCACACCTAAGGTGTCTTCAATTTGACTAGCTGGATTGTTCTTCATGCACACGGAGTTGTCTTTATTTAGGATCCACTCCTCATAAAATAATGTTGTTAACTTGGTCAAACTTGACTTTGTCCACACATTTTAGACCCTGTTCACACATTAGGATGTTTGATCTAGTTATTAACATGAACCCTTTTCACATTATGAGGGATTTTCTGCCTACTTAAGAAACTTATGAGCCTCCTTTCCCATTTATTTATCTAACTAGAGATTAAAAGAAAAATTAATATTCATATTAGATGCATGCTAATTTAGGAATTTTACATATTATTTAATTAATAATTAATGGTGTCACATTCAATTGAGGATTTACTATTATTATCTTCATGCGTTTCAGATCCACTAGAGACCGAGTTGAGATGTAGGTGAAAGGGAAGTGTGACTATCGGTTGCGATACTAGTAGGGTACCCATGTGTAGTTAAAACACCACAAGATGCCCATGATACTTAGCGCAATGTAGGAAGGCTATAATTACTTGTGAATATGGATTCCATTCCTAATGAAATGTGTGAGAAACGAAGGCTGAAGACATGCTGAGAATTTTCTGAAGATTGGCCCAATTTTCTCTAGACCAGTGTGAGCCCATTAGCTGAATACAAGAGGAATCTTGTGAGAAGAGTTGTATGTAATTGTTTCATGATTCCTTGTGGAATATAAAATATATGATAGAGGGTTTTTTAGCAGCAATATTTCCCTGGGAAATTATTTTTGTTGTGTGTGATTGATATTTCTTCAAGTTCATGTGCTTAGAATTGTGTTTTTAATTCCACAAAATATTTATAGAAGAGATATAGTATCTAACTTTAGTACATTGTTATATCGGGTGAATCCAAGATATACATGAATGTTGTATAATTTATTCATGCCACGTATCACTGTTTCCTCCTTCGGCTCTGAAATTGATACACAGGAAACTAAATTTCATGCACTTTTGGCCACTTTTTACAGAATTCCAATCTGATGCTCAGAGACAGAGTTATGGCGATTTTCCCAAGGTCACCTCTTTTAGATGAAATTCGGGAGCATGCAAAAACCCTAACTTCCTCAAATAATATCTCCAACAATATTGCGATCCAAGATGTGAAATTTTTACATGAAGTTCCTCAGGATTTTAGCTTCGCATAGTAGAAATTGAAACTTTGAAACCTTCGTAGAAAACAAATTATAACGAAAATTCCACGATGACCTGTTTAGAGTAGAAAAACCCTAGAATCCAAACATCTATTACCAAAGCTTAAGAAACCAACTCCAAAAACAGAAGAAAAGAGAGATCAATGCATTATGAATAAGCCACTTTTAGGGGGCAACCTCCTTTACATTACATAAATGACCAATTATTGGATGATTCAAATGACAAATCCTCCTTTCTATATATAGGAGTCCATGGGGTCACAATATAATTGTAGACAATAATAATAATCTAAGGGCACAATAATAAAAGTATGGAGGTTATAGGGGTACAATACTGACAATATGGGGGCTATACTAACAATAATATAGTACTACACTAGTAATATAGGGATCTAATACCATGTTTCATACTTTTAATGGACCCTACTAAAAGAAAAATGAGAAATACATGAAAAACACTATTGCAATCACATTTTTTCATTTATTACCCTTTTTTCGTGTAGCAGGGTCCATCGAAAGTATGCAACATGGGTACTTCTTAAATGGGAAATTAAAATTTCCATCCAGTGATTACTCCTCCAAGAAATGTGAGTAAAACCTTAGGGATATAATTGAAATAAAAGTTGAAAAATTAGTTTTATTCTTATTTTTTTATATATATTTTTACTTTTTTACCCGAAAAATGGTGAATCATCCCCCATGGTTGACATCATCATGTTAAATCCTATTGGTTCTTATAATGTTTTTTTGGCTATACATTTTTCTTAGGAGGCCCATTTTGGACCTAAAAAATTCGCTAATGCATGCAATGACTCCTTCACTTGGTCAGTCATGCAAGCAGGATCGATCTCATATATCATCTGAAATATGACTATGAAGAAATGATTTGCTAATATTACGTATTTCCATATGAAACTCAAATATGGAAATACCCTGCAATGAAATTAAAATATAAACTTTTCCTACGGTGTCTAGTTCCAATACATTACTGGGAATGTATATCATGCATAAATTAAATCCAATAGAAATTAAAAGATATAGAACTATGGTGCCTAGTTTGACCTTAGGGATTCTTAATCCTGACCAACATTTTTACACCATTTTTTGGTCATCTAACCTTTACTATTAGGTATACCTAAGTACACCATGTAAGACCAATTTTACCCCAAGTAAAATTGCTTTCACTATGAAAAATAACTTATAAACATCTTTATTAAGTTGTTTATGGTCTAAATAGGAAACCCCATCAGGAAATATTAAATAAATCCACATTTGTTTAATTTTCATCAAGCAATAATTACTTAAATAGTAGCTTAATTAATATTCCTAGTCATATTTAACCAAAAATAGGAAAATTAATTAGATAAATTATTATTTATCTTATTATTTTCTAGGAATAAATATTTGAACCTTATTTAAATAATATTACTTGTTAAATTTTACTAAATCACTCACAAATAGTTAATCAAATCACTGTTTATTTAATTATTACTCAACCACATCCTTAAAATGATAAATAAATCATTTATTTATTTATTATTTACAAATAAAGGGATTTGACCCAAGTCAGATTCCTTTTTCGTCCAACAAAAATAACAAAATAGTCTATAAAAGTTGGATCTTGATTTGGTTAATAATATTTTTATTATGCACCAATATCTAGACTAACTCAATATTTTGTTAAAAATAGAAGGGTTTTTCCATTCATTCATCACCTTTTGTTGCCTAAGATCACTCTGGATCTATACTCTTGGTCTGACTTTGATCCACTATCATTGTCATATTTCTCCATCCTTTTTCTTGTGAGCTCCCTTTGAGTTCCTTTTTTGTCTAGGTTTTCTACACCATCAGGAGAGAGGAGTTTTAGATCTGAAGTGCTGAGGACTTACAAGAGCCCATCCCATTAAGGAGAACTGGTAACATCCTTCTATGTTTTCCTCCCAGGTGCCCTTAGTATAAAAATTCATTCAACATATTCTTGTCTTGTCTATTGAATGCATGGAGTAAATCTTGTTTTATTTACTACTTAATGTATTTTGATGAATAGATCTAGATTTTTCCAGCATTTATCTTGATCAACTAACTAAAGATCTGAAGATATTGGCAGCCATATTTTTCTGTTATGGCTATTTGTTATGCGCAACTAAAGTGGTCTTTTTTTGCACACTTGCAATTAAGATTCATACTAAGAACTGGTGAATCCACACGGGTTTACGAGTACAAATGCTATCATTTTTTCTGATCCTTGCATATCCAGCTGCTTCAAACCCTCAAATTTCTCTTCAGCCTCTTGTTTTTTCTTTTCTTGATGTTGTTTTTAACCTATAGAACCCTCAAACAATAAAAATTCTAACTTCTATGTGTTTACGGACCTATTACGCAGGTGATAGACATCAACCACAACTGAGATGACACTTTTTACTGAAATTTTCCACTGAGAGTGTTGGAAGTGTAGGTCACACTGTTTGACCCTAAACTTGCAACCTGGAGCTTTAGGAGGAAATTTTCAACCCAAAAACTGCGACCTCTGCTGAAAACAGGTCAGGAACTATGACCTGGAGTTTTTGTGGCAGTTTTTCTGAAAGTTTTTTGGGTTTTTCTAGCCCTCTTTTCAGGGTTGTCTCCCTTCATCTCTGCTCTTTCTAGACCTGTACTTGTTATGTTTTACTAAAATAAGTGGGAACCTAGCCCCCTAGGGCCTTAGTACCCTCCACACTTTTCCGAAGAGTTTTAGCTGTTGCAGGTTTTCTGAAATTTTCAGAGTGTTCGGCAATTTTTCAGATTTGATACCTCACCTTCAGATCCACTTTAGATTAGCTAGTTATCCATCCAAATCACCTCATTTAGCTTTGTTTTATTTTTCCTCTAGGGTTCACTCCATTTCGCTCCAGGAGATAGCCTTTCGCCACCTCATTTACAACAAATTTTCCTTTGATTTGTTGTTGTTTTCTGCACCACTTTCCAGCAAATTTTGACCTTTAGATCCTTGTCCCTCCTGACCTTAGATCCATTGGCTGTTTTTGTGTCTTTTAACTATTTTTGGCCCACCTACAGAGTACTTTTTTAGAGGCCCGCCTTCTTGGGTTTAGATTATTGATTATTAGTTGTTTATTTACTGTTATTTCAGTTTCATATACTGTTATCTGTAGGTTTATTTATAGTTACACAACACACTTTTTATTTTTCTCTACAAACATCTGGGTTTAAAAACTAAACTTTACAGACTTTGCACACACACCCTATGTGAAAAAGGGCTTGGTTAACGCTGCCAAGAAAAGACTCTAAAACATTGAAATCAATTGATCCTACACCTCTTCACCCTTGTTTCGACATTGTAATCAGTTGATCCTGCACCTCCTTGCCCTCGTCAGTCTCCTTTTCCATTGTGCTCTGTTTGTGTCGTCACCATTATGCCACCAAGGCATTTATCCTAGAGACTTATTGGCTTTCATCCTCAGTTTCTGGTAGGAAGACTTACTCCTCTGCGTAGTATTCGAGTTAGTCCTCCTCCGAGTCCACACTCCCACTCTTCTTCTAGTTATTGGGTTCTCCTTCCACCCCTAGTTCTCCTCCTATCACGTTCACCATGTCTGGTTAAGGACCTCACGCTGGTGGTAGCCCTGACCCTAATGCTGGGAATACTACTAGTGGGACTGCAATAGGAACTATCCCGGCTACTCCCTTGTTCCCCTATATGGCAAGCCTCAATCTTTCTGATTTTGAGAAGTTCATAAATAACCCTATACACCATGATACTAGTTGGCCTACTATGCCGACTAAGCTCGCTTCTGACATCCCCAAGTTTTAAGGCCTTGCTAGAGAAGATCCTACAAATCATGTTCGATATTTCCACATGTGGTGTTCGTCTAACTCCATTACTAATGAGTCTATCTGTCTTTGGTTTTTCCAACGTACGCTTATAAGTGAATATTCTAAGTGGTATGTTGATCAGGCCTCATCCTCTCATACCACCCTGTGAATCTTGCTTAAGCTTTCTTGTCTTATTTCCAGCTTCCTCTTCATTATGACACCGGTACATAACTTTTGACTTCTTTCCATCAATCATCTGCGACCCGCCTATCTAATCATGTCTAGGAATGGTAGAGAAGAGAGAGCCTATGTTGAGCCCCTACCGTTGAAGACTGTGTCTACATGGACTGGTTCCTTAGATCCCTCTTGTCCCCTATCGGCAATGATTTCGCATCGCACTTCCCTTAAACCGAACAAGCTTCTCTCCAAATTGCATTAAAATATGACCTGATCTACGCTTAGTGGGGTTATGTTTATACCGTTCCACTTGATCTTCCTAGACCCGTTGATGTCAATGCATTGGGGGCATCTCATGCCGCCAACGGTATCATTGGAGCTCTCTCTCATCCATATGATCAACCTCCCATGGGCTATGTTTTTCCTCGGGGGGGGGGGGGGGGGGGCGGGCAGCACCTCCTACACTTTCCCCCTCCCAGTAGCATGTATCAAAGATACGGCATGCCTCCTCCTTTTTCCCAACCTCCTATTCATGACATTGTTACCCAGCCTCTTTATTATCTGTATCCATATCCTGGTGCTCTAGCTCCTCCAACATTAGCACCACCTCCTCCCTTTCCTTCTCGACCCTCGTAACAACAACCACCATCCCCTCACGGGTAGGTGTATGCACAACAGGGTGCGACTAATCCTCCTCCCCCCAAGAAGAAGAGGGAAGACACTCAAAATAAATCTTTTCCCAATAATCCTGGACCTAATCCTCAAAATAATGCCCCTAACAATGCTAACCAGCAATAGGGAACTTAGTGCAAGCAGGACATGCCTATTCACACGAACAAGCCTTGTTCTCATTGTGGTGTTTATGGTCATTAAACACATGATTGTCCTCTTTTACCATAGATGAAGCAGATGTGGGAGTCTGAAGCAACATTGCGAGGACAACATGCCTTGCCTTCCATCCCTCCTAATGTTGTGCCTAGTTAGCTAGTTGTACTTACTTATCCTTTCCCTCAGCAAGGATTTGTGGCTACCCAAATACCTGAAGGTCAGGTGTGACTCAAACTCTTCCATCTGGTACATCCAATTACCAGATTCTCATGACAAAGTCTGATCAACCTCTAACCTTAGACATCAATCTTCAGACTCAATCTCGTCAGTACAACAATCCTCCTGCTACGTCTATCCTCGATCCGCCTCCTTCGGTCTCTAAAGAGCCTCTTTCAACACCTAATAGTCCCTTACAGTCCCTCAGCCTAAGGCAGAGGTTGATATGAAGATCCCTAAGGGACCACTACACTAAAATGCTGCTTCTGGCAAAGCTGCCCATTTGTATAGCATAGTAGATGATTTGGCACAATCCCCTGCTACCATTTCAACGCTGGAACTCCTCGAGTCACACCCTTCATAATGAAAATATTTACTCTCTACCATGGGTGTTGTAGATCCTTCTGACGATCAATTGATTTTTTTTGACGTTGACCGGTCAAAACATCCTACTCTCCCTGCTTCCGTCGCTTTCCATATCCCAGTTAGGATCCGAAACACCAACGTTTCTTGGTGCATCATTGATGAGGGGGCATCCACTTGTGTGATGTCCACTTCAGTTTGGAAGCAACTTGGATCACCTAAGTTGGCTCCTTCCTTAATAACTCTTTGAGTGTGGGATGGCCATGCCTCCTATCCCATTGAATTATTTCGCAATTGTCCTATTACTCTTGCGAGCAAGATTATTTGCGTTGACATAGAATTCATTGATGCCCCCTTAGATTACAACATTCTATTGGGTCATAGCTACACCTATGTGATGTCTTCTGTCCCATCCGTGGTTCACCGCAAGATGTCCTTCCCTCATAATGGAAAGATAGTCACCATTGACTAGTTGACATATTACGAACCAAAGTCTCATACCTCCCATGATTCCATCATCTCTTTGGTGGCAAATAAGCAAACCATCGATCCTTTGACCAGTGTATCACCTCGAGTATACAAATATTCCTCATTTCTTGGTACATTCCCTGCTCTTCGTCCTCTTGTCTTTGATCCCAACTCATTGAATGTTTGCATGACGAAATCATCTCGGGCTGCCCTCAAGCAGCTTTCCTCAGCTAGTCAGCAGCCTCCTTGCCCTCTGCAACCTACTCATAGCCCTTCAATTCAGCCTTCTGGACCTCCTCCTCCTAGCCCTTCAGTTGGTATCCATGAGCCTCTTTACCCTACTAGAATGGTTCCTCCAGGCCTTAGCCATTTAGGAGCCGTTCCGCCTGGCCATTACCCCTCCTGTCAGATACCGTACCTAGCTCCCCCCCCAGGAGTGTACACATTACCTGTCATGGCCACCCTCTATTTTCCTAACCTAACCCTTGGGATTCCTGTATGGTACTTTGATCCTCCAGCCGCTACCCCACCTGCTCAACCCAAACCTTATCTTGATTTGACCCTAGTTCAACCGGTCCCCGTGACTTCTCCCACTTCAACAGTGCCTCAACCTCCTCAACAAAAACCACCTCCTGTTGTGACTGCTTTGGGTAAGAAGGGCAAAGCTTGCAAGTGGGCTTCAAAGGACAAGGTTGTCCTGAATGACCCTCCACCTTCCCTACTTGCAAAGCCCTATGCTTTGTGTGATGTCATTGGCCATGCCACCATTAATTGTCCCGAACTGCCTCATATCAAGCCCATGGTTAAAGTTTTGTTCCCTAAGTCTACGGTCCCACAAACCTCTGTTCCTTCCTTGAGTACAGCCAAGAACCCCAGGACTATTCACGCTAACCAACCTTGTGCTTTATGCAATCTCTATGGCCATTATACCCACCTTTGTCCCCACCTCAAGGAATTCCACACCTCTCTTGCGGCAGTTCACCAATTCGAGGGCAAGCACAACAAGTCCAACTCTCCCTTATTTGCGTGTTTTTCTTCAGCAAAACCAGAGGACACGAGTGCTCCCATTTACATTCCCCCTCTTGATGTTGAGATGACGGAGCCTTTGTCCACCATTTTCTACCTATCATCATCCATGAGACCCTTGGTGGAAGTCCCCCTGGAGACTTCCCCTAATGTTTCACCTGACCTTCCTTTAGCAATCACCCTGGGCTCAAAATTGGTAGATATTTTATTTGATTTCTTTTTTTTCACCCCTAGTGACGATGTGGATGTGAACCTCTCTTCTCATGATGATGAATCAGGTAGCTTCGCCACATCAGGTGGTATTTCCTCCATCAGTCACCCCATCTTCTATTATGATCACGAAATTATGGAAATATTTACCACCCCTAACTTTATCATTCCCCCCTTACATCGAACCCATGCATTCGAGCCACATACACCTTGTGGCCATTACATTGAGACCCAATGTTTGGGTAAGGGGGCACCCATATTTGAGAGACCAAGAGAAGCAATTCTCCATAACTCTCCAAGTGCATCTTGTCATGTCGACTATAGTACCATTATTTTTCCACATTTATAAGAACCTCTAGAGTCCCATATCACTTCAGATCACTCTAGGGATGATACCCCTCATCATTCATTCATCTTACATCAGCAACCCAGTCCCCTAGACATTGTTATTAACCAACCTATGGGTTTTCTAGGAGAGCACCAGTTCATTATCTCCAAATCCTCTCTTTGGGATAGTAACACCATGTATGCCAACTGAGAAACCTAAAGTCCATTTGATTCATATATGCAGTACCAAAAGAGATTCGTAATCCTCGATTCCATTTCTTGAACTGCATAACCATAGCGAAAAGAAATGGCGCACCACATCATAAAAATGTGTTTAGATTCCCCCTTTCTAAATAAATTTTCACACGACCACAACATGCTTGGGGGCACATATGCCCCTGAAGCATAAAAATCCTAGATCTCAGCCAAAAACAACATTGAAATGTCCTTTCTCTAACAGGTCGTACTTTTTAGGTCATTTCCTGGGACAAGTCGTAGTTTTCTTCCTAGTACCTGCTACCCAAGTCACAAATCAGACCCCAAAGAGTGTGACCTTGCTTGTTCATGAGCTCTGGATACCTAAACTGAAATTTTGATCTCCTTAATTGAAACAGTAGGATTAGGCCTCTTACTTGCAACTAACAGATCTCGAATCCAACGGTCATTTTGTTCGTTACGATCGCTGCAAGATTTTGAGCCTTCTCTCCTCTCTACATTCACCACAGCTCCACACACAAATGAGTTAATTTGGAGGGAAAATTCCTTATTAAAAGAGAAACCCCTGATTTTTCTTTTTCCTATTGCAGCCAAACCATAGCTTAGGTTAACAAACCGTCTGTACTATTGGAAAGCTCTCACCGAGCCCTCAAATGCGTACCTGTTAGTTTTTTGCGATTTGATACTTCACCATGACACATTTCATCCAAGAAGGGTCACTTCACCACTCCTCAAAATTGAATTTCTTCACTTGCAACACCTATACTTGGGGCACCACTTCGCCTCCATACTTGTCCATGCCCGTGTTGATTTTTCGTCGTGAGTAACCATCATGTACTCATGTTTTTATGGTCCCCACCAGACCTTTTTTGTGTGGCACCATCATCACGTCACCCTTGTTTATAGCATCCGAGTTGATTCATCATCACATTCATGGCGTCTATCCCGAGTCCCTTTGTATCCCGCTATAGCCCTCCATCTTTCATTGCTTGTTTCCTCTATCGTGTCGCACATTATGGCCTTTAGTTCCACTGTCCCCTATCCCTCATCATATCATGCTAGTCGCTGCCAAGTCATCCATGCCCTTTATGCTCTAACAAGCGAAGTCGTCCGTCTCCTACTTAGTACCCCCCATTTCATCATCATCCCTGGTGTCAGTCTGTCAATCACTCTACTATTTTCTCTCATGCCTTAGTTGATGATCCCTTATCGCCTCACCTATGGAGGACCTCCTTCTGTCGACATCAGATCATTCATTCCAGAAGATAGGTCTAGGCAGTGTACCTTGGTTCCAGATTCCATTCCTGTTCGGTGCCTCGGATCAGGAAAAGGGACTCCTTATTTCCCTTTGACTTGATTGTTTCTCAGCTCCAGCTCCTTTCAACATGATTGAGATCCATATACTTGATGGTTTAGTGATGCAGCAGATGATACCAATGATTCCTGGGTGTGTGTGAGATGTTTTCACCCCTCATGAGTGGGTGGCCCTACAGGTAGCACCCTACATGCCAGGATGACCTCTTCATTACCACCTTTGATGCAACTCCATATATTTGATGATGTCGGCCTCATCCACTTGCAACACCTTTGTTATTGCATGTATCAGTCATATTTTCAGAGCCCTTTCCTGTTTGCAGGGGCATTTGGGTTGTATTTGTATCTCATGTACTCAGATATTATTGTATAAGTCATGGCTGTTATCACAGGAAAAGTATGTATGTGGGATTCATTAACATGCTTTTAACTGGCTCATGTTTATGCCATCATGTGCTATATTGTTCAATCCCTTGTTTACTGGATGCATTATTCTTTGTACTTTGTCTCAGCAGGCATATGTATGCCTCCCCCACCACGTATAGCATAGGCACTCACTCATAAAAGAGACTTGCCGTACCTATAATTCTTGCCTCCTCAAGGTCTAGTCCTTTAGCGCTTCAGCCTACCTTACATTTCTCTCTCTTTGACTTCCCCTTCGATGTCTAGTGATTGAATTCTTACAACATATTTCGGTCATACGATTAGCTCCTAATCCTCGTATGTTGGGGGGAAATATGTTACACTTTTTTTTGGTCATCTAACATGTTACTATTAGGTAGACCTAAGTACGCGATGTAAGGTGAATTTCACCCTAAGTAAAATTTCTTTCACTATGAAAAATAACTTAGTAAGACACCTTTATTAAGTTGTTTATGGTCTAAACAGGAAACCCCATGAGGAAATATTAAATAAATCAACATTTGTTTGATTTCCCTCAAGGAATAATTAGTTAAACAACAGTTTAATTAATATTCCTGGTCATATTTAACCCAAAACAGGAAAATTAATTAGATAAATTATTATTTATCTTATTATTTTCTAGGAGTAATTATTTAAACCTTATTTAAATAATATTCCTTGTTAAGTTTTACTAAATCACTCATAAACAGTTAAATAAATCATTATTTATTTAATTATTACTCAACCACATCCTTAAAATGATAAATAAATCATTTATTTATTTATTATTTACAAGTAAATGGATTTGAACCAAGTCAAATTACTTTTCCCTCCAACAAAAATAATAAATATTCCATAAAATTTGGATCTTGATTCAGTTAATAATATTCTAATTATGCACCAATATCTAGACTAACTCAATATTTTGTTATAAATAGAAGGGATTTTCCATTCATTCTTCACCTTTTGTTGCCTAAGATCACTCTGGATCTATACTTTTGGTATGACTTTGATCGACCATCATTGTCATATTTCTCCATCCTTTTTCTTGTGAGGTCCCTTTGAGTTCCTTTTTTGTCTGGGTTTTCTACACCATCAAGAGAGAGGAATTTTAGATCTGAAGTGCTGAGGACTTACAAGAACCCATCCCATTGAGGAGAACTGGTAACATCTTTCTATGTTTTCCTCCCAGGTGCCCTTAATATAAAAATTCATTCAACATATTCTTGTCTTGTCTATTAGATGCATGGATTAAATCTTGTTTTATTTACTACTTAATGTATTTTGATGCATAGATCTAGATTTTTGCAGCATTTATCTTGATCAACTAACTGTAGATCTGAAGATATTGGCAGCCATATTTTGTTGTTACAGTTGTTTGTTATGTGCAGCTAAAGCGGTCTTTTTTCGTACACTTGCAATTAAGATTCATACTAACAAGCATGATGCTGCAACTCAAAAGATAATATATCTTCCAAATTGAATACTTTTCCATGGGTAACTACCATTTTGAGCATATATATCTAGTTGTTTTTAAATACTTCAACGTTCTTTCACCCATGCAACCTATAACTCTTAGAAATGAGATATTGATACACATATATGAGAATCCTAGTCAGGAAAATTCTAGATAGGTAGTGTTGAAACCTAGCAGAATATTGATACCAAGACTTAATGATGTCATTTGTGTCAAGATCAAATAATAAAGTGTAGAAGTTTTTATTGGCATACAATGTGCACTTTTGCATATTATAATAGATTTGCATGTCTTCTCCATAATATTTGGAAATATAAACCTTGGTTTCCCTTCAAAAAACGAAATATGATTCCTCCATGTGTATAGCAGTCCTTTCAATAAATTATGTACAGGGAATTTGTGGGAACCTTCATGGAATCATGTGTATTCTGAACTATTTAATATTAATGTATACTTCCAAATCTTCCATGTTTTGAGAGAATTCTTTTTGCATGAATGTGTCTTCGATTTATTTCCACATGACCTCAATGGACTTGTCTATGAAGCACTGTTTATCTGAAAATATGGGAATGGTAATAATTGTAACTTCTACCTCTTCTTTAGTTATCGCTTCCCAGGCTTCTTTGGAAGCCACTGAATGTGTAGCAGGAGGCACCACTCCAACAAATGATGAAAAGGTAACGATACTTGGAGCTTGAACACCTATTTGTGGAAGCACACTCATGGCAGCAATGATAAGGTTTATAAAATCCTCTATCTATTACAATTATTAACCTATAAAATCATAATCCTAGCAACGATGGAACATATTTACTTGTACAAGCAATAAATATGCATGAAAACAAGGAAGGTGCACTATCAAAGCACAAAGGAAGTTCAATGTTCATTCAAGGCTTTGAGGTGTGCTCAAATGCTCAATAAAGAGGGAGGGATGATGAAGGTCATGATGCACACTAATGAAGCATGAAGGAAAATAATTCAGGCCTTCATGGTGCACTCATGAGCTTAAGGAGACTAAGAGATTGCAAGTGTGCACACCAAAGATACGAATGGGTTGATATTCGGGACTTCATTCCTTTACGGTGTTCTCACATTCTCATGAGGACAAGGAGGGTTCAAGGGAACATGCCGAGAGATTAAGGGGAAAACATTCAATCCTTCAGGGTGTGCTCATGTTCTCAAAGAGGGAGTAGTTATTCGTGACGAACGAGTGCACTCTTGATGGAAAATTTTCTTTATCGGCACAATTTTTTGAGATATTCATGCATTGGATTCCATAAGTGCACTCTACCTTGAAATGGATCAAGGATAAGTTTAAAAAAAAAAATAGAATGATAAAATTCCCGAGATAAAATATCTACAATTTTTTATAGATACCATTGCAATCATGACTACAATATGACAAGTTGAAGAATATGTAGAGTCACAAAATGGGACAATATTTTGACAGTTGTAGAAGCAACAGAAAAATGAAACACCATTATATAAACTAAAAATATGTGAAACAACCACAATTAAAGCAATATAGACAACAAAAAAATGAAAGGAAACCAATATAATCGACATGCAAAACTTACATGGAATGAAGATTGACGAAGATATTCTTCATCCAAATATGTGCGCCCAACCCAGATGAGAATGATTAGGAGAAATAATTGTTAAATGGATTAATTATAAAGAGTTTTTATGCAAATACATTCCATGCATGCTCAGCACTTGTCGAAAAGTGAATGTGTTAATTAAGTGAACTGACGTGGACTACTATTTTCTAGGAGTGCACTTGTATGCAACAAGAAAACACATGCATGCATTTTGAAATGGAGCATGTCTTATTGATGAAGGAGTGTAATCAAGAAGGGTACATTGGCTGAGGATGTAGGAGTGCACTAGACTAGAGTGCAGTTGTTCATCACGAAGGAGTGCACTCAACAAGAGAGAAACCCTTCGTGATCATCAATTCTTCTTTTTCTTTAAAAGTATTATTCTTGTTTTTTTTTTCTTTTGTATGTTTTGGATGGAAAATAAAGCTAAGTTTTATGTCAACATATGACTTACCCTATCCTTTTACAAGATAACATAAGTGTTTCTAAATTTAAGGTAACGACATTTAGAAAACATTGACTTAGGAGGATGTAACACATAGAGACAATATAATAATGGAAAATCTAACAACGGGATGACACTAGGTAGTATTGAATGAATGTACATATCAATTTCAAAGTTTACTTAGGAAAAAATTTTGGAAGTTTTTTGTCGCAATGAGAATGGAACATTAACTGTTCAAGAAATTAATATGGAAAGGAGAGGATGAAAATGAAAGTGAAATAAAACCAAGGCTTATCTCTACATCTCCTTAGCCTATTTTACCAGTGTGAAAAAAATAGGCTAATGAGGTGAAACAATTAGAATGTATGTAAAGTGTAGAATCCTCTTAGTGTAAGGACAAAGCATGATGAAGAAAAGAGAAAATAGGCTCAAATTCTAAGTCATTACAAGTCAGGATGAGGGATTCCAACGCTGATGTAAATAAAATCTGCGTTGAAATCAACAAAACAATGTGGTGCTAAACAAGGTAATCCATGTACAAGTAATATCTACAACCAGGTTATGACATGCATATAGAGATAATATAACATAACAATTGATGGGGTTAAGGAACAATGGTGATGGAATTTATGGTATATAATGCAACAGAGATTGTAACATGATGCCTACCCCTACACGCCAAGTTCAATAGAAATGCACTTAAGTTCCAATGGATTTATCAATTAAAATTATGACATATTTTGTATAAACCATCTATAAATATTGGACACATGGCTAAATCACATAAAAATAAATAAAACATGGATTAGGTAAAAATAATACTAGATATTTTTTATATTTTGGGTTTTATAATTTTTTTGGATTTTTTGCATATATGAGGAACGAAATATACTCACATCACACACCAAATTGAAAATACATAGAACATCGCACACACTCTTAAATGAAAAATGTACAAGCACAACTCAGTTTTATAGATCTTGTCAAGGTGTTCCAATTATAAGGCATACTACATGGATTCCCATAAATAAACTCCTAGAGGAGTGGAGGTACAATATGGTGCACCATGATGGGGCCATGTCATAAAATTTTAAACTTCTTGATTCCTAAAGGTTTATGATACCAAGGAAAACCTAGAACCATAGTTTTGTCAAGAATGGATCGAGAACACATCAGGTGAGTAGTCGCACAAGCTAGTACGACTCCTTCACAAATATAATTAAGGCATAAAGGGGGTACAAGACACCCATTTATATGTGGATGTGATTTGGAAAATTATTTGGCAAGTTATGCATTAGAAACATAAGTCATGAATTTGTCCAACGAAGGCACTTTTATGGATGGATGAGGATTCCCCCTGGGTTGATTCAAGATATTGTTTTCCAGTCTCTACCTTTTCCATTTATAATAGAATAAAGGAATGAAGAGTGATAATTTCCAAGTATTTTCAATAGGTAAATCCATGACGTTTACTATGAATTGTCGAGAATGCTCATTGTGAAGGGGTTCATTTGGAAGAGGCGTAGTAATGTCTAATGTAGGAAAATAATCCTAGACATATTTCATATTGAGATGGAGTTTCCAACTAGCATCAAGATGTATTGGTGGGATTGCTTGAGAGATAATATCTTCCACTAAATGTGTCATATGGTCACCATACTTACTAACATCCAAAGGAGAATGTACCACCTAAATGTTAGGAGAGAGATGTGGTCCACAAGTGACAAATGGGATAATGTGCATGGGAGAAGTGTTAGAATAATAAGGAATTTTGGGTAAGGGTAAAGGTAATACAGAAATAAGATATGAGATTTTAAATAATCCCACACTGACACTCTCATCACTTGAGTGGATATCTGTAATGAATGTCATAGTATTTCTTGTAGTGGTAGACTTGGTGAATGGTATGAAGTAATCTAATTGATTAATGGTGAAAATATTACCTAAACGGGGAAATATACTAACATGAAATGCCAAATACGTGACAAAAAACATGGCATAAAACTAGTTATTTCAAAGGAGTAGATTATAATCTAAGGGAGACTCTACAACTTCAACATAAACATATAAAATTTTTCCCCCTATATTGATTGAAAGATTTGAAAAACACCCTGATGTATAAAATGATTTGCATCAAAGTCTTGTAAAGTTGTACTTGACTAAATATTGGTAGATAAAAAATACATTTCTAGAATAACATTGACATCACATATGTAGAAGATCCTTCATCCACCAAACTGTGGTATATGTTTATTCACAAATATCTGAAAGGTGACATCATGAGAGAGTATGAAATCAGTCGAATCAATATCAAACATGATAATAATATACTTTGAGGGATCCACCCCTTCAATAGTAGTCATAAAGGGTTTGCACTACATGTGGTAAGTCTGTAAATCATCCAAGGTAGACATGGCACATGGTGTTTTGGCTAAGTCCCCAATAATAATATAATGTTGGGCATCTCGTGGATTAGTATTTTTTGTTTACTTTAAAAACACGAACTTATGTGGGTGATATATATGTTCCATAGGATTATCTAGCATAATAGGTCTAGTTGAAGCAATAAGGGTAGTCGAGACATTGTAGAGGAACTCGACTCAAGAGGGTGATAGGATTTCACTATTTTAGTGAAAAAATCATGAGAATGTATCATGAGAAAAAACATACTTTTATTAGGACAATAATAGTTTTTTCCCCCATTTACCTCTAGGAGGATGGGGATTACCTTGCACAACTATTTTTTCTTGTGGCTAGGTGGAGAATGGATGCGTTAAAATGATTATATTTTTGGTTGTTGGTTGTGAAATGAGTATATGAGATTAATCCATACATATAAACTCATTATTTAAGTGTTCTCCTTGATAAATCATGTAAGGAAACTTAATATTTCATCAAAATTGACGAGTTCCACCTTAACTAGGTTGGTTTTGGCTATTCTCTTTAACATGTTTTTTATTTTTTTCATTTTTTAATTATTTTTATCGCTAGGTTGTTGAGTATTCTTAGGTTATGTGGAATTCACCATAACAACCTAGGAATATGGAAAATAATAAGGCTACTTTTTGTATCTAGGGACACTTCCTAGGGATTGAGAAGTGACCATAATTTTCCCTAGTTGTGCAACTAGCTAGATCACACTATAGGATGAAATGGAACCAATCACATTGTCATAGTGTGGTAATAGTTTTTGTAATATTCCTAAATTATCCATGAACTAATTGGAATATTCAATTTTGTTTTATTTCTTTGTTTAAATAATAAGAGGAAAAAAGGAGATCCATAATTCTTCTTAATAATGAATAAATCAATGCCAAATATGAAAGAGACAAATCTTGGTAGCTTAAATAAAGCACCCTTGGTGTGAAAAGGGCTGGATCACTTTGATTAGGTCAACCTTGACGAAATCAACAACGCCGTCATGGAGGAGTTATCATCAATGAGGGACATCATAGTTTTAGATGGATATTATTTGTGTGAATGTAGTGATCTTTTTGGATGGGGCTTAGGGTTTGCAAGCTCATATTCTATTTAAGGAAGAGGATGGCAGCCATATTGATCATGTTTTGGTTTATTATATTTCTGAACATATGGTCTATTTAGACATACATCTTTCTCTTTCTATTTAGTTGAGATAGAGTGTTTTTTAGCATCGGGTGTTATTGATTGGGAATCCCGCCTCTTCCATTAAGGATATCCTGGAGGAGTCTTGTACTTCATTTTCCACTATCATGCTTAAGGCCAAGCTTCATATTTCTTTTACAACACAAATCCTATTAAGGGTTTGGTTTTTTTTGTAGGTTGCAGAAAGTGGTGATTAGATCTCTAGATCTAGGTCGTCTCATTGCTTATTTTCAGTGGAGAAGGATTCCTTTCCATTGGGAGGATAGTATTGAAGGCCATTGAGCATATTTTCAGATCTTGGAATCAGGCCAACCATATTTTGATCCCTACAGCACAGTTTACTTCTAGATCTGCGTTATTTCTGTAGGAGGAGTTGCAAGGTGGTTTAGCACACCATTTGGAGAGATGCTTTTCAAGTGAAGGGGATTTTCCTTTTAAATTTTAGGATCTATTGGAAGAGGCTATTTTATTGATCATATACGGTCAACCACACTTTCCAGATCTATATTTTTCAGTAGATCTGCAATATTAGATCTTAGATCTATAACTTGTACTAGGTGTTTTGCTGAAAACTCTTGAGGGGTTCTTTAGAGGAGCTTGTATAATGCTCAAATATGATATAGATCTATCTTTTGAGGCACATATCAGCCCTAGATTTGATGTATAATCGAATTTTGCAGCACAACTAATAAAATAACGTTGTAAGGGTCTTCCAGCTTTTCTATATAGTTGCAACACCTCGTATTGAGGGATTTTTCTCATTGGAGGCTTGTATTTCTTGTTATGCATCTTATTTTCCATTTCTTATGTACATTTTCTGTTGTATTAACATATGAAATGTCTCCATATTGGCCTCTTACATTTTAAATAATGATCTGCAATATTTTTTCAACATTTTGCACTATATTCCTCCTTTTCCCATTTGGGAATATTACAGTGGTATCAAAGGATAATATTGGAACAACTTGTGCACCTTGAAAAGACAATAAATCATCTAAAGAAGGAGATCCTCTTATTGATAGAGAGAAGAGGTATCAGATAAGAATACACCAGAAGTTTGATTATACAAATGATCAAGGAAACAAGGGAAAAACCCCATTATCGAGAGGAATGAAAGGAAAGGAGTTCTAAAGACTTCTTTTCCAAACTATTCAAGGAATTAAGAAAGAAATTATAGAAATTAGGATGGAGAGATGTAGAAATTCTCCAAAGGAGGTTGCTATTGGGATGGAATTAAGGTATGTTTTCCCCCTATAATTATTTCGAATTATGGCACAGTCTTAGGAATTATTCCTTATTTTGACAATAAGGAAAGGAAAGATTTATGAAAATCGGAGAAATTGAGCTAATGAAGAAAAGGAACATTTCTATAATAGAAATTTGACTTATTGTATATTCGTGTGCAAGAAGGCAGAGCAGCTGAACCAATGGAAAACAGAACACACCCGACAGACACGAATGTATGAGCCGGCAAAAGGTGAAGAGACAGATTCAAACTCGAAGACTCAAACAACAGCCAAGCGTAGCAGCTGTCGTTTGGAGAACACTATCTCATTACATGGAAATGCCTTTAAAAGGGCCAAGGACGAACTAGATAGGAGTCGAATAGGAATTTTCCCTTTGTAATCAGAGCATCAAGATAGGGTTGTCATATTGTATTCCTATATTATCTTTTGAGTTTTGATGTTTTGAACAATTACATTTTTATGTTTTCATCGCGTTAAAACTTCTCGTGGTCTGGGCCCAACCCCTGGGATTTTCCTCGCCAAATTCTATGTTTTGAATTAGTTATAGAATCTATGTTCAGTTACCTGATGTGGTTGTAAAATACTTTTCTACTCAATAAAGTTACAGTTTTCTTCCTTTAGAATAGTTTAGCATTTTTACTTCTTGACTCAGAATCATCGCATTTCATATCTTATGGTTTGTATAATAATATTTCATAGCTATTACACATTTCCATTTCCTTCCAACACCTTTGCAATCGATTTATAAATCGTAGGATAATTACTACTTAATCATTACTTGACTTTGTGGATTAAATCATCCTTTCAACACAGTGAGGCATCCAATTCTTGATTAACATTAATTAGTCAGTTTACAAAGAGAATTCCATTGAAAAATTATATAATTAATTTCTTTCATTTAGATTTATTTCATTTCGATTGTTGTTCAATTCATTAAGAATTTTGTTCAATTCATTTATACCATTGTTCAGTTCATCAAGATTGTTGTTCAAACTATCATTATGCTGTTCAATAATAGGTTTCTCTTTTCTACGCTAGATAGAATAATTACACATAATCTATCAAACCATTCCTCCTTAAGTTGATTGAGTTCATAAGATTAGATAATCCTTTATCCTAAATAGCATAGAGTAACCATAAGTTGATCTCACTTGCATATATTGTGCTGAAACTCTTGAAATAAGAAGACTTGCCTCGTGTTGAAAATTAAATGATAAACACTAAGGTTTCCTATAATAATCCACCTCTATGAAACCAATATTTTTGGCACCATTTCCGGGGAGAGTGTAAGAGTGATATCCTTTATTCATCTTTCTCCATTGCTGTGAAGAATTGGGTATTAAAAGCGAGAGGTAAGAAGCTGCGTGCTGGAAAGAAAAATGCTTGCTCTCTAGCCTGCTTCTTAGAAAAATTGTTCAAAGAACAGTAGAATAGGTGCTCTTGTTTTATGAATATGAAGAAAAATATAGAAAAAATTCGAAATAAGTCTAAAAAATCCTCACAATCCCAAGGACTGGTGATCCTTGGAAGAACAACATATATAGATGAAATCATTAAGAAATCCGAATCTCAGTCATCCATAGGACCTAGGAATATTTCCATTCAAAGTCATATTACACTCCCTCAAGCCACATCCTCACCATATATATCCCACGCTGAGATTCACGGTGAAACAGAAGGATCTAAGTGAAGCCTTCAAACTATCGATCATATAGGCACTGACCCTTAGAGAGAGGGAGGTTCTTGTAATTTACAAGAAGGGGAAGGATAAAATAGCAGAATAATTCAAATAGAAGCTTCAGAACCTAAATCACCTGAAAGAGTGGTCAAAACAGAGGTTCTCAGGATCCCAGATCAGGGAAGCGTTATAAATCCTCCACTGCATTCACCTCCCAAACCCCTCTGGATCACTCCTTCAGAACAAGAAATCCCTGAAGGTTTCTGGTACCTCTTCGATCAAATGGTGAATAATCAAAATCAGAATCAGAGGAAGACATCAACATTGGAATACCCCATTGTTGATCATGTTGTAAATGCCCCTATGAAAGCCATTCTCTTGCACAACATTCCCACCTTCCATGGTTTGACTACGGAAGATCTTGATGCATTCCTATTTGAATTTGGTTTCTTATGTAAGGGGTATGACTACACCACTAATCCTCAGAAGCTGAAACTATTTCGCTCTACCTTAAAAAGAATAGCACTACGTTGGTTCATGGGACTAGGTGGGTGAACCCTCAATAATTGGGACGAAACGTAGAACATTTTCCTCAAAAAATATCAAGACTATTGTCGAACCTGAGACATAAAAGATGAAATCTGTGATATGTCTACAAAGGACAATGAAACACTAGAAGAGTATGTAGAAATATTTCAATACAATTTACAAAGGTCCCTATATACCACGCTATCCAATGAAATTTTGAAAGTCGCGATGATTAAAGGAATGAAGGAAGAATGGGTTGAAGCACTTAACATAATGGGGAGAGGAGATATTTACTAGGAAGAATATGATGAGATTATTTCCCTGTGTATTAGATGCTCTTGGGGTAGTGCGCGCAATAGACCAATTGGGCATGATTCTATGAAAAAAGATCTTAAGCAGTCCAATGGCAACGTAACTAGAGAAAAGTTTGGAAATCTGTTAGAAAATTTCAAAACTGACATCTTGGGAACCTTGACAATGCAAATTGATGTTTTACAAGCCAAGCATAAACAAGATATAGCAAAACAAAACCTGGCCATCTTTTTCCCACGATTTCGGAAGAAGCATAACCAAAGGGAATGCCCTTTAGACATTGTTCAAACTTCTTCCATCTGCACTAAGGATCATACCATGGACTAATGTCCCTCACTTCTTGGGCTGAAATAATTTTACAAGGAAGCAAAGGAAGAAATAGAACTAGTCTACCTAATGAGTTAGTGTCAACACTGGTAGGCACGACCAAGTATGCCACAAGACATGCCTTAGTTCTTTTCTTCTTAGCTTCGCATAATCAAAATCATTTTTTTACTTGGTGAAAACAGTAATTTCCTAGACCACCCTCGCCTACAAAAACGTCATCAGGGAACAATTGGCCAAGATTTCCTTGTTCTCCCCCTTATTGGAAAAATGTTCCATATTAAGACCAATGGCCAAACCCTCCTCATTCAAAGACTAATTGGAATTGGTAGAGACCCCTGGGAATGACCAAACTACCAATGGGGATGGGAAATCAAAATCAACCTATGCTACCAGATCCATACCTAGTTCATCATAACCTACAGCCCGCCATACACCCCCAATTACCAGCCCAACCCAATCCTAATCCCAACAACAGACTGGTTCAACTAATTCAGATCATATAAAATCCAAATTCCGGCACTAAACAAAAACAATGCAACGAACTAAGGCTAAGATCAGGATGTACTATCTTACCTATAGAAGCCACGACTCCACCTCAGCCTCTAATTGAGACTTCAATAGAACCTAGCCAAATAAATATAATAGGGAAAGAAGTAGGAAAATTTAAAGAAATGATTGACCAACAGGGACCTGAAGAAATTAGGATGTCTCTGCCTCCATTCCCTTAAAGGTTAACTCTGCCCAAACAGATAATATCTCCAGAATTTGACATCTTCGGGGAGTTGAGAAACCTCTGTATCAAAATTCCTCTCCTCCAGGCCATCCAAGACATTCCCATCTATGCAAATACAATTAATGAACTATGTGGGAAAAAGCAAGTAAACAAAAAAAAGGTTGTGCCCACCATTCATGTGGTAGGGGTGCTATCTGATTTTTTACCGGGTAAAGAACCACCCGTGAAATATGAAGACCCAGGAAATCCCATTGTGACTGTACAAATATTAGGCCACTGATTTCCAAACACATTGGCCGATTTAGGGGCAGCCATTAACATCCTAACTACGGGGGCCTGTGAAAGACTAGGCATATCAGCTTTAGAACCTACAGCTACATTGCTGGAGCTAGCTGAAAGGTCTGTTATCAGATCAGAAGGAATAGTGTAGGACATCCTGGTCTCTGTGGACTGATGGGAATATGCAGCTGACTTTTTAGTTATTATTCCAAAGAACAAGATGGACGGGTACCCATTGATTGTTGGACAACCTTTGTTGGCCATAACGGATGGTTACATAGGTTGTCGAATGGGAAACATGAATATCACTAGAGGGTATTCCGTAAAGAATATCATTATTTATCTGCCTGTCAATCCAAGATTACCGACGATAAAAATTCACAGGAAACCATGTACATACTGGGGGCAAAACATTCGTTCACCCCTGACACTAGTATAAGCTCTTGAATTTAAGGATCAAATTGAAGACGACATAATCAATAATTTTATGAGCCAGCCACCCACATCTACAAATGTAAAATGTCAAATGTTGAAAGCAGTCCTTGGAGATGAAGCTCAAGAGGATCTCCTGATATACCTTGAGGATCAACATATTCCCACAACCTCTATACGTAACAACATACCTATTGAAATTGAGACAGGGAAGATTCTAAATATTAATGGCAATTTGGATGATGACAAAAACAAAATCTCATAAAAGTCCTTCGGAAGTATGAAGGGGAATTTTCTTTGGATTACCCAGACATCAAGGGTTTAGACCCTCAGCTACGCACCCATCACATTTATACTGAGAAGGAAATCCATCCCATTAGGAAAACCCAACAATGGCTAAACCCGCACTTAAAATATATTGTAAAAGAGGAACTGCAAAGCTATTAGATGTGAATTTCATTTATCCTATTTCAAACAACAAATGGGTCTCCCCTCTACTAGTCATCCTAAAAAATAATTGGAAATGGAGAATCTGTGTATGTTACAAAGAATTGAATAAGGCAACGCAGAAAGACCACTTCCCCCTCCCCTTCATTGATAGGTCATGGATAGATTGGCAGGAAAATGGTTATTTTCCTTCCTTGGCGGGTTCAGTGGTTACAATCAAATCCAAATAGCTCACGAAGATCAGGATAAGACAACCTTTACCTTCCCATGGTGTACTTTTTCTTACATAGTTTTACCATTTGGGTTATGCAATGCCCTAGCCACATTTCAGAGGGCCATAATTAGCATTTTCTCTGACTTAATAAACGAGGGGATCGAAATCTATACGGATGACTTCACACCATATGGGGAGGACTTTTATCAAGCTCTAAAAATGTTAGAAAAAGTGTTAGAACAATGTATTGCTACTAGGTTATGTCTAAGCAATGAACAATTTCACATGATGATGGCTGAGGGGGTGATCCTAGGTCACTACATTTCTACAGTTTTAATACAGGTAGATCCGGCTAAGATAGAGGTGATCCTTCTATTGGCCAGACCTTGTACACAGAGAGAGGTATGAAACCTTTTGGGATATGCAGGATATTATCGTAGATTTATAAATAATTTCTCACAAATAGCCGCACCTTTGTATGCATTAACTGGAAATGTTGAATTCCATTGGAAAGACAAATGTGACACTGCTTTTGCAGATTTTAAGAAATTGGTCTCGACAAAACTGATTTTTCGAGGACCTAATTGGAAACTAAATTTTCACATATCTTCAGATGCATCCAATACAAAAATAGGAGTAGTCCTTGGCCAAGAAGAAGACATAAAAACTTATGACATTTATTATATCAGAAAAAACCTCACTCCCACTAAATTAAATTATACTGTGACAGAAAAGGAGTTCCTAGCTATCATTTATGCTATTAATAAATTTAGGCACTATATAACTGGTTATCAAGTATTCCTGTATAGTGATCACTCTACCATTAGATATTTGGCGAATAAACCAATCACGAATGGGAGAGTAACTTGTTGGTTGCTGTTATTGCAGGAATTTGATATAACAATCAAAAATCATCCAGGAGAGTAAAATGTAATCGCAAACTTCCTGTCTAGGGTTCCAATGTCGGACAAAACCCTAGTAGTTGACCATCAGTTCCCTGATGAAAATATGTTTGATGTAGCAGTAAAAAAACCATGGTATGCAGATGTGGCAAATTACCTGGTAGTAGGGAAACTTGCCCGACACTTAACATCAAGAGAACAGAAACTGATTGTACAATGTAGTGCAAAATTATCTTGGATCGGTGGCTACCTCTTCCAGAAAGGGGCCAACATGCACATACTTATATGCATAAGAGAAGACAAAATCTATGACATCTTACGAGGCTGTCACAATGAACCTTGTGGTGGCGATTTCACCGAATACAGAATAGGGCATAAAGTGTTACAATTAAGATATTATTGGCCTACGATTTTGAAATATGAAAAAAAATATGTCCAGGCATGTGATAGCTGCCAGAGAATGGGTCACCTAGGCCAAGCTGATGAAATGTCACTACAACCACAATTGGTGGTAGAACCATTCGAACGATGGGCGTTGGAATTCGTTGGACCACTCAACCTTCCATTAAACTAGAAATTCTACATGTTGGTCACCACAGATTATGTAACCAAATGGGTAGCAGCAGTGGCCTTGTCAAGAGCCACGAAAGAATCGGTGATTAATTTTATTTTTGAGCTATTCATGCGATACAGTCTGCCACAAGAAGTGATAACCAATGGAGGGGCACAATTCATAGGTAATAAAATCACATCCACCCTAAGGAATCACCATATCATACATAGAGTTACATCTCCTTACCACCCGTAGGAAAATGGGCAAGTCGAATGCACCAACAAAGTCCTGGAGGCAATCCTCACCAAAATGGTAGCAGCACATCGCCGGGACTGGGCCACTAGACTAGAAGAAGTCGTATGGGCTTATTTTACAACCTGGAGAAACGCCACTGGATATTCACCATATCAGCTAGTCTTTGGGAGAGAACCTATCTTCCATATAGACTTCAAAATCAAAACTCTGAGAACAACCCAGGAAGTAGGGTTGGACTTAACAGAAGCCCAAGCTAGAAGACTCCAACAAATAAATTAACTAGACGAAATACCACTAATTGCCCTACAAGGCACAACAATCATCCAACAACAGCGAGCTAAGTGGCATGACAAACTTATTAAGAAGAAGGTATTTCACAAAGGATATTGGGCACTCCTCTATGACTCTAGATTCCAAGGTTTTCCAAGTAAATTATAAACAATGTGACTCGGTCCATACGAGATTCAAGAAATACATGACAATGGCACGTTCACCTTGACCACCATAGATGGGTCTGGTTCAACATTTAGAGCCAACGGGCATAGAGTACGCCTATATCGCAAACCTCTCACAAAAAAATATTTTTTCCAATAGGTACGAAATGGTCCCACCATCCAAGTTGTGGCACAAAGGGGTGATAGCCCCACAAAATCAAGTGCATGAGAAGTTTACTACCATCAGTTCTAAATAATATGTATAAGTTATTTACTTTGTTGTACATTCTTCATACTTGAAATTTTTCTCCTCTCGTCTTCTTGAGAGTTGTGTTTTTTTCTCTCTTGTTGTTCAATCCCTAAACATCTTCTCTTCAATCCAATTCAACAATCGCTGCTCAAACAGATTGAACAACCATGTTTTTGCGTTTTTATTTTTCTTGATGTTTGATTCTCGAACAGATGTTGTTCAATCATCGAAAGAATGTTGTTCAACCAGATTGAACAACCATATGTTTCAATTTTTCTTTCTATTCAATCATCGAACGGTTTCTGTTCAATCCAATTGAACAGCTGCTATTCAATCGAATCAAACAACCGTGAGTTGTGTTTTTTTCTGATTCAATCTTCAAATGACTGTTGTTCAACTAGATTGAATAGCCGTGTCTTTGGATTTATTTTTATTTTTTATTTCTCTTTCCCATTGTTCAATTCTCGAATGTTTGTCCTTCAATTGTCGAATGGCTACTGTTCAACTAGATTGAACATTCCTTTTTTTTCATTTTTATTCTTTCTCGTTGTTTAATTCTGAAATGGACATTGTTCAATTCTTGAATGGATACTATTCAGCTGGATTGAACAACCGTGTTTTTGCATTTTGATTTTTCCTGTTGTTCAATTCTTGAACAGCTGTTGTTCAATCTTCGAACAACTGCTGTTCAACCGGATTGAATAGCCATGTTTTTTTGTTTTTTTTTTCCGCTGTTCAATCCAATTGAACAAATACTGTTGAGCTCTTGAATGGTTATTTTTCGACCGAATTGAACAACTAATTTTTGTTTTTTTCTCCCTGTTTTTCAAACTTTCGAAACAACCGTTGTTCAATCCAATTGAATAACTATTGTTGAAATTGAATAACATTGTTTTTACATCCTATTATTCCCTTTATCTAGCACCCCTTCCCTAATCTACAATTGATCTATAAAGGCATCTCTGAGCAAGGAATGGCCATTAAAGAAAGAGAGGGAAATAGTAAAATCACCAATATGATGATTCTTTGGCACTATAATCCTTAAACATGAAACTGACATTGTACATACATGAAATGAAAGGCTAATTCCTCCCCAGTTCAAATATTTTATCACACAATACATGACCTTATGATGGTATACCTTTCTGCACTATTTCGAGTAATATTTCCCTCCAATATGAAGAAATGTGAATAAGGGGTATTAATTGTATTGGAATTCTTTTACTTTTCTCACCATCCCCAACTCTTAAGGATTTAATGAGCCTCCCTCCATTTATAAAGAAGCAACCATATGCACTCATGCAAATTTTCAAGAGAGGATAGGGGGTCTCATCATGAGCCAACCTACCATGATGATAAGGATTTAACAAGTGACATGCCCACAGTGGCCACCACACAAAGATAATGACCTTATCATCTTCTTGAAGGATAGAAGGTCTCATCACGAGTCAGCTTGATCACTCTATTACAATCCTAGTGAATGGCACTGTGACTATCTGGCTATCACACCAGCACAGTGACCTCCTTATAAATAAAAATGATATGATTCAAAAAGAAGTATTGTGTTTACATGAGAATTATCAAGAGAGGATAGGGGGTCTCATCGTGAGCCAGCCTAACACGTTCATAAGAGCTTAGCAAGTGACATGCCCATAATGGCCACTACACCAGGGTAATAACCTTCTTATCTATTTGAACGATATGAGGTCTCATCACAAGCCGCCCTGATCACCTTGATACAACTCTAGTGAGTGGAACTATGGTTATCTGGCTATCATACCAGCATGGTGATCTCTACATAAAATTGGCAGAATAACTATTTTTACATAGGATTATGGCTCATTCTTTTGGGTTAAAATAGCAACCCGGTCGAGGCTATGAATGCTTGCTGGTAGCAGTGGCTCTGCTTATGGTATAAAAGTATGTTTCATCAATAGCCAATTACTCTTATATATACTTTATCTTCCATTCTTCTTTCATAAGCTATTACTAAAATTAGTGATAATTATTGTCTACCACATGAATAAATAACAGAGATATGCTCACTTATTTGGACCTCGAGATGACAACACCAATCATCACCTATCTCAGTATTGCTTCCGTCATAAATTTTCATTGAAGAAATACATCATATCATAATAATAGTTATACTATTCCCTCTCCCTTTTGAGTCACTTGTGCACAAGATGAAATTATGGTAAAAATTCCAAATCTAACCTTTACACTACATATTCTAGTACTTACTCAACCCACTAAATCTTGAAAGTGACGACATTCTCCTTCGCGTACAGGCCATTATTACCAAATCTTGACATTTCCCTGTTCACATTGATGTTGGAAAAATCCATTTTTTACTTGAGGACGTGGGTGCCCTTTCTTAGACGGAGGGGGTGAATTAGTCTTAAATTGGCAAGCATGTGAAATTTCTACATAAATCCCGTTAGATACAGTGATAAGATGAGAATAATACTACAATTAAGGCATGAAGTTACCTGTGTAGAACCACAATTTATCTTTCAGTTACATACAACATTAAGTAGAAACAACAGAGCCGAGGGAGATTACAAGCAGAAGAAGAGACCCAAGAAAGAACACCAACTATGGGAGAAAATTCCCTTTGGAATGAGCCTATAAAATTTCTAATTTTAGATGCAGCTAGTGTCATCCTCTAGCAAGTTGCCTCGCTAACATACATACACTGATTACAGTGATTTGATATGGAAATTTTAATTTAATTTTTGCAAAATATTTAATAAGGTCAGGCCAAAATCAAGGGTGTATTTATACCAGTCATAGAGGAAATTATTACTGGAGTCTCCAGAATACCAGCAGAAGGAGAAAGATAGATAGAGAGACATCTCCCCTACGTGAGATAGTAGCGGCATATCAGGATCTGGGGGAGCCATTGGAGTGAAAAGGGAAAGGGATTAATCCTACCTCTCTACACCAACCATGGCAGGAACTGACAGCATTCATCCAAAGGTTCATTACATGTGACGGATGTCAGGATGTGGTAAAACCTCGCCAGCTTAAACTCTTAGCTATACTTAAGAAAAATATTTCAGTTAATTTTTCTGCTTTCTTAAATTCCAAATTGCATGATACTACTATTTGATTGAGAAGAGCCAAAAATCCCCAAGCAGTAGTCTGTCACCATGGGTTAATTAAAATAGTCATCATACATGAGTTGGATAAGCAGCAGATAGCCTAGGAGAATTTTGTTAACCTTGCTGCATAGCAACCTGAAATAAACCCTGGTGAAACCAAAATTGAGCTTCCCAAGATAAACATACCTATAAGAAAATGGACCTGAATTGCAACCTCAAAACCAAGAAAGAAAAAATGGTCCAAAACATTTCAAGGAACCTCGGGCCTCATAGAGGAGGTAGGACCATACCACCCTCAAAACTCACCCTTACAAGACTTGAAGGAAGAAATGGCTCAAGTCCTAGAACAATTAAGGACAAAATATGAATCTAGAAACCCATTTGTAGAAAAAGAGCAAGAGGAACCCATAAATATTTTTTCCACCGCCAGCAGTTCTGGTCACACTGAAGTCCTACCTGACAATGAGGAACTACACGATGATGGGGTTTTGTCCCCTCTTGGGAATTATGAAGTGAATAGCCAAGGTCAGGCAGAGGAAAGAAATGAATTAGAAAATTAGTCAGGTGACATTGTCCCTATCGAGCAAAAAATAAGCATAGAAAAAGTCCCTTTGACACCGGAAGGTAGCACTGCCCCACCCAGTCGAGACCCTCATGCAGAAGTAAACTCTAAAGATCAAATAAGAAACACCATCACAGGAATCCATGAGGTTAGCAACACCATCCCTAAAAATGGGAATATCTCTCCTCCACCACCTGCTAAAATCAAGTTAGGTGAGGATTCAGCCGAAAAGAAAATTAAAAAAATGAGGGCCTGCAGAAGATTAAAGAAAATGGTGAAATATCTGAGAAAAGACCTGAAGGAGGAGAGGAGGGACCGAAAGCCAAAGAAGGAAAACACCATGGTAGGAACTCAAAGAGAATTAGCTGGCAACTTGATAAACATTATTGAAGCTGAGATGCAGACTGACTTAGCTGACATCATTGAGGCTGAGGTACAAACCAACTTGGTAGCCACTACAGAGGCCGAGGTACAAACCGACTGGTAGCCACTACAGAGGTTGAGGTACAGACCAATTTAATCGATATATCTAAAACTAGGATATAGACTGACCAAGCAGGTACTACTGAGGTTGAAATTCAGAGAGAACTAGAAAATACCATTGAAGGCTCTACACACACTAAGCAGAAAACTACAGAAGAAAAGTAGACCCAAACAAAGGAATACCCTGCCTATACCCCCTGGTAGAGAAATTTGTTTATCAGAAATTACACAATGAACTGATGCAAACACGACATGAGCTGGAACAATGTAGGAAGGAGGTGTTTCCAGCACAAGAATACCAATCATTATTAAATAAATTTAGAGACCTCTCCTCCACAAAAGACGAAGCATTTTCCCATCTTAGAGAAGAATAGGAAAAGGTGAAAAGGGCATAAGAGTAGGTGGAGAAATCCAAGAAACAAATCGCTACGATTTATTCTCTTTATAATGATGCCCTGTCGTCCATGGCACCGATGACCAATTATGCCCTGTTCTTAACAGAAGGGTATTTACAGTTGAAAGTCAAGGTCGTCAAGGTAGGAAAGTCTACAAATTTCAGGACTATAGAAGAGCTTTTGTATTGTTGTAATGATCAATATGAACAAGTCCAACACCTTCTATCTAAACTTTACATGCACAATTTCTTTCTAGAAGAAGACACGAACAACAATCCTAGTCCTTTTATAGGATATGTCCAGCTCCAAGCCTTCCTCTCATTTTCCAATAACCAGATTAAGTGGGCCAAGGCCTATAACATCTTCCAAAAGAGATAACATGGCCTAGAATTGTGGGTTAGAGGGGAACCTACAAAACCCCTGCAACTGTTTATCCAGCACAAGAACTTCATGCAAAGGAAAGGTGTAAGGACTCGACTTGGGCCCATCCATAAGGAAATCACAAAAAATGGACAAGAGTAATTTTAAGACATTTGATAAGTAGTCTTAGAAGTAGATAAACAAACGTGGATTGCCTATAGGAACAACGTAAAGAATAGGGAACCATTTGGCTATAGGAATTTCAAGGCCGTTGCCTCCAAATTCATCTCATACAGTAACCTAGTCTTTAGCATGGGCCCTGCATGGTTAGGATGTAGGTATAGAATCCCTCTCCTCTGGTATCCTCCTCAGGACTAGAAACATAATTATGAGTTACCAAAGGGGCACACAAGCACTAACTTTAGAATAATGAGACAAAAACAGGGTTTCAGAGCATACAAGGAAAAGGTCTACCCCACCTACTCTCTAACACAGTTGCATCTCAACCATCTATTTTCACTAGGACATGAAATTAGGTAAGTAGGGGAGTGTATCTTGGGACGGAAGTAAGGTATTTTTTTACCCTATAATTACTTTGAATTATGGCACAGTCTTACGAATTATTCCTAATTTTGACAATAAAGAAAGGAAATATTAATGAAAATTAGAGAAATTGAGCTAATGACAAAAAGGAACTTTTCTATAATTTTTTTTTTACTTATTGTATCTCCATATGCAGGAAGGTAGAGCAGTTGAACCAATGACAAATGGAAGACACCTAAAAAACATGAATTTATGAGCCGACAGAAGGCAAAGATACGGATTCAAGCTTGAAGACTCAAACGACAGCCATGCGTAGTGGCTGTCATTTGGAGAACACATTTGGAGAACACTATCTCCTTACATGGAAATGCCTTTAAAAGGGCCAGGGACGAACTAGATAGGAGTCGAATAGGAATTTTACCTCTATAATTAGTGCGTCAAGACAAAGTTTTCATATTGTATTCTTGTATTATCTTTTGAGTTTTGATGTTTTTAACAATTACCTTTTGAGGTTTTCATCGCGTTAAAACTTCTAGTTGTCTGGGCCCAACCCTTGGGAGTTTCCTCGCTAAATTATTTTCTATGCATTAGTTATAGAATCCATGTTCAATTACCTGATGTGGTTGTAAAATAGTTTTCTAGTCAATAAAGTTACATTTTTCTTCCTTCAGAATAGTTTAGCATTTGTAATTCTTGATTTAGAATCATCACATTTCGTATCTTATGGTTTGTATAATAATGCTTCATAGATGTTAGAAATTTCCATTTCCTTCCAACACCTTTTCAATTGATTGATAAATCGTAGGATAATTACTGCTCAATGATTACTTGTCTTTGTGGATTAAATCATCCTTTCAACATGGTGAGGCATCCAGTTGTTGATTAACGTTAATTAGTTAGTTTACAAAGAGAATTCCATTGAAAAATTATATAAGTAATTTCTTTCATTTAGATTTCTTTCATTTCAATTTATATTCAATTCATTAATAATGTTGTTCAATTCATTTAGATTGATTTTCAGTTCATCAAGATTTCTGTTCAAACTATCATTATGTTTTTCAATCATAGGTTTCTCTTTTCTAAGCTAGATAGAATAATTAGCCATAATCTATCAAACCATTCATCCTTAAGTTGGTTGAGTTCAGAAGATTAGATAATCCTTTCTCATAAACATCATAGAGTAACTATCATTTGATCTCACTTGCATATGTAGTGTTGACGTTCTTGAAATAAGAAGACTTATCTTGGGTTGACAATTAAATGAGAAACACTAAGGTTGCTTATAATAAGCCGCCTCTATGAAACTGACACTTGCACATGAAGAAAGCTCTAGATTTTTACATTATGGGTGTAAGCATCCTGCTGCACCATAAGATCTACAATGTTTTACCATGCCTACATCCTTGGAAATAGTAGAAGCAAAAGGAGAAACCCCAAAGGAGGAGACTATTGGTGACTATCTCCAAGAATATGAATCTTAGTCTAGAAGATTCAAGGAGCATCTAAGATTCCAAGGGTTTTTTAAAATCAATGAAGATAGAATACCTCACAACTACAATAGAGGAGGAGGGTACATTCATCACACTTTGGGTAGAATCTTTCCACCTACTTTTGATGGGTCAACTAAGAGCATAGCCAAGGCTTGGGCAAAGAAGCTAGACACATATTTCTAGCTACATCAAATTTCAGAAGAGGATGCCATTAGAGTAGTGGTGCTGCATCTTGAAGGTAAAGCTTATGCCTGGTGGTTATTTTAATGTTCTTCATTGAAAAATGTAAACATATCTACTTATGCAAATTTCACTAGGAGGTTAGTGAAAAGATTTGATTTGAAACAATCTAAAACTTTTTTGGGAGAGAAAACCAAACCCAACAAATAAGAGCATTTGCATGAGTTGGAGAGATCCATGAAACCAAATCCATTTCATAACATTGTTGAAGGGGTTAAAGTTATACAACATAGGTTTCCAAGGGCAAAGGCCCCACTTCAACAAGAAAATTCTTCTCAAGAAGAAGACATGAGGGTTACTTTTTCAAAAGGACATCAAGTCAAAGGATCTCTTAATGATAAGGTATTCTCCATTGATGAGGAAAATGAGTAGGAAGAGATGGAAAGGTCCTCCAGCACTATGACAATAGGAGGAGATCTATTTGGATATGAGGATGAAGAAATTGCTTCAACTAGAGGAGCTCTTGCATCTTTGCAAGAAGTCCCAAAGGATCTTACATATGAAGATCATGAGAAGAACGTGTCTATGTTGATAGGCAATGAGAGAAAACAATGGAGGAAGTTTTTTCCAATGTTGAATGTAATCTTGGGGACACACACTATGATAGATAATTCCTTTGTGATCAATACTATTGACACCAAGGAAATGTTGGGTGTACATGGGTTGGATACATTTGAAGAAGACACCATAGATTATGAGATCTTGCAGGAGGTAGGAGAAGATGAGAAGGAGGGCCAACATCAAGTGATTGGGAACATACACACCCATCCTTTTTAGGATTTTTATGCACATAAGTAGGAGGATGATTTTCATAGTTAAAGAAGGGAAAAATCAGTCCATTCACATATACAACCTGCCCTAAGCCTTGATGTTTCATTAGATGGATGAATTCCACCAGGAAGACCACCTGTTTGGGGAATGAAAAAATATTTCTCTCAACATGGTGAAACATTGATATATTTATCTCACTAAGGGGCATTGGGGGGTCATGATACAACATTGAGATTCTTGGATAGACTCAAGGAGGAGGGAGACATTATCTCAACATGTTCATCACCCACTCTCAATTCAGATTCTTTGTTGTGGGAGGAGAAGCAAGGGAAGGATAGCAACCTTCCAACATATACCTTTGGAATGGGAGATGTTAGGGAGAAAGGTAGCCATATGACATATATTCATTATGATATATCATTAGCGCTGTCACTATGAAAGATTGATCCATATTCGAAATCCCAACTGTTGGTGGATTATTCGAAGGATATTTTCACATGCATGATACTTGATGACCAACTACATGAGGAGGGCTATTCAGTCCAAGTTGAAGTCATCTAATATCATGGTAGGATATTCTTATCTAGAGCCTCCAAACTGAAGGATAATTTGCTACAAAGGGCACACGAAGAATTCCTTTTCAACCATACTTATTTTATGAAGGCTTTCAACGCTATCATGGAGTACTACATGTGGGAAGGCTTTGAAGAGGAATTATATCAGCATTTTTGGAGGTGCATGAACCATTTGGAGATGGGATAGATACATGACTCCATGAAGGAGTTAATTCAGCCACCTCTTTCCTCTTTGGGAATGAGAGGAGACAGATCTATGCACCACTCTATTTGTATAAGGAGAAATTTTGGTGAAGAATATGCTTGTGTATCTAATGTTTCGTTTGATTATTACTTGCATTATTTTATGATGTATATGCAGGCCATAGCTCTAAGAAGGTGTATTATTCCATAGAAACTTCATGGCCAACTTTGGTCCACAAAAATTTATGAACATCACCACTCCCTTGGAGGACAAAGGATGCTACTGGATCATTGTGGTTGCATTAAAAAAGCACCAAATATATCTCACATTTTCAACCATGGTGAGAAGACTTGGGAAGAAAGTAAGAGGTGGGGAAACCACTTACCACATCATTATCTAAGGCAGACAGGAGATTTACTACACTGGTTCCACATGTGGGACTATAAAACACCTTCATATGCACAAATTTATGTTTGTATGTATTTAATTTTGATCCCATACATTGATGATGTACTTATACTTTTTATGGGAATTATTGGAGGGAGGATGGGAGGATTGGATGTATCCTTTGGGAGAGAATTTCTCCATGGTTCTTATGCTTCATATGTTTGGGAAAGCATTGGACCATCCATGATTTCTACGTTGGGTCTCTTGTTTCCTTATGGGATGAGCCATTTTGGTAACTCGAGCACTTGGGAAGTGCCTCTCATGAGTAGATGGGAGCAGTTTTGCTCTCAGTTACAAATCTGGAGGGTGACTCATTTTATATGGATGACAGCTTGGAGAGGAGAGGTCCATATGGGAATAAAGGTTCCCCACATTTTCAGTTTTGTCCTTATAATTTTGTTGGGGACAAGCAACACTTGGGAGGGGAGGATTGTAATATTCCTAAATTAGTCATGAACTAATTGGAATATTCAATTTTGTTTTATTTCTTTGTTTAAATAATAAGAGGACAAAAGGAGGTCTATAATTCTCCTTAATAATGAATAAATACTGGCCAAATGTGAAAGAGAAAACTATTGGCATTTTAATTAAAGAACCCTAGGTGTGAAAGGGGCTGGATCAGTTTGAGTGGGTCAACCTTTACCAAATCAACAATGTTGTCATGGAGGAGTGGCCATCAGTGAGGGAAAACACAGTTTTAGATAGAGATGCTCTGTGTGAATGTAGTGATATTTTTGCATGGATATTAGGGTTTGAAAGCTCATATTCTATTTAAGGAAGAGGATGATAGCCATATTGATAATGTTTGGGTTTATTTTATTTCTAGATATATGGTCTGTTTAGACATATATCTTTCTCTTGTTGTTTAGCTGAGATAGAGTGTTGTTTTGCACTAGGTGTTCCTGATCGAGAATCCCACCTCTTCCATTAAGGAGCTCTTGGAGGAGTCTTGTACTACATTGTCCACTATCAGGCTTAAGGTCAAGCTTCATCTTTCTTTTACAGCACAGATCTTGTTGAGGGTTTGGTTGTTTTTGCAGGTTGCAACAAGTGGTGATTAGGTCTCCAGATATAGGCCATCTAGTTGCTTATTTTTAGTGTAGGAGGCTTCCTTTCCATTGGGATGATAGCATTGAAGGCCATTGAAAATATTTTCAAATTTTAGCATCAGTCCAACCATATTTTTGTCCATACAACGCAGTTTACCTCCACATCTACATTATTTCTGTAGGAGAAGTTGCACAGTGGTTTAGCACACCATTTAGAGAGTTGATTGTCAAGTGAAGGGGATATACCTTTCACTTTGAGGATCTATTGTAGGAGGTTATTTTATTGATCATATCAAATCAGCCACACTTTTGAGATCTATATTTTTTAGTAGATCTGCAGTCTTAGATCTCAGATATAGAACTTGCACTTGGTGTTTTGCTGAAAACCATTGAGGGGTTCTTTAGAGGAGTGTGTATAGTGATCAGGTTTGATATAAATCTATCTTTTGAGACACATATCAGCCCTATATCTGATGTATAATCAACTTTTGTAGCAAAGCTAATAAAATAACATTGTAAGGGTCTTCCATCTTTCCTATATAGTTGCAACACCTCATATTGAGGGATTCTTTTAATTAGAGTCTTGTATTTATTGCTATGCATCTTATGGCCCATTTATTATGTACATTTTCCTATTGTATTAACATATTAAAGGTCTCCATATTCACTACATTTTGCACTATATTCCTGCTTTTCCCGTTTGGGAATATTACAGTTTTAGTTATTGTGGATCTATAAAGGGTTGAGGAAAGTTGGGAATAATATCATATAATGTTTCTATTTTATATTAAATTAGATTAATGTGTTTAGCACCTAATATGTCTTGCTCCTAAGTAAATGCTCCAATTATAGCAACATCTGTAGAAATATGTTACAAAATGGATGAGGTGAACTAGTCTCTAAGTACATCATCAGGAAGACTAGTTCATACTAACAACTTAGGTATATTTCACTGATGAATATGGTCATAGATATTAGCCACAATATCTTGTTTAAAATTTGACAAAAGGCTAGTACCAATATCCTTCCTATTAGGTGACTGAAAGTGGTTTTTGAAAGTACAGGCCAAGGAATCGAAGTCACTATATGAGTCCTTGCCAATTTCAATGTCCCATTTGCTAGCATCCATCACTAGGGTTTGATGAAAGAGTCACAACTTCACAGAATCATCCACCAAAGTGTTATATGACCGCCATATAATAAAGGAAGTGGTATGTGTACAGGGATTCGCTCTAGGCTTGCCTTCAAATTCAGGAATATTGCAAGGTAACTTGGTTAGGATAGTTAAACATAGAGGATAATGGTAGATGTGGTCATTTATCAGCTTATCAAATTATATTAAATTTAAAGGTCTTAGAAAAGGAATTTGTAGTTGTCCAAATGAATCACTAGGGACATAACCCCCTAATGGACCATAAGGTACTCCCATAACATAATTAAAGGTATAAGGTTGTGGACCAATGTTATAATTCATATAAGTATATTTATATCTTGGGTCACCATATGAGGTGCAAGGATTATGACACTGATGATAGGTTCCCCTAGAGAAAAAATGACTCTAATAGGTTTGGTTTCCAATAATATTGTACCTAGAACTAGAGAACAATCGCCGATGTGTGAAAGCCCCATTGTAAGCATGAGAGCTCATACACATAGAGGTACTAATGGGAACCATGACTCCATGGATTCTATCCCTCGAAAAGGAAAAGGAACCTCTAAATAAGGGCATCCCTCAAAAAATAGAACTATACCAAGGTTGAGAAATACCACCTAAAGTAATGTTTCCCCCAACCTAGCTAGAAGAAACAAATCACCCTCCCATCATGTTCCGGAAGTAAAATTATCATGTTCAATGTACGAATTGTAAGTTGATATGAGCTAGGAATAAATGTCCCAGCTCCCAAAAATTTATCGAGGTCTTCCCATGCTCCAAATATAAAGCTATAGGAAGGCATAAACATATACACAGGTGGAAAACATGACGTGGTCACAAATATAGCCTATGGATTTCTTCAAGAATATGTGAGATGTGCAAAGGAGGTATGGATCCCATCACACTCTGTGGTGATAAATATGACATATCAATAAAGATTTTTTATGGAAAGTGTAAATTGGGACATATCTCATCCATAGAAGAAGAACTATTTTCACTAGACATATAAGGAATACACACGTAATAAGGCTCACTACTATCAGGAATAAGTTGCACTAAGACTGGGATGAGGCAAGATTTAATGTTTGGGTTATAATGTGCTAAAGGAATTTCATTAATTACCTCAATAGCTATATGGTATTCCTCCCTAGAACCAATATTATCCTCCTCAACCTGAGTATGGTCTATTTTTCATATTACCAAAATTAACCTACATCTATAAGGTGGTGTACCTTCCTCTTTAGGAGAAAGATATAATGATTTGTAAAAACGTTGATTACTTTCTTCATCCATGATGAATATATGTTCATTATCAAACTAAATTGATAAAACACCCCTATGGTCAAACTATGACTTGGAACAAACAACACTCTCTAAAATAGACATAATATAAAAACACACCCACACAACAAGGGATATAGAGAAGGGACATTCTCACCACCATATCCTTCTTGATCAAGGAAAATGTGCACAAAGAAGACATGGTTTATGAAGTTAAAACAAAAACCTACTTAACAATATTTTCAAACCTAGCACAAGTAACCTCACAAAAACCATAGAATCCCATGGGAGGATTGAGTCAGTTTGGCTAAAATCTACCCCAGATATAGTGAGGACAACCCCCTCACCATCACCAATGTAAGCTTCCTAAAAAAGGGAAAATAAGGATACCATATACATCACATGCCCTCGATGTGCTAAATTTTGTAGCTACAACCATTCTTCATAATGTCCAATTTATACATGTAAAGAAAAAATATAAATAATATTTGAGTTGAAAGAAAAAATATATATAGCATGTTCTTCATGTCTGTGATAAAAGAGAAATTATTTCTTGATTTTTCAAAAAAACATTTTTGTAAGGATTGTTCTTCTTGGACTTTTCAAAAGAGGTAAATTGAATTTTTAAATTTCTATTTTAGACAACAAGAGATATCAAGTTATCCTAGATGTCATCAAGTCAGACCTTCCCTAAGAGACACCTATTTGGACCCCTTCTATTGAAATAAATAAGTGATTTTTTCCTTTGTGTAAAGGCATCATTCAATCTGACACAGAATACATATTTTTTATGATAAAATAAGAGGATAAGATGGATCAGGCAATGAAAAAATTATAGCCAATATGGTAGAGGAAATATTCTTTACCCCTATGTGGGAATAGCTTACAATAGTATGATATTTCCTAAGGCATAAATCTAAGATTTTTTGAGGTACAAGTTTGAGATTTTTTGAGGCTCTAGTGAAAACATTTATGAGGTGCAATCCAATATTGTTGGTGATCAACATCTAAGTTGTTCTATGGAATTTATCCAAGATTTTTATATGGTATATTATGAACCTGATCATGGGTAAATTTTGAAATATCTCTGTTTTATAGTTTCAGACGCCTTCTATTACACAATCCAATTTATTAGTGAAGGGAAGTGTGATCTAGCGAGGAATAACCTCAATTTTCTTGTAACGAGAATTATAATCAACTATGAATTTCTTATGAAAATAAGTTTGTATAATAATATGAGTTTCTTGTGAATAAGTATTCAAAGTTCTTGTGAAGTGAATATTTTCATCAAGTTTGATTTTTATGTGAAAGGAAATTGCGATAAAACCAAACTTTTCTATGAGACCTTAATCGAGCTACTCAATGTGGATTTTTGCAGATAATTGAAAGAGGCTGGAGTTGAAATATAGTGGTTTTTACGTGGAAAAAATATTTTTGGCTAGTGTGACCTAGACCTTAAATATGATGTTTATTTTGTTAAACTAAATATTTCTCTAAGAATAAGGTTGTTGGGTTTCTCCCACTAGTGGGTTTTCCCATGTTAAACATTGTGTCTCTTTTCTGAATTGTGATCTCTATTGCTTCATTGTATTTATGGTTGAATTTTTTAATGTATAGTTTCTTAATGATACATTAAAGTGTGAAATATGCATCTACACCATTCAAAGTCATTATAACTTTTAAGAAATAAGTGCTTGTCTAATATTCACTTGAAAAATCTAATGGGATGAGAGATTTGTTGAGGAAAAGAGAATTTTAGATCACTCATAAGAAATTATATATCCATTATCAAAACTCAGTCGTGGACCACTCTATAAAATCATAGAACAATATAGAAGGGGTTACAAAATGTAGTGCTTGGAAATCAAGAATTCACCTAATTCTTGAAAGTGGAGATATTTTGTAAATTGTGCAAGGAAAAGTGTGTGAACCTATGGATGATGCAGAAAAGAAGAAGTACAAGAAATTTTTCATCACTAATTTGAGCATTATTCTCGAATCCATTAAAAGTCGTCTAATCCCATACATCTCAAATATTAAGACTTCAAAGAAGATTTATAGCAGTCTAACTGGATTGTATACCATCACCAATATTAATGAAGTCATGAGTTTGAGAAATGAGCTGCATGATATTATAATGACAAAGAATGATATAATGGCTTCATATTTTGTGACGATATCTCATTTGAGATATCAAATACAAGCCATTGATGAAATTATCTATAATAAATAACTTGTGACCTCAAAAATTAATGGAATACCTCACTCATGTGACTTATTTGCATTGGGTATAAGTAGTAGAAAGGTGACTCCCACATTTCAAGAGCTATGGGAAACTTACCCTGAAGAAGAATCAAGACTCATGTATAGAGAATGGAATACAAGATATACTGAATAAGGAGATTCTCAAGAATATGTAGATCATTTCTAGAAGGATAGAGGAAGGAAGAAGTATGAATTTCAAAAGAGAGAGGATTTTGATAGAATACGTAATCCTCAAGGAAGGAAAGATATGCCAAAAATTTAGTGTTTCAATTGTCACAATTTCAGTCACTATAGAGACAAATGTACTGAGAGATAAAATTATAGAAACAAAAGAGAAATACAACATGTTGTCACTGCATACATTGATGAACATCCAAAGAAAACTAAAGTTGGAGATTTAAGCCACAAACATTTCTTCTATTAAGATGAAACTGAAACATACTTTATGTATAAAGTTTGAAAAATAGTTTATGTATACGTTTAATTTTTAAGAAGATAGAGGAGATAGAGTAGACTTATTTACAAGAGGGAGTATAATTCATTAGGTATGCTAGAGTAATTAGGATTCAAAAATATATATGATTTTGGAAATGTAAAAAATTGTAGGACTTTCAAAATAGATTCTTAAATATCTAAGGTTTGAAAGACAGACTAAGTCTAGGGTTTATGGACAAAATCATTGATTAAACCATCACTAGTCTAAAAATCATATTAATTCTAGGTTTTTGTAATTTGAATATCTAGGGCTTGTAAAACCTAAGGATTGAATAAGATAAATCCTTATTTTATGGAAAAAACCATAGGATGGGAGATTTACACTAAAATAAGTAACCGCTGCTCATTCAATGAAATAATCATATCATACGATGGATGCAAGAAGTTTAAGATCAAGATGGAGATGATACCCTTCTTAAAGATAATTATTTTATACCTCTTTTACTATTTTTTATTTCTCTTCTAGTTAGTCTCTCGTATTTTTATACCTTTCTTGTTTGTAATAATTCTTCCATCACCTCCTACTAAGGATTTCGGGTACATGGTGAAGGCTTTCTAGGTTTTGGAAGTAATATTGAAAGAAAAAGATAAAATCCTATGAGAAGAATATTTGTATCGAAAGATATCATACTCAATGATATTTCAATTTTAGGGGGAATTCTAGTCCTCAAGGTTGAAGTATGTCTTGATCTATGTCAAATAGAGGTCATTGATCACTTCCAAGATGAATTATATAGAAAATTAAGAAAACAATGAGAGACATTATCTTAGTAAGAGGAACAAAAAAGTGAAGGGATATATTGTTAGGTACACTTCTATTAATTTTATTTTTAGGATTTATATTGAATAACATACTATATGTATGTAGAGACCTTATTATGGATAAAATAAGAAGTGTACATTAGGGGTAGCTCATGACCTTCAGGTAGATGAGAAGAATTTAAAGTATTGAAGAATAACTTTTCTAATTGAAAAAGACCTTGGGCCATGTATCCTTGATCAAAGATGATCCTTATAACATGTTTTTAGAAGGAATCATGTATAGAAAGTGGCATTTGTGGTAGAAATATTTGATTATATTATAGATTAATGAGGCGTTGGACCCTAAATTTGATATGAAATTTTTTCGTTTTTGATACACTACAAGTTTTTACTAGCAGTTTGAAATGATGTAATGTAAGTCCATGTTGACTCCCATGGTGAAAAATCTGAGAGATTATGAGTATGAGAACTTGCTTCGATCCTTAATGTATTGGGATAGATATTTTCGTTGCAGTATGTATTGACATATCCGCATGATACTATGGATTGAGATGCATCTCAAACAATGAGACACATTTTTAGGATTATATTGATTATGATTGTGCAGGGAATGTTGAAATACATGGAGAGTACATCTGGAAGGTGCTTCGGTTTTACTATGACTTATTGAATGAGTAGGAAGTAGAGGTAGAATATATTGCAACGTAATTGGTCAAATCACATTGATATAAAGAAGTTATACATTCATGATGTAGTGCAGAAGCGGCTAGTGAAGCTCATATATTTTCCTACCAATGAGAAGATCACTGATATTCTAATGAACCCTCTACCCTAAGAAAAGTTTTGTACTTCAAGGATATGTTAGGACTTGTTGATATATATCATAGTTAGAGGGAGTAATTATGATGTATAAAAGGATGGCTATTCATCCTAAGTCAAGTGTGTTGACAAAAAATAGGAAGAATAGTCCTGAAATCTCGATCACTTGGAAGAGTGGGTTCCTTTTAGTGTTTTGGCTAGCTTGCTCGAAAGAGAGGTTTCCATTCAGTTTTTTGTATTGGTCACTCAAATGAGTGGGTGCCTATTAGTGTTTTGGCATGATCACTCTATAAGCATGGGTACCTTTTGGCATCATGCATAGTTTCTCATTGTGTGATTCAATATAGCATCATGGCATAGAGTTAAACCTATGTAATATGGCTTGGGGTGAGGCTTGTGAAGTATGGCTTGAAATGGTGCCTATAGAATTGCATTTTACATGTCCTTTAGTGATTGATAGTGACCATGGAAAACCATGTGGAGTGAGGATGTGGATGTCCTCTAGGGTTTTTCCAAACCTATGAAGTTGGAACATGTATGTTCCCTAAGGTTTGACCATAGTGATGAAAAAAATTTACCGGTTTGTATACCTGAGGTTGAGGCACTAACCAGATCATGGTGACTAGTTGATATTGATGATGTACCATAGGTTAGGTGTGTTGACCTAGATAATGTTACGAAGTGGATGCTACAATGGTTATAGTTCAGGAGTGTTGAACTAGATGATTATGATGCTCATGTTGTGGGTTTTGAGACCTTGTTATTAGAGAAAATATTTTACTAGAGAACATCTCAATAATTGTTATGAATACCTCCCTAAATAAGAGGCAATGTTGAATTTTCTGTTATGATCAATCTTCATTATATGAAATTTGTACATGTGAATATAAAATATAAATAATATTTGCGATGAAAGAGAAAATATATTTACCATGTTGTTCATGATTTTGATAAAATACAATTTATTTATTGATTTGTCAGAAGAATATTTCTTCTTGGCCTTTTCAAAAAAGGGAAATTGAATTTTTAAATTTTGATTTTAGACACTAGAAGATGTCAGGTTGGAATACATGTGATCAAGTAGTATTTTCCCCAATACACCCATTTGTACCCCTTCTAGTGCATATAAATAATTGGTTCATCCTCCCTCCAAAGGTGTTATTCGATCACACAGAAAGCACATATGTTTTGATAAAAGGGGAGAATATGAAGGCCAATACAAAGAGAAGAAGACAACCAATATAACAGAACAAATATTATTCTCTCATGCATGAAAATTTTCTGCTACATTATGATATTTCCCAAGGCACAAATATGATATTTTTTGAGTTACAAATCTGAGATTTTCTGAAGCTCTAGTCCAAATTGTTTTGAAGTGAAATACGAAAGTTTTTGTGATCAAATTTTAAACCATTCTTTGGAATTGATTATATATTTTTCAATGGTATAGTCAAATAATAATCAATTTTCTAGTATTAAACTTATCCATGTTATATTCTGAGACACCCTCTATGCACTAGTCTCTTAGGTGAAGGGAAGTTTGATCTAGCAAGGAATCAGGCTCAATATTCTTGTAAGGAGAAGTTTGATCAAATTTGAGTTTCTTATGAAGATAATGCTATATAAAAATAAATTTTCTTGTGAATAAGTAGCCCAAGTTTTGGTGAAGTGAAGACTATCATCAAGTTGGATTTTCTTTTGAAATGAATTTTTGATCAAACCCATGTTTTCTACTAGACATTGATTGAGCTACTCAAGCTGGAATTTTGTATACAAGTGAAAGAGGTTGGATGTAACGCCTTGTTGTTGTCTTGTGGAAATAATCTTGGTGTTTAGTGTGGCCTCGACCTTGAATTTTATGTATATCATATTCAACTTAATATTTCTTTAAGAATAAGGTTGTAGGTTTTCCCCCCAAGTCAGTTTTCATAGGGTAAACATTATGTCTCTCTTATGCATTTTGGTCTCTACTTCTTCATTTTATTCATGTTTGGATTTTTGAAAGTATATTTACTCAATGATACACTAAAGTTATAAATAAATATATACATTAGTGGAAGTAACTATTAAGTTTAATAAATAAGTGTGTGTATAATTTGCATTCAAAAAATCAATAACGGGACAGTCGTAATTCAGATTCATGGGAAAGGGCTCTGAAAGAAAGCATGAAACCCCCTTGAGAGATTACTCTAATCAAAATGTACCCCTCATAAGTGGTCTAAAATTGCTAAAACAAAATAGGCTAATAATATATGGTAAAAAAATCGAGGCGGGTTACACTTTTTGGAAAGGAAGGGTGCTTTTGGGTGGAAAAAATGATGGCTTGATCGTGCCATTTAAGCGCTCAGTCAAGAAATTTTAATCTTCTTGTTTGATGTAGTAGATATGACAAGAAAATGTATAAAAATGGAAAATATGCGTAGTAAATAACACCATAGAAGATAGAGCTTCAGATATTCATTGATATCAAACCCTTGAGGTAGGGCAACACCATACATTCACTCCTTGAGGAAGGAGATCACTGCCTAAGCCAGATGCTTTACAATACAATAATCCATGACCTCTCTCAATGAATAGTATCTATCCTGTATATAGGTTTCATAAATGTAATACCATGGGTATTTTCCATGGATCTCTCCATACCATACATCCAATACAATGGGTTATCACTTTATTCCCTAGCTACATGCGGTCCCTTGCATAATGTAGGTTAACCACTTTATTTATTAAATATGGCCCATTTATTTATCATTATTAAATTATTACATCATATTATTCCCTTCGGTACCTCCCTCTATACCCTATATTATCCCCCATAGGTATACTACATTACACGGCCCTTAAACATGTTTCGTCCCTGAAAGATGAGAAGAACAGAAATAATAAGACCTACTCAAAAGAGTATTCAACTTGTACCATTAACATGCATCTATCCATCCCAAAGAAAGGTGAACACTCGATATAGTTGGCGCCTCACTCACCTGATATGGAAGTGGGTTATGGTGGTTCCTCTGTGTTGATGTATTTTGGGTGGATCGTCGAACCTCTCTATGTGTCGTCGAAGGGGTTTTTTACTTCTTGCTAGTTCGTTTCAACCTTCTTGTTTGTTGTCTTCCTGGGTGATGTGGGTGGTGATATATGGAAGCTTTAACTGATGGAATCTCTTTAATGAGTTCCTCCACTATTGGTGATGGAGTAGTGTCTAGAGATTTTGCTAGTACCTACTTTGATGTTTGTATTTGGTTATGTACCATCAAAGTCTCATCATATGATGTGTCTGTATCATTAGAGATTTGTGTTTCTTCCTCCCTAGTCTATCCATGGTTCCTAATGAAAATATCTTGCAATGTAATTTTCTTCCCTTTATACCAAAGCTTCATGAATTTCTATTTCACATTAAAATTGACAGTACCAATGGATTCCATCCAAGGTTGTCCAAAAAAAACAACCACAACAACTATATCTAAAGCATAAAAATCAGAATGCAACACATAATTATCTATATAAATCTTCAAATATTTAAAAAATTGAACATCTTCATTATCAGCCTGTCTGTTTTCAATATTTTTTGTTGGAACTTGCGACTATTTAGCCAAATTAACATTGATAGAATTATGCTTGCAACTAAGAATGATAAACATAATGATATTCTCTTTCTGAGTACTTCCATGAACCTGTCATATAGAAATATTAGTAGAGAATAAGTCTTTATGGCTCTTGACATCCTTCATTCCAACTTGAGACGACTTGTCCAAAAGGACTTTTCCAAGCTTTTTCTTGGGAAGATTCCTCATTGAGCTGTCAGGTGAGGTCCACCATTTATTTGCCTCATCTTTCATTTGAAGCCCTATGGAGCATATCGAAAAATATGGGGATTGAGCCTTGAGATATTGTAAAAAATCTTCAATAGTAGGGTCATCATCTTTTCCTGTAAACATCATCTTGTGAGAACCCCTAAAATAGAGTAAGGGTTTTGAAGAAAATCACTTAATTTGGAAAAAACTTAAAATAGGCATAACTCGGTGAATATAAGTCAGAGTCCTTATTATAACATGTTTTTGGTAATTGAAGAACCATTTCACATCTTTTTATGTAATTGAAATCCCGATCTAAGCACTCTTGAAACTTAGATTGACGTTGGAATTGTCCCGCTGTCACAAAAATTTCTGAAAAAATAGCTGATTTGACATCAATGATATCTCCCTCGTCCGTATTACAATTCGACCAATTTTTTTTAAAAATCCCGTAGCTTTTTAAGAGGATCTCATATATATAGTTATTTTTCTGAAATTGTGCACCAAAAAATACAAAAAAAATGTTAGGAGATCCGACATACACAAATTGTCGTCGGAAACTTTTCTACAACAGAGATGAACTTAAATCAATGATATCTCCATCATCGAGACTCCGATTTGAATGATTTTTTTTTAAATTGGGTATGTTTTCCCAAGGAATCAAAATCTGCTATTTATTTCTAAAATTTGTGTTCCAAAATTTTTTAGATCTGCTCTGCAAACCAGGTGCCCATGAAATTCCTAAAAAAAATGAAAAAAAAAATCTCCCGACTCTACCCAAGAAAGTGCTCTCATTCCAGTAGTAGTAGATCTGACAAGAAAATGTTAAAAAATTGAAAATATGCCTAAGAAATAACACCATATAATATGGAGCTTGAAATCTTCATTAATATCAAACCTTTGAGGTAGGGCAACACCATACATTCACTCCTTAAATAGGGAGATCACTCCACAAGCCATATTCTTGCCAATACAATAATCATTGACCTCTCTCAATGGATAGTCTCTCAATACCATACATCCAATACAATGGGCTTATCACTTTATTCCCTAGCTACATTTGGTCGCTTGCATAATGTGGGTTAACCACTTTATTTATTAACTCTAGCCCATTTATTTATCATTATTACATTATTAAATCATATTATTCCCTTGCATACATCCCTCTATACCCTATATTATCCTCCCTAGGTATACTACATTCAAGCTCCTTGAGCGCTAAAAATGAAGCTCGGTCAAGCATTAAAACTAAATCTCAATAGATCTCATATGCAACCACAACTTAGGAGCTTGACCAAGCTTTAAAGCTTGAATGAACTTTATGGCTCGATCGAGCCTTAAAGCTCAAAAGTTCAAAATTTATGTAAACATCAATAATTATATGCAAACATTAAAAAGCTTAAGTCTTTGATAGTTTGAAAAAATTATCCAAATTTAATTACTAATTACACTTGAATAACTAATTGGCAATGGTGCAAATTAATTTCTCATTGTATTTCTAGGGTTTTGGTTTATAAATTTGAACAAGGATTTTATCCCACTTGAAATTGAAATTGTAATATTATTATATTTATATTTTGGTAACTTAAAAATAAGTTTTTAATATGATTTAAATTTTTAATGTTATAATTTAAATAAAAAATTTATGATAAAACACAAATTTATGAATTTGATTGATTAATTATTACAATATTTTCTATGAATAAATTAAACTCAAAAATGTGAATTTGAAGTTGTTTGAAATGTGTATTTTATAACATTGAGTGAAGAGTTAATAATCATGATTCCCTCAATCATAATCATATCTATTAAAATCAAACATATATAGATACAGAGAGAGCGAGAGAGAGAATGCATTAATATCCCCTTGTTCTGGGAAAGAAATGAGTGTAGTGATAACTAACATAGTCGTAATATTTATAAGTTATAATTAATAAAGTTGTAATGGATGCAATGGTATTTGAAATATATATAGAAATTTTTACTCCCGACATAGGTTTGCAATATATATTTTTTAAATAATAAAAACATAATGAAATCATAAATTTTAAAACATTATTTGTCTAATTTGAATTTGAGTAATATGTATTTTAATGTGTGTATGAAATTTATATTTAAAATAATAATATTATAAAATCTTGGTTAATATAGTTTGTTGTTTTATTTATTTATTTAATATAATTTGATTTATTTTTATTGAAAAAATCTACAGAACAAAATTATAAGATGATTAAGTATAAACATATGTTATATTTAAAATCAAAACACTAAACAAATTATCATTTTTAAGAATTTCAACGTTGAAGAAAGAAAGTTAAAATCTTTTACAAAAATTTATCTATATATTATTATAATTATTTTGTTGGTAAAATAAATTAAATTTTGGATTTATAATTAAAGAGAGATAGCGTTTCGAATATATTTAAATATTTATAAGCACTATTTTTGTGGAATAAATAAATTTTCTAATTACGTTATAGATAAGTACTAAGAGGCTTCATTTTTTCTTTTTTTCTTTTTTTAAAGATAATTATGATAGCTTGATCTATCTATAGGCTCGATCGAGTCTGTATTTAAACTTCTTAAGGGCTCAATTTAGGGTTTCTTAAGCTTAACATTGTTAAGGGATCGATTTAGTGTTTGTCGAGACCTCAATCGACAGTTTCTTAAACCCTCGATCAAGATATTTTAAATTAGAATTTGAAACACTTTGATCGAGCATTTTAAGACATTGATGAAGTTGTTTCGAGCCTACAAAATAGAGTTTTAGCTCCTCTTCGACAGATTCCTATTAACAAATATTTTATACCCTAGTGGACTCCAAGAATAATTAGTCTTTACATGTTGGAGTTGATCAAATCAATATACTAAAATAGAAACAATGAAAAAATTTCAAAAAATATCAATATCTTCGTTTACGAGTACTATTTAGAAGGGTACTCTTAGTTTTTAAATTTATTTAAATAGTTTAAAAGAAACATTATGTGAATACATGTGTCTGCAAAATGAAATTGAGGTATTACTTTGCCAACTTTGAAAAAAATAAGAAATGTAATTTTGCATAAAAATATTACTTTTTAATATGAAAAAATTAGAATTTTCTAATTATGTTATAGATAAGTACTAAGAGGCTTCATTTTTTTCTTTTTTTCTTTTTTTAAAGATAATTATGATATCTCGATCTATCTATAGGCTCGATCGAGCCTGTATTTAAACTTCTTAAGGGCTCAATTTAGGGTTTCTTAAGCTTAACATTGTTAAGGGATCGATTTAGTGTTTTTTAAGACCTCAATCGACAGTTTCTTAAACCCTCGATCAAGATATTTTAAATTTGAATTTGAAACACTTTGATCGAGCATTTTAATACATTGATAGAGTTGTTCCGAGCCTACAAAATAGAGTTTTAGCTCCTCTTCGACAGATTCTTATTTAACAAATATTTTATACCCTAGTGGACTCCAAGAAGAATTAGTCTTTACATGTTGGAGTTGATCAAATAAATATACTAGAATAGAAACAATGAAAAAATTTCAAAAAATATCAATATCTTCGTTTATGAGTACTATTTAGAAGGGTACTCTTAGTTTTTCAATTTATTTAAATATTTTAAAAGAAACATGATGTGAATACATGTGTCTACAAAATGCAATTGAGGTATTACTTTTCCAACTTTGAAAAAAATAAGAAATGTAATTTTTCATAAAAATATTACCTTTTAATATAAAAAAATTAGATGTGTTTATATATATATATATATATATATATATATATATATATACTTATGCATTTTAGAGTCATTTATGCTACGAGGACACATAGATACTTCTTAAGATGTGTTAAAAATTGCAAGGAAAAGCATTTAATTTAATAGAAAATTGAGATATTATATGACACTATCTGCTTTTGCAAAAAATACCATTATGAAAAAAACATAATTATTCTAAATTTTTATTTTTTTTCCAAATCAAAATTCAAAGTGCTTATATGAATTTGTAGGGCTTTAATTTGATAATAGAGGAAAAAATTGAAATTTCATCGCCACATTTGGCCCAAAAGTGTAACCCATCTTCATGCATTCACCCCATAGTTTGTGATAAGTGCAAACCATGCCACCAAGACCAATTAAGTGATTTATGTCACCCCACTAGAGTTAATGTGACCTCATACATGACCCTTGTGTTAGAAGGTATTGGTAAAAAATGTGCAACAAAAAGTGTTTTTTTCCCTTCGTAACTCAAGATAGTAAGTTTATTTTTGTTTCCTTGGAGTAGTTAACCTCACACACCTATTCCAAAACCCTATCATAAGTTAATGTTATTTTAGTGTTGGTGAAAAAGAGAAAAGTACCAACGATATTTAATAAAGTGTTGATTTTTACTCAAGAGGGTAATGACATTGACTTAAATGGTGTGAATAAATTCTTTGTGAAAATTCATAATGCAACTATAAGGAAATGAAAAATATTTATTTTCAATTCGATGAATTATTAATATAGGAGGGAAGAGACTTTTTTCCTTCTTTAGTTTAAAATAAAAACTTCATATACTCTTAAAAAGTAATGATATGAAATTTTGTAATATTATAACAAATCAAATCCAAGAAAACAACCAAAACAAATCACTCAAAATGAGATGAAAAAATACCCAGAAGCAAGAACACTAGACACTAAAAAGATTTAATCTCAAATCTAAAAACTAAATATCACTAAGCAAAATCCAAAAAATAGATGATAGAGAAGAAAAATGGAATGCAAATGAAGAATTAGGGGCGTAGCTCAATGAATAGCATAATTAAGTGTAATACATGACCTACAATGGATAAAACCTAACCATAATCCAAGGTAAATACAACAAAAAAACATAAATTAAGAGAATGCTTTGAATAAGATATGATGAACACATTGAAGGCACTCATCCAAACCTTTCATGTCGACTGTTGCACAATTTTAACATGTAAAAATTAGGAAGTGAGTCGAAATAAGAAAATTCAAGCATAAAATCCTTTAATAAAAATCCCAAAAATGCAATAGATTATATTCACTTCTAGAAAAATGTTCAAATGTAGATATAGGAAAAATGTGAACTAATGTTCTCAATAAGGGTATATATCCAAAGAGTTAAGGAAACATCCTAAGGTGAAGCTCCTCAAAACAACTGAAAACAATCTTAAAGAAAACCCTAAAATCAGAAAGAAAACAAACGCAATTGAAAACATGAGTCGTAAGTTGGATTTTAAGTGGATATGAACTATAATAAAAAATAAGAGTATATATCGAAAAAATAATATCAATATCTTAAAGATAAGTTCTCCAGAATTGTCATGAGTCCATTTTTTTCTTCTTTCATTGTTTATGGATACAAGTTCTCATGTGTACCAACAACTAAACAAGGTTTAACATGCCACCTACAAGCACAAATATATGCTTTCCCAAGGTCAATACAAACAAAGGTCCCTTACCAACATTCTCCTATACAAATACATTTATGATTTCCTATATCACCCATGGTATGCATCTAACACATTGGTTATTCGTATTCCACCTTATAGTTAATCTGCTAAGGTTCTCCAAGTTTTATCATAACTTAAGTTTTCAAATTTCATTGTATGTCCTATGATGGGTGCACTTACAATACTTCCCTCTGATGGATATTTTTGAATAAAATATGTTGGATCACTCTAATATGAAATATTTCTACTTTGGAAATTTAATATAGTGGGTGCGCTTATCTCATGGATGTGTTTAATGCTATGTTCATTATATAACAACAATGGCTCCCATGAATTTATTTTTCCCATACCTCCTACCACCTTGATCTATAAACCAGTGCTGTAGATCTATCACTCATCAAATTCTTTAATCGATGTATGTATTACAAGTGGCATGGCCATGTGAAGGAATGTACCTTATCATGTGGCCTTGAGTAGCTTTCATGTGGAGTCAATTAAATGGTTGTCATTTTTCCCGGTCAATATACGTCAATAGGATTTCACACAAACCCCATGTTCTCCTTTTCGCATCCTTCCCGTGGGGGAGGAGGAATTTCACCATCGAATGTGTCGATGTATACAAAATATTTAATACAGAAAAAAAATAATTAGATAATTTCATTAAACAATTTAATAAAACAAGTTAAAGAACATGCTAGAATAGATTTTATAGGATGTTTAGAGGATGTTGGGACACTATCTCTAATCAATCCCTACGTATGGAAACAACAACAAGCTAAACACATATTCCAAATCACTCGCTAGTAGTGCCAATGCATTGGGAGGCCACTCTTAGGAGTCATTTGGCACCACATTCACATCCAAAACTAATTAATTATCCTAGTAGGGAGATGGTAAAATGTAGGACTTGTCTTTAGAAAGCTCTAAAAAAATAAACAAAAAAAAACCTAAAGATGAAGGGAATCTCTCCCTCCCATGTATCGTAGCACGACATCTATATAAATCCATACAAATCTACCTGAAAATAATGGAAAACCATAACATACATCATGGTTCCTTAATCGAAGAATCACCATAATACAAAATATGGAAACTAATGTGTTTCCCATCACTAATAAAGTATGAAATGGTGGTGAGTAATAGTTAAAGGCACTCAATCTCTTCTGGAACAAAAGAAGAAATATGTAGTTTTCCACCACTCACATAAAAATCTATCGGATGGACTCCATGAGGCCCAAAATATCTCTAATATTAGGAAATCTGAATCTCTTCTATAACCCCATGGGAGACATCAGGGAACTAGAGAAAATCCTCTCCTCACATAGATGGGCGGGTGATAAATTATATGTCCTCCTCAGAGGGCCTATACCATGCCCTAGGAATGAGATGGAAACCCCACTCCTAGACACTCAACTGGCAGATCAAGTGCGCCAAATAGAAAAATTGTGCATTCCATGGTGGGCCCATATTGTATTCGCCCACCATTTTCATCTTCTCCTACTATTTCTCCCTATGTTTATGTCTCTATTGATGACTCTTGAACATGATTGAAATATAAAATACATCAACCTCATACATAAAATTCATTTTTATTTACTAAATGAAAAACGTATTTGTAAATATGGAGACATAACTTTCAATAAAAAACAAAAACCCCGGTGTGCCCAAAAAAGAGGAATGCATTGATTGTGGTCTGCTATCAAACATAGGCACACTAACATCAGTGTGCATATATATATATATATATATATATATATATATATATATATATATATATATATGACACATCGATGTTGGTTAAAATATTTATATTTTAACTGCATTGCATCACACTTATGCATCAGCGAACACCTATAATGTTTTTGCATTGGTATATAACATTTAGGTTATTGAACACAACGAGTTATATTTGTGAATATTATTTTTATCGTGCACTTGGTAAATATAAATGCACCATGTCTAGCCCAAAAATATACGCACCATCATATATTTTATAACTTTCTGAGTGCATTTTCATTTACGAAACACATAGTAACAATAGTGTTGCATTATGTTCATGCACCAAATTTTGGTGCACCCTATAAATTTATAGGAAAAACTATCATTGTGAGCTAAAAATATCAAGCAGAATGTGCATGAAATTTTTTTTGTCAAAAATAGTGAATTTATTAATATATTTTTTAATTATAATCTACTATAAATTTAAATGAGAGATAAACATAGACATTACCTACACATTTTTTCATCGAGGAGGCGTTGTGGACATGTAATTGAGAAAAAAAAAAGTTTAGCATGGTTTGAAAAAATTGGAAAGTCAAGCACTCAACACAACACAAAATGATGATGAGAAAGAGAAGCATTGATATCAGGATGCTTGCAGGAGGAAAGAATAGGACCAGTGCTTCAGAGCTTTGCAACAATGTAGATGGTTAAAATTAGATTTACGGCCTAAAGGTTTTTTTTTTAATTTAACCCTCATCCCATGTGTTATTTTCACCACACCGATGTGGAAGACATCCAAGAGAACCTAATTTTTTATTAATTAGAAAATATATAGCAGTTATTTTTCTGAGATGCCACGGGGAGTTTTAATACAAGTACCACATCAATGCTTTATTGCACTATAGCACCACTGTTTTTTTTAAATTAAAAAAAAAAAACTAGTGGTGGTCTTTATAATATGTCCCAAGGATTTTTAATACATTCAAATCACCAATGCATCATTTGAAAATATTACTACATTTTCTTAAATTTAAAAAATATAGCATTGTTATTTCTTGGTATGCACCGAGGCGTTTTACTATAGTAAGGGTACCTCTTCTGCGGGTGTATATAACATCAAAAATTTCTAAAATTTTGTCTTTTTATGGTGTTATTGATTATTAAACTACCAACGTGTTGTGTTATTTACCATAACCTATTTCTATATCTTATACAAATAAATTTTCCACGGTACACCATCAACTATGTGGCCCTGTTACTTGTATAGATAGTAAAGCATGAGTGCCTTTGTATATTTTATATGCACCGTAAAAAAAAACATTCACTAAAACATCCTCCCTCCCACCTCTGCTAGTGACCTCTGCTACAAATATATTTTTCAGCTATTTTTATAGGGGATTCCTTAAAAACCTTCACTAGAAGTTCTTTTCCCTATAGTGGCTAAATCAAATTAGAAACCCCTCCTTCAACTTGAAGCTTGGTTTCCTACTCCAAATGCACCAGATCTCCTGTACTATACTATAGGCCCTAGATCTCACACCTTTCCTCTTGATAGCATGAGGTTATATAGGTTCATTCTATTCTCCAAGAGAATGTATCTATCCACCTAGGGGTTTAATAATTTGGGAACCTTTTACACTATTGGACCCCTAACTAACTCATACACAATTGTGTCAACTTGATCTCCTTGGGAATGAAAAACTCTAGAGCCTTTTTTTTTGCAATTATGAGATTTTTATCAATGATGAAATAATCATTTTATCATAATTATAAAATTGTAAAAAAATAATTATGAGAAAAAACTAAATTATGTAACGTCACCCTTTTAACAGGGAATAATTCCCTTGTAAAACCAAAGGTGAAAGGGGATGCATTATGGATAAAAAATAATGCAAGTTGAACTTGGCATTGTGATCTCGATTTATGAGGGAACACAATGAAATAGAAAAATACACATAAATGCAGAGATGCAATAGATATAAAACTTCATTTCATTAATAACAAATAGCTGAAATATGATTACAAACAAAATGGAAATAAACTAGCTAGGGCGCTGGTGGCTTATCTCTAAGAAGATATGTGGGGACTATAAGCCTCTTAACTATGTTACAATGAGGCTTCACATCCTATTTATTATTGAGAAATAATGGAAAACCCTAAACTTCCAAAAATTTAACCCTAGGAGATGAAGCACCAAAACTATGGGTCCTGTTTGGGTAAATTGGTACATCAATCTTCCCGGGGGCGTAACTTTGGCATACGATCTTCGTTTGATTCTCACAATACCTCATTAGAAAGATCTATCTCAGGAATACAAAATTTCATGTGAGCAACATCTTTCTCCTAGTTTTCCGAACAAAAACCTTGTTTAGGGCCTCAAAACGACTCCATAAGTTTAGGACCTGAAAAACTGCTAAAAATAGTACATTATGCTACAATTATGGAAACTGAAAAACTGAAAGAAAAAATTGTGGGGCCCCAAGTGGAATAGGCAGGCAGCTACCAATATCCACCTGGATCATTCTTCCCCCCTTAGGAAGCAATGGTCCCCATTGCGTTGAGTTCCTCCATGAGATGAGGAAACTTCTGTTAAACTTGGTCCCTAGTGAACCACTTTCCTTGGTTTAGGAGTTGACCACCTTTGAAAACCTAAGACAATTGCATCCTCTTTTGGAAAGTTTCCTTGATTTTCATGTCCAAGGTACGATAAGTGGTGTCTTGATGCATGCAGTTTTGCTTTAAATCTGTTTTTGTGAGTTGTTCTGCAATGTCGGAGGTGTCCAATAGATGTGGGAAGTAGGGTTGAAGGAAATCCACATTGAACACTAGATGCAGACCAAGAAATGGTGGGATACTAACCTCCAAAGTAATGGACCCTACAGCCTTGGTAAAGGTATATGACCCATATTGGAGTAGGCGAAGCTTGTGGTGGGGTCTAGCGAGGCACTCTTTCTGCAAATCTAGCCACATTTTGTCACCTACCTAGAAGTTGTGTGGTATCCAAAGTTTATCATGTTGTTGCTTGTACTTAGAATTAGCTTTGTTGAATATTTCATGAACATGTTGGTATATGTGTTGAATGGGCTTAATGAAGTTGTCCACCTTGTAAGCTTAAGACTGGACATGAGCCAAATAAGCCTGCGTAGCTGCAAATGGCATGACTACATCAATAGGACATAGTGGCTAGAATCCTAGGCCCATCTGAAAGGGGTTGTGGATAGTTGAGATGTGGAGGGTATAGTTATAACTGTTTTGTACATAGGGAAGGCTCTCATCCCATGCGGGTGGATTCTTTGAATTTTACATGCATAAAATGTGTATGATCATCCTGTTGACAACCTCTGTCTAGCCATAAGTTTGGGGATGAAAAGCTATGGAGTTGGTGATCTTGGTGTCCAACATTGGCCAAAGGTTGGACCTAAATGTGTTGAGGAACCTATTTTCGTGATCTAAGATGATAGACAATGGGATTCGAAAGTCCATGCACACTCGTTCAAAGAAGAGTTTAGTAGTGGCTTCTGTTGTGATATTCTTGTTGTAGGTCATTGTAATGTCCATCCTAAATAATCTGTCAAAGACCATGAAAAGACAATTATTTCCATGTTTAGTATAATGGAGGCATGAAATGTAATCCATGGAGATGGATTCCGAAGGTCAAATAGGGGTAGGTAGCGATGTATATAGGCATTGCTTCTTGATGGTTGGTTTGGGAATAACACAATAAGTGTAGGATCTGATGTACTTTCCAACATCTTGTCGAAGTTTCAACCAATAGAAATACTTCTGTAGAACTTCCACTGTTTTATCGAACCTGAAATACCTAGTGACGCTACTGTAGTGCACTTTCCAAATCATCTTTGCGTGTTGTCTTGAAAGAACAAAAATGTGTCCCAAGTGACATAACAGTCCATCCTCGAGGTGAAAATTTGGAACTTGTGTACCCTCCAAGAGTGTCTTGTATGTGTGGCCCAATTATGAATCACTCTTATTGAGAAGAAGCCAATCATAAGTCTCGTGCCCAAAAGAGGTAAGAATGGTGGTTAGTGCCATGATCGATGGTCATCTGAAGCAGTCTCCAGAATTATTCGTGCTTCCCTTCTTGTACTTGATGTTCAAATTAAATTGTTGCATATATGTGGAAGACTTCTGATGGTGATCATTCTATAACTTCCATTGCATCAATATGAAATACAAGGGTCGGTGGTCTGTGTGGATGACCATTTCCTTCCCCAAAATGTAATGTTTCCATTGTCGACAAGCTTGCACAATGGAAAAAAATTATTTTTTCTAAGTGGGATGCTTGCGTACTTTGTCAGACTATGTCTCGCCGTGATATGCCACTGAATTACCTTGTTGAGTAATAAGTGCCCCAATAGCATAGTCAGAGGCATATTTCTCAATCTCAAATGTTTATTGCGAGTCTGGTAATCTGAGCATTGGTGTAGAGCAAAGGCGATGTTTCAATTCTACAAATGCCTTCTGTTGAGATTCTGACCAAAAAGAATTTTTATTTTTACGCCCCCTTGGTGACTTGACTCAAGGACCAAGTGATATAAGATAATCTCGACATAAACCTACGGTAGAAATTTGCAAGATGCAGAAAGCTGTGAAACTTTGTTAGAGTGGTTGTGACGGGACAATCTAAAATGACTTGGATCTTGGTTGGATTGACATGCACCCTTTTCTATGTGTGGAGCTTTATTATCTTCCTTATTTAGATGTATCGTTGCGTTGGACCCATGTTTTTAACAGGGTGGAAATGCCACTCATAATTTGATCTCCATCATGGGGGTATAGTGGGGAGACAGCCCCCGAAGCTAAAAATATATGTAAAATTTCCTTGTAAAATATTGTAATTTCGTAGTCAATCTGGGTCGTTCATTAGGCGGATGATTTGACATTATAAATTATGTTTAATATAGGTTTTTTTTCCTTAGAATTAATCCCCTCTATTTTATGATGGAATTGTATTGGGGTTGTGTATTGTGGGTATATTATAAGTGAGAAATCAAAAGGGGGACTCTGTGAGAGAGAAGAGTAAATTAGAGCAGATATGTTGTAGGTTTTGTCTCTTCATTTTGTTGGATAATCTAAAGGAAGGATTTATTATTTCTGTGGAGATATCCGAAGTTTGGTGAGCCACATATATCTGTGTTTCTCTTGTTTTATATATTTTCTATGTTTTTGTTTTGGCATATTTTATGTGTTCCATTGCTCTGTAATATATAATTTTTTAACAACTGGTATTAGAGCCAAAGGTCTAGCGGTATTAGGGTCAAGAAATTTAATGGCCAAAGCCTCCCACTATGGAAAATGAAAATGGAATATTATATGTATCAGAAATATTTGTACCTACCATTTAATGGAAAAAAAAAGAATTTGTCAAGTATGACAGACGGAGAATGAGAGATTCTCGAAAGAAAGGCACATGGAATAATACGGTTGTGCCTCATGGCATGGGTAGCCTTCAATATTTTGAAGGAAATAACAACAGAGGGTTTAATTATGACATTTTCGAAACTATATGAAAAACCCTCAGTCTCAAAAAGGGTATTTCTTATTATATTTTTATTTAATATGAACATGTTAGAAGCTAGATCCGGTGATAACCATTTAAATCAATTTAATATGGTTACCATTCAGTTAAGTGTGGTAGGGGTAAACTTTGATAGGGCTCTACTATTTTTCTGCTCATTGCTAGAAATTTGGAATGGCTTATTTATGGCCATTAGTAACTCCATCTCTAGATCTAGTACTTTAAAGTATGATTATTTTGTCTATGCTATCATTGGCAAAGAAATGTGATGGAAAAGCTCTAGTGGGACATCAGGTAATGCATTGAGTGTGGATACTATGGGAAGAAAAATGGCAAGAGGAAAGAGCTCAGGTTATCACAGTAAATCAAGGAAATTCAGATGCAAGTCCAGATTAGGGATAATGTGCTTGATATGTGGGAAGAAAGGATACCTGAAGAAAGACTGCAAGTCTTGGAAGGGAAAAGAAGGAGACAAACATCAAGAAAAAAATCATGAATAAAATGTGATAGGCGATATGTTACAAGATGATTCAATTCTTTCATTACGAAATTTTATTGATGCCTGGGTGGTAGATTCAGGGGCTTCATTCCATGCCACACCTGATAAGAAATATTTTCATGACTATGTTCAAGGAGATTTTGGATAGGTTCGTGTGTGTGATGATAGATGTTGTAAAATCATTCGAATGGGTAAAGTTCTTGTAAAACAAAAGAATGGAAACCAATGGTTATTAAAGGAGGTAAGACATGTTTGAGATCTGAAGAAAAATATTATTTGAAAAGGACAATTATGCATTGAAGGTTGTGTGACCAATTTTATAGATAAAACCTAGAAGGTGACCAAAGGAGCCCTGGTAATACAAAAAGGAGAAAATGTTGGCACATTTTATTTATGAAATGATATTTCTAATTTAGTTAATTCTTTAACTTCCATATGAGCAGATGCAACATTATGGCATCATAAGCTCAGACACATGAGTGAGAAAGGGATGAATATTTTTCACGCAATAAATTTGTTGCTAGTTTTGAAGAATATTGGTTTGGATTTATGTGGGAATTGTATTTATTGAAAAGAGAAGAGAGTCAGATTTGTTAGAGTTGGGAAAGAAAATAAGAGAGAAAACTAGAGATTTTGCATACAAATGTATGGGGACCTTCTCAGGTATCGTCTCTCCATGGATCTCATTAATATGTTTGTTTTATTGATGATACAACTAGAAAAACTTGGATTTATTATATTCATAATAAATCTGATGGATTTGATACATAGAAGAAATGGAAATATTTGGTTGAGATTGAGACAAGAAATAAGTTGATTTTGTGAAACTACCTCCCAAAATAAAAGAAAAGAGAGATCAACACCTTAGAAATCAGCCACTTTGAGGGGGCAACTTCCAATACATTACATAAACGAACAATTCTTCGATGATACAAATGACAAAACCTCCTTTCTATATATAGGATTCCATGGGGCCACAATGTAATCCTAGTGGGTCCACAATGTAATACTAGCCAAGTTAACAATAATAATTTAAAGGCACAATAATAACAATATGGGGGTTACAGGGGTACAACAATAAGAATAAGTGGGTTACACAGACAACAATAAGGGACCATACTAGTAATATAAGGACCTAACATGCTCCTCTCCTTCAAAATGGTGTTGTCCTCATCGCTTGAGTAGCTCTGGGTGCTTTTGTATAAAATTCTTATCCTCCCATGTAGAATCTTCCATGGTTAAGTTCTTCAATTTGATGCGATACTCTGAAATTGATCGATTTCATATTTGTCGAGTTCTTGTTTCTATGACTGCGTCGGGTTCCGATATGGTTTTTCTTTCCTTATCAAATTCTATCAATATTGTTTGAACTAGAATTTTTTCCCCTATAACCTTTTCTAAGCATGAAACATGGAAAACTGGATGCACTCACAAAGAAGCAGGAACCTCCAATTTGTATGCCATAGTACCAATATCTTGAAAAACCTTGTAAAGACCATAGTACCTTGGTGATAATTTATTATCCTTCTTAGCTTACTTGGGAGAGATTTGTTTGTATGTTTGTATCCGTATAAATAGCCAGTCTCCCACATCAAAACGTCTCTCACTATGATGTTTATCTGCCCATTGTTTCATTCACTTTTGTGCCAAATTTAGGTTATCCTATAAGAGTTGGAGAACTTCTTGTTGATGCTTGATGTTATCCTCCACTTCTTGAACCATAGCATTTTTCCTTAAAGAAGATGTGATGTGTTGGTTCGAGGGGTCTGGACCCAGGTTCAGAGGTGCAGGTTTGCCAACAAACCCCTATACTACTTCCCCATTCGGCAGTGACCCACTTGCGCAAGTCAAAGAATCACCCGAAGAAGTATGGGAGGGTGCTGGAAAAAAGTTTCTGCACCCTAAGAGAGAGTAGGTAAAAACACAAGCCCGCAATTGTTAGATCTAAACAGAGGGGAGATTCGGAGGGTTTGAAATTGTAGCCACACTATAGTTCTTATCAGATATGCTCTATCAGGTTCGCATCCACATTCCTATAATTAATTACAACTATAAAACAACATAATCGCAGCCAATATGGTTAACACAGATAGTTTGCATTTATTAACAGGGATGCAATCAGTAACTGCAACAACAGTCTTATCACAGTAATATACTAAGTGTAGATACCTTCATAGAGAGATAAAAAAAACAAGTTCATAGCTTAAATAGACAATCTTAGTTCATATCAATCATAATAGAAGAAATCCAGACAACATCATATGTTTAGCAATACTTCACATATATTACTTCTTAAAATTCCTCTTACATTCCCCAAATACCACCTGTGCACACAACCAACAGGGTCCACACACAGCTGGATAGAGGATCTTTGCGCACACAGCCAGTAGGAGTCCTAACCCAGACAACCCAACCAAAGATGTAGCAATTCATACTTTGTATCAATCTCTATTCATGTTCTACCTATTAACTCAAAAAGTCTCAACTATTTATATTAATTTAGCCTACGCATCCAATGGTATGCAAACCATGGTTCACGAATTCTTACTCTACCCTTGACCCGCTTTCAATGCATTAGGGGTTCTGCCCCATCCCAAAACCCTTGCGTTAGACTAAATATAATCAAAATATGCAAAATGGACCAAATTCACAGCTTCTTTCGAGACCCTGTTCCAACAGTCCCCCAACACAATCTTGTGACTCATCTTGAGTCACTGAGATGGTGAGGTCTCCACCTACACCTACAAAAATTTGATCGCTTAAGCGAATGAGGGCAACACAGCTTCACTTTGGGCAGCAACATTCTAGGCAATGTCGACCAATTTCTGTGAAATTGGACCTTTCGTCGTAGCGGTGAAACTTTCGAGAGTCTGGTTGAGCTGCTTCATGGCCACATCGGCATCTTGCGACAATTTAAAGGCATCAGCAGCCCAAGGTTTTAGGCGGTCGTTGAGGGCCTTCTTCTTCTATCGAAGCTTTTCTATCTCTGCTTGGAGGTCTTAGCTAGTTCGTAGTCCTGCCAAGCACTGAGTAGGAACCAACGTGGGCAGGGTGGCTTCCAATGTTTCAACGTCTCCTCTTTCTATCGTAGGGCCTAGGTTATTTCTCGAGGAGCAGATCACATTGAAACTTGGTTCATAGCTCCATAGAAGTTTCCAGTATTTTAGCACCCTGCACAATCTGCCTTGTGATGACATTCATAGTTGCGGTGACCAGCACAAATTGTTGGGGTCGTACTTCTGGAGGTGTTTCAAGCTGCAATTTAGCCTACAGATTGGAAATCTACTGCTCCATCCATGAATACCTCCGCAACCTCTGTTCGAGATGCCTTCAATGTGGTGACCAACCCCTCCACCCTTGCCTGGGGTGTAGCGGTAGCCGAAACCTCTACTGGAAATTCTATGCAGAGCTGGTGAATGAAGATTTTGAGATCCTTCTACTGCGTGGTGGGAAGGGTTTTTGTGGTGTTACTTTCGATGATAATTTTCTTCGCCAAGCCTAGCTGTTGGTGAATCTACAGGTCCTGGTATTGAATCTTCTAAAATATACCCTTGTGGAACCCCTGCAAAGTATATTGGGGTAGTCTGGCTAAGTCTAGCTATACCTTCTAACAACTAGGGACTTGCATGCTCAGTTCGGGCAGAATAATCATAAGGGAAACACCAGGCAAAGGGAAAAGGTGGCCTTCTGTCATTGTGAGTGTAGCACTGCTAGTGGTTTGCGGTTTCTGTACCAAAGTCACATTGTTGTGCAGTGTTTCTGTCTTTAGTTGCAGCTCGTGGAGCTCAGCCTGTAATGTAGTGAGCACAACCTTCTACTGTCCTTCGAGGGCTTCCCATCAATCCTACGTGGCTAGAGAGACTGCATTAGCAATCTGTTCAAGGTCACCGTCGATTAAGGTGACAGTTTCATTGTGTTCTGTCTACTGAGCACACTACTTCTTCTAGGGTCCTTTGGCAGGCTCGCCTGTGCACTTCATCCTATGAGGGGATGCAGTTGCTTCAGCATGCCCTCCTTATGTCCCTTAGTTGGGCTACGAATATTTTAGTGTTGCTACTTCAGCATCCTGCTCATCAGTCCGCTTCTGTTGCCCATCTTTCTTCGCAGTCAGTTCTGTGTCCTTCCCGGTACTTTTTCTAGAGCCTCCAATGACAAGTGGAATTTCTTCTATTGTGCTAGCATCTTTAGGGCCCTATGCGCTGGTCTTCAAGCCAATCTTCCACTACGGGGGCCAGAGTGGAATACAATTGTCAATTTCTTCGTCTGTGACCATATAGGGGAGTAAAGTCCAAGCTTTCTCCTTTCTGTTGTGAATCTGTATGGTGTGCATATTCACCTAAAAGGTTGTGATGCTCTTGTACTTGTCATAGACTATTGGTGATAAGCAGGGTCGAGAGTTGATGGCAGTGTCCACATTGCTCTAGAAGTGGACCCAGAAGACTTGATTGTCCTCTATGCGTTGCGCATCCTTGGAGTCCCACAAGTGCGCATAATGGGCTCCTTCAGACATATCTAGGGTAAGCTCAGGGAGGACAGACTCTGCAGGAGATTCCCATGCAACCAACGCTATAAGGAACAACCACCACGAGTAATAGAAGGTGTGCCCTAAGTCTTGGGATTCTTGGACGTTGGATAAAAATTCGTCACGTAAGTATTGAGCCCAATTGAAACAGACCCCCTTTCGACATTGGCCTGCTAGCTGGATCACATAGGCGAGGGTGGTGGCGACTTCGAATTTTCGCATTAACTTGCATGCCAGCAACATTGTACCCAATTGCGTAGTGGGATCATTGATGGATTTGATGATAAAGCCTCAAGTGTGCTCCACCTTGTATTTTTGGCGCACAAATTCAACAGTCTTGCCTTCGTACTTATTACCCACTCGCTCCAGAGGGCTTGCTCCATTCATCGAGAGACCAACAATACTATGAATCGGTGAAGCATCAATAGGAGTCTTCTCCTGGATCCAAAGGTAGCCTTCGTGAATTAGGGTGAGAAGTTGCCATCTGAGTCGGTTTGTAATATTGTAATGACCAAAATGGGGCATCTTGAGTAAGTTCAAGAGCCCGGATCCAACCAACCCATGCACCCAGCATTGAGGGATTATTCTAACTCCATTGTCATCATGAATTGAGTCGAGGTATAACGCAGGTCCTAGTTCAGGGAATGATTCGAAGTTGGCTAGTCGTGGTCATCAAACTTGACCTCATGAAGCTTACTAGAAGGTTCGACAATGATGGGGACCTCGCCTGGGGTCAGTGGCATCAACAGGTAAGTGACCAGGCCATCAATATTCTTCAGCATGCGTGTCGATGTCGTACGTGGTCGAATAAAGGGAGGTAGCCAGTGAATTGGCTTAATAGGTTTTGCTTCCCCCCGCGCTACCTGTAGGGATTTTGCGGTTTGTGAGCAAGTTCGCGGCTTTCCTGCAGCCAATTTTCTAGGCTTCGGGGGCTTTACGGAGCTCTGTGCCTTTGCTTTTCCTTTCCTCATGGTTGGGCTCGGTGTGGAGAGAATCTCTTCCACCTCAGACTCAATTTGCACCACTTCCTTAGTACCCTGTTCTACCAAAGTCATTGGTTCAAAAGCCTCAGTAGGGTTCATAGTTGTCATCCTGGTGCGAAAAAAAAACTCCGGGTTTCTACTGTCCCAGGGGTTAGGTTGCTCGGACATGAAGGAGATACTGTAAACATAGAGCATCTTGCAGTACCAAATCATCATGATAAAATATGCCAAGTAGAATCTATAAAACTAATATAGAACCCTTGTCTGGTCTATTCCACCTGTTTTATAGCTAATGCAAGCTGTCAATGGTTGGGCAAGCTGCACTTGGAAGTTACCATCATATAAACAGTAAAAAATCTCCCACAATCACCCCATTAAATTCTAGCTGCCCGCTCCATTCAACAATAGAGTTTTCATTTTACTTGATTTGACTATCCCAATGGCTATTTTTTACAGCTCAGGTGTGGTCAACGCACACCTACACTCCCAGCACACCTATGTGCGTTCGGCGGGCCTTCTGTGCGCATGGTGGTCCAGCCAACATTCCATCTGCGTTCTGAGTGAGCATATTGTTTTCTTTACTAGCTTTAATCCCCCTTGAAATTCAACGTCCCTGAAAACTAAAATGGTATTGTGAAGCAGCTCATTCAGAGGCGCTGTGATCAATGCGTACTCTTGTGTATTTTTTTTGTAGTAGCCTGCAAAGTGGAGGAGCGAGCACAGTTGTTTCATAGTGGTACTTGTTGCCAGATCCACAGCTTCCATAGTATCCACCAACTTAAGAGATTTTATGTAGGAGATGTACCTATCATTCACGCACCCTTTCCCACTAGCGGTAGTTAGCTTGTGTAAGTATGCGCCGCCTCAGATTACCAGTTTGAGTTGTTCCCTGCATAAGTGAACCAAGAGGTCGAAGCGCAGGAGTAACATAGTCTGACATGCCCCTCATTCCTGGAATGCGGCCTTACACTCATCCCACCACTTCGCAGGTGTTGTGCATAGGGCGAGATTGAGGGCCCATAACCTTCGTTCCTTTGGAAATTCAGCTTCAAATGCTTCCAAAAATTCCTTAATCCTACCAGAACCATCAAAGTAGGGAAAATCCCTTACCTCTGAAGATATACACTGGAAAACCCTTGAAATTCAGATACATCGCAGCGTGGATACATCGTGCAACAAGTTTTGCCAATTTTCTAGTTCTTCGTTAGAGTCAGAAAAATTTTCGCTATCCTTTTCCCAGCAGAGCATACTATCAGCCACAGGGTTGATCAAGTCTTCATCCCACGTAGTTAACTTGTAGATGTGATCTACCTCCTCATCGATAAGCACTGTTTTTGTATACCTTTCTCGTTCTGTGGAGTCTAAACGGACTATCACCCATATCCCTCTGTTCTCAAATACCATGCTTTTCTTCTTTATTTTGATAATACCACCCATGTCGATGGCCCAATCTAACCCTAGGAGCGCAGGGTAAGGGTCCACATCTTCCACAATATGAATGAACTCGAAGTCGGGCTAGACCTTAACTCCTGTAATATCCACTACAATCTGTGATAACCTTCCTAACAGTATGATCTTATATTGATTGGCCATGCGCAGCTAGATAGTGGACCATTCCAACTTGGCTTCTCCCATGCACTACTAAGTTTTCTTGGGCAGCATGTTTGCATCTGACCCTATATCCAAAATAACTTGCTCCATTTTGTAATCCCCAATTTGTGTTGTGAGTCGCATTTCCCTACGAGTGCATTTCTTTTACTTGTACAGCGTGTTTACATCCTTAACTTCCAAGGGTAGGTTGGTTTTCCCTCCGCAGTTATTTAATAGTTCCTGGAGGTTCTCAATGACTTGCTGGCTGTGCAACAGTTTCATTCATGCTTGTAAAAATGGTCGGACCCCCTCCTCTTCTTTGGTGGTCGCAGTGACCTGCAAATTAGATGCTTCTATGAAGTCTTGCTTACCTGCGATAAAGGTTTTTCTTTGATTTTGTAGGTCCAGGCCCTTTGATTTGATGATCGCTTTTCTAATCAGAGGCTCATCCATAGCTTTCTCTTTAGGACCCCCTGTGGCTAGGCTGCTACGGGTTATGATATTAATACCTATTCCCTCATTCTGACGCTCCGTCGTAACCCTTTTCACATTTGGCATAGGTGTCTCTTATTTCTTATGCACCTTAGCCATCAAAATCGAGAAGTCCTTGATCACATGATCTAGCTGCCTAAAATACCTATAATATTGTCTTGTAGGGTTTGGGTAGTCCCTTGTAAAGTGCCCTATCTCCCCATAGTTATAACAGATTATTTGGCCTCTTCCCCTACCTGCGCTTCCGCCTTGGCCCCCTCCCCTACCCCTAACGAGGGAGCCCTCGATACTAGAGGGAGTTCTTGGTGACGAAGGATCTATGTGTACCCTATAGATGTTTCCCCACTCTATCACCAGATCATAAGTTCGACAGTTCTTCTCATCATGCCACACACACCTACAAAACATGCACCATTGTTGCTTAGCATAAAGAATACAAGAAGCAAGGCGAGGGCAGTGGTTGGTGTCATGCAACCCCAACACGAAAATCATCACACCCTAGAGCCAACATACTTGGCCCCGCAACTTATCCAAGGCGCAGCGGGCTAGGTCCTCCAGCCTGCATGTAGTCTGCTAATAGCCGATAGTTATTCTTGGTGTGCCCATTCACCTTGGATCGTATGCACCACCTATCAGGGCTAGCCTCTGCCCCTCATTCCTTTCACAATTCTAGATTTCCATGTGCATTGCTTCCAGTTGGCCTTGTATCTACTATACACCAAAATAGGTTTCATCTCATGTCGCGGCCTCCAACTTCATTTCTCTCTCCAATGCCTTCTCCTATGGCTCAATGTCTTGGTGAATCATAGGTATGCGTAAGTTGGGAAAAAACATAGAAATGAACCATTCCGTATGATGCCTATCAACATATTGGAATCCTACTTCTCTTGTTACCTTTTTCAATCGCTGATGAGTTTCACATTCAAACTCAAATCGACCTTACTTGAAATATTTCAGGTTTTTCACTATCTGGGAGTAGGACTTAGGTTTCGTCAAATGTTTCTTCAAGGAATTCTTAATTTCCTCAATGCTAGCATTTGCATGCTATTCAAAGTATCCTATATACCAGTCCATGGCCCTTCCTTCAAAATCAAGAGACATCTACGCTCTTTTCACAACATCACTCGCTACATTTTTTGCAGTCCATACAGACTCTACAACAAACAATAATCGATCGATATCTTCGTCCCCCACACCCTTGAAGGTGGGTAACTTCATATGTGAAGCCATATCGTCTTTCAGTGGTGGAAAAGGTGAGTTATTTCCCTTACGAGGATTCGAAGATGGTGTTGATGGGGGGATACGCGCAACAAAATTAGTCGTTGTACTGTACACAAATCGATCATCATCTTTATTAGTTATGTAGTACGTACCACTGCGCGTTGTACCCTCACTTTGATTGGAGCTCATTCACTCGGTATGGCTACAGAGGATACTTTTCTCGCATAATAAGATCTTAATTAGCAACGGTATTTTTTTTAGAAACTTGCCCCAGAAATGCTTGAATAATCTCCACTACACTTCTGAGAAGGATAAAAATAGATCGATTGAAAATTTAGTCACAAATCATCCTATCACACTGTCCACCCAATGATCTACCATGTGAGTAATGGTATTGTCAGTCTTCTTCAACTGCCAGATTTGTTTTGGGCTCTCCTGCGTGACCTATTCATCTTTCCAACACTTCTGAAATTTGACCAGCCTTGCAAGCCATTCCTGCAGCTCAATTTCAAAAGTTACAAAAAAAATCTCATAGATTTCCAAGAAAATATACTTATTTTTCCACTCCTCTGTAGTTAAGTTTGTACTGCGATTTTATTTTATAGAAAATTCCTAAACTTGCTTTTCAAACCACTTGTTTCTTTCTTTCTTTTTAGGCTTCCAATATGACCTTGGCGTTACCAAATCTCTCCCTCAAAACTCTCCTGGTCCTGGCAACATAACCATTTTTTGGCTCGAGGGGTCCTAACCTAGGTTTCAAGGTGAAGGTTTGCCAAAAAACCCCTATACTACTGGCCCTTTCAACATTGACCCACTTGCAAAGGTCAAAGTCTCACCCGAAGCAGTATGGGAGGGTGGTGCAACCGGGTTTCTGCTTCCTAAGAGAGAGTAGATAATAACGCAGGCCCAAAATTATCAGATCTACATGGAGGGGTGATTCGCAGGGTTCCAAAATGTAGCCAGACTATAGTTCTTATCATATCTTCTCTAGCAGGTTCGCATCCACGTTTGTATCATTAATTACAATCATAAAACAAAAAAATCGCATCCAATATTGTCAACATAGATAGTTCACGTTTATTAATAGAGACGTGATCAGTAAGTGCAAGAACAGTCTTATCACAGTAATATACTAAGTGCATATATCTTTATACATAGATAAAATAGACGAGTTCGCAACTTAAGCAAACAATCTTAGTTCGCATCAATCATAATAGAACAGATCCATACATCATATGTTTAACAATACTTCACATATATTACTTATCAAAAGTCCTCTTACATTCCCCAAATACCACCTGCGCACCCAACCAGCAGGGTCCGCACACAACAGGACAGAGGATCTCCATGCACACAGCCAACAGGATTCCTAACCCAAACAACCCAACCCAAGATCTAGAAATTCATACTTCGTATCAATCTCTATTCATCTTCTGCCTATCGACTCAAAAAGGCTCAACTATTTATATTATTTTAGCCTACGCATTCAATGGTCCGCAAATCGTGGTTTGTGGATTCTTGCTCTACCCTTGACCTGCTTAAAATGCATTAGGGGATTTGAACCACACCAAAACCCCTGTGTTAGATGAAATATAATAAAAAATATACAAAATGGACCAGATTTGTAGCTTCGTGGGAGACCATGTTCCAACATGATGGATGCTGGATGATATCCATAAAGTGCCATAAATGGGGCCATTTTTGTAGCAGTATGGAAGGAAGTGTTATACCACCATTCAGCCAGAGGTAACCACTTGACCCATTGTGCTTGCTTATCAGATAAAAAACAACAAAGATATCCTTCCAAAGATTTATTCACAATCCCTGTTTAACTATCGGATTGAGGATGATAAGCTGAGCTATAAGCTAGTTGAGTACCCAAACAAGAAAACATGGAAAATTTTAGGGGCTAATATTCGCAGGTGGGCTAATTTTCCATGGTTTTCCCAAAAAAAGATTCGCTAATTTCCATTTTTTAATGAAAATGATTCACCCAAATTTTACAATATAAAATTATTTTACGTTAAAAATTGCCAACATTATATAGACAAAATTTAAATAATTTTACAAATACATCAATAAATTTTTTATAGTTTGCATATTAGGACAAGTGAGATTCACCAAGTTTTTAAACTTCAATATAATTTACCATCCTTAAAATTTTCCCTGCAAGAAAATAATTCCGTCCAAAAAATTCCTGTCAAAATGGGATCTCTGTCAGTTACAATAATCTTTGGGTTTCCATGTAGCTTTTGAATTGTTTCCATAAATGCAGTAGCAACTTTACTCTATTTAAATGGATTAGATAATGCACAAAAGTGTTCATACTTGGTAAGCATATCAACTACCACCATGATGACACTCCTTCCTTCGGACTTAGGTAAACCTATGATAAAATCCATTGAAATCTCCCACAAACGTTGACTTGGAATGGATAAAGTTTGTAGAAGACCCGGGGTCTTAATTGTCTCCACTTTATTTTGCTGGAAAACCAAACATTCCACCACAAAATTTTGAATATCTGATTTAAGGCCATCCTAAAAAAATTCTTTCTTCACCCTGTGGTAAGTTTTTTAAGATCCTGAGTGTCCTCCTAAAGGAGAAGTGTGCAATTCCAAAAGAATCTTCCTTTTTATTTGGGAATTCTTGCAAATATATAAGAAATATTTGTACCATAAGGAGTCATTTTTCCAACTAAATGTATTAGATGTACTAGGATCTTCCTACAAATGTTGAATGAGAGTCCACACTTCTTCATCCTTCTTCCATTCATGCCTTGCTTTGGCTATACAATGTTGCTCGATAATTGAAATGGCACAAATCAATGCTTCCACCTCTTCATCCTTTCTTGAGAGTGCATCTGCAACAACATTTAACTTCCCTTTTTTGTAGATGATTTCAAATTCATAACCCAACATCTTTGTCACTCATTTTTCCTACTCTTCTAAAGATAGTCTTTGTTCCAAAAAGTGTTTAAGACTATCATGATCAGTTTTTACCTTGAATTTTCTTCCCATTAGGTAAGGTATCCATTTATTTAGTGCGTGTAGTATTGCTAACATTTCCTTATAAATAGCCTTTTGTAAATACTTTCCTTTGATTGAACGAATTTCAAAAGAAATGGGTCTTCATTCTTCCATTAAAACAACACCAATTCCATTTCCTTGGGCATCACATTCTGGAATAAAGGTTTTTGTGAAGTCTGGCGTAGCTAATACTAGTGCTAGGCACATTTCCTCTATAAGATGTTCAGGCCTTAGTTGATTTAGGAGTCCATGAAAATGCATCTTTTTTGAATAAGGTTGTTAGAGGTGTTGCTATTCTCCCACAATTCTTAACATACTTGCAATAATACCTTGTTAACCCAAGAAATATGCACAACCGCTTTATGGTTGTGGGGACTTTCCATTCCTTAATGGCTTTGATTTTGTTAGGGTCTACCTTAACACCGTTGTGAGATACAATATGACCCAGATATTCCACCTCTTTTACTCCAAAGAAAAATTTGGATCTTTTCGCATAAAATTGTTTCTCCTCCAATAGTTTGAGCATGCTATCAACATGTAGAACATGGTCCTTCCAAAACCTATTGTAGATTAGTATATCATCAAAAAATAGAAGCACTTATTTTCTAAGGGTTTGAAAATGGAATTCATCAACCCTTGAAATGTAGAAGATGCATTGGTAAGGAAAAAAGGCATGACCAAAAATTCATAATCAACCTCATGAGTTTGAAATGCTATTTTAGGAATATCTTCAATCTTCATCCTAATTTGATGATATGCTGAACGAAGATCCAACTTGGTAAAATAAATTGCTCCATGTAATTCATCCAATAATTTATCAATCACAATAATGGGAAATTTATCTTTAATAGTGAGGTTATTGAGCTCCCTATCATCCAGACACATGCACCATCTTTCTTGTGCAACAATACTACTGGAGCAGAGAAAGAACTTTGACTAGGTTGAATTATACCATCCTCTAACATTTCTGCAATCATACATTCAATTTCACTCTTTTGGACATAACGATATATGTAAGGCCTGACATTTGGAGGAGAAATTCCTTGAATCAAATGAATAGCATGATAATGATCATGAATAGGTGGGATTCCTTTCAGAGTATGAAACACCTTAGAATGATTATGCAAGACTTTTTGGAGATCTGGAGAAATAGATGATTTTGATGTTGGAACTTCTACTGAGCATAATTGTTCAATTACACCCCATTTTTATTTCTTCAGAAAATTTTTCATGGCATTAGAGCTTATTATATTTCTTGGCTTCCCTTCCATACCCCGTAATTTGATTTCCTTTCCTTCCGAAAAAAAATTCAAGAATTTTTTTTGAAAATTAAAAGCTACCGTCCCCGAAGATTGTAACCATTGTACTCCTAGTACAAAATCAACACCTCCCATTGGGATGGAAAGAATTGGACTGTTAAATACACATCCCCTCATGGATATATTTACATGATGGAATTTTCCATAACAATTTATAGTTCCTCCATTTGCAACCATCACTTGACATTCTAGTGTTGGGTATAGGAAACAATTAAATTCCTTGTCTACCTTACAATGAATAAAATTATGTGTACTACCCGAATCAATCAACACTTTTACCTTTTTCTTAATGATATATCCTTCTATATTGAGAGTTTGAGGAGTGACACTTCCTTCCAATGCATTACATGATATGGTCAGACTCATTTCTTCTTCTTCTAGGGTTTCTTCCTGGTGTATATCCTTTAATTTTAAATTTTCTTCTTCATTTTCTTCCTCCTCTTCACAATATATGTAAAATAATTTATTCTCAGTGCACTTATGACCTTTAGTGTATTTTCTATCACAATTGTAGAAAATCCCCTTTTCTCTTTTTTATTCCAATTTTTGTGGTGTGAACCTTGTAGGTTGTGGAAGTATAGGAGTAGCAACACTTCAATCTTTATATATGTGAGTGGTAAGCTTCCTTGTCGCCATAATTTTACATTCATTTCTTCTTTCCAACCTGAATGCCTTCTCCAATGAATCAGGTTCCGAAACGTGAACTTCATGTTTGATGTTATCCTTTAAATTCCCTTTTAAGGCATCAATCCTGTGTTCCTCTAGAATATTAGTTACCCTTATATTAAATTTTTGGAAGTCCTCAATCTACTCCACCACCGAACCCTTTTGTTTGAGATTTATCAATTGCCTAAAGGAGGTGTTTCTCTTTGTATTCTCATAATGTGCTATCATTTCCTCCATAAAAATTGACCAAGTGACAATTTTTTATGGGATCAAATCCATCGATACCTACAAATGTATTTTGTTCTAAATGTAAATTTTCAATGCATATCTTTTGTGTGTTTTTCACATTATTGAGATAAAACTAATTCCCCATCCATATTATCCATGTTATGGGGTATTTGCCATCAAACTTCCTCATATCTATCTTTGGAATATGGTGGTTCTTCCATCCAACATTAGAGTTTATGAAATCATGATTAACATTTATTTTGTTCTCATCATGAGTTTCCTCTACTATATTTTCACCATTAGGAAACATTTCTCGTATCAACTTTGACAAACCTTCAATGTCTACTTTTAGATCATTCTTCATGTTTTCCATGTTGTCTTTCATTTTTTCATCGATATTAGCTTCCATGTCATCCATCTTATCTTCCATTCCCACTTCCATTCCATCCATCTAAGCTTCCAAACCATTCATCTTACCTTCCACGCCTTTCTTCAAACCATCCATCTTAGTTTCCACACCTTTCTTCAAAACTTTCATTTCATTTTTTGTTGCTCTTTGTGCTAGCAAAATTTGATGCACTTGCTCTTGTAATTTTGATATCTCATGTTGTGATTCTTCTTCTTCGTGAGTCATAATAGATCCTTCTGAACGCTTAATGGGTTTTGAGTTATTTTTACGGGGCATTTTAGTACCCAATAATGATATCTATTATTCAATATGCCCTTGTAATAAATTCAAACTAATTTTTTTCAAACGAGACTTATGTAATTCAAAAAAAATACACACCTTTTTCTAGCTTTTGAGGAGCTTGATATTGAAACTGAATTACCTTTGTGATTTCAAATCTTCAATATTTGAAAAGTTTCCCTCACGTAGCTCTCTGAATCTTCGTTTTAATTCCATAGGTTTGACCTGATTTGGATTCTTCAAGTCAAATTTATGCCCAATATCCCATGATGACCTAATTATGGACTGGTACAATAGAGAAAACTTTTATGACTTTCCACATGTCACTTTTTCCTCCTTTCAATCTAAAATTGATATAAAGAAAACTACATTTCGTGCACTTGTAGCCACTTTTTATAGAATCCAAATCCGACGCTCAAAGAGAGAGAGTTATGATGTTTTTCCCATGGTCACCTCTTTGAGATGAAATTTGGGATCTTGAAACAATCCTAAATTCCACAAATCATATTTCCAAAAATATTGCCAACCAAGATCTGAAATTTTTATAGGAGGTTTTTGAGGCTTTTGGTCCCTCTTTGTGAAAATTTCAACTTCTCAAACTTTGTAGAAAAACCATTATAGCTAGAATTCTGTGATGACATGTTTAGGTTAAATTTAGGAGCATGAAAAAAATACCTAACCTCCACAGATCATATCTCCGAAAATTTTTCGAACAAAGCTATGAAATTTTGTGACACTGTTCCTTAGGATTTTTTTATTCACACTCTAAAATTTTTAGCTTCTGAACCTTTGTATAAAAAACGATATAGCGAAAATTCCACAATTACTTGTTTGGAGTAGCGAAACCCTAGAATCCAAATCTCTCATACCAAATGTTGTGAAACCAGCTCCAAAAATACAATAAAAGAGAGATAAAAGCCTTAGAAATCAGCCACTTTGATGGGGAAACCTCCAATACATTACATAAATGAACAATTCTTGGATGATACAAATGAAAAAGCCTCCTATCTATATAGAGGAGTCCATGGGGCCACAATGTAATCCTAGCCGACCTAACAATAATAATTTTAAGGCACATTAATAACAATATGGGGGTTTTAGGGGTACAAAAATAACAATAAAGGGGTTACAGTAACAACAATAAGGGACTATGCTAGTAATATAAGGACCTAACAGTTGAAGTGTCTTAGATGAGATAATGGAGGTGAATATTGCAACAAAGAGTTTGATAGTTATTGTTCAGAGAATGGATTTCAGAGAGATAAGATAGTTCCATGAACACCATAGGAAAATGGTGTGTCAGAGAGGATGAACAGGACAATCGTGGAGCATGAAGGGTGCATGAGATTTCATGCAGGACTACTTTTACAATTTTGGGCAGATTTTGTAGATACTTTTGTGTATCTCATGAATATATGGCCTTCAACCTCCTTTGATGGTGGTATTCCAGAGGAGGCATGGACGGGTAAAATGTTAAACTAATCCTTTTTCAATCCTTTTTCCTGTGAGGCCTTTTTCCATATTAATGAAGAAAATATAACACAGTTTCAGTCAAAATCAAATAAATTTACCTTTATTGGATATGGTGTTAATGATTTTGGTTATCTATTATATGATTATGAAAATAAAAAAATCATTAGGATCAGAGATGTAATATTAAATGAAAATTTCTTGTATAAGAATTAGTTGCAGGAAAAGAAACAGGAAAAACGAATCAACGAATACATATTTATTTATAGAATCACAGAAAAAGTAAAGGTGCTTGAAAATAAGAATAATCAACATCCACAACAACAACAACTTCCACAACAACAACATGCACCTCAAACATCTAAAAGTGGTGTCATAAGATCTACCAGGATAAGTAGACCCCTTGAACGATACTCTCCTTCATTATATTATTTATTATTGACTGATTCTAGTGAACCCAAGTGTTATGAAGAAGAAATGTAGGTAGAAACTAACAAGAAGTGGGAGCTAGCCATGAAAGAAGAGATGGGCTCCTGAAGACATAACCAGACTTGAGACTTAGTTAGGTTACCTGTAGGGGAAACAACATTGCAAAATAAATGGGTTTACAAGTTGATGGCAGAATATGGAGTAAACCAAAGATACAAATCTAGACTTTTGCTGAAGGGGTTTGCACAGAAGAAAGATATTGACTTTGATGAAATATTTTCTCTTGTTGTTAAAATGACTTCAATATTAACTATTTTAAGTCTTATATTAGCGAAAGATGTAAAAATAGCATTTCTCATGGAGATTTGTAGGAAGAGATCTATATGCAACAAACACAATGATATGAGTTGAAAGGGAACGAAAAATGAGTGTGTAGGTTAAAGAAGAGATTTTATGGATTGAAACCGACTCCAAGGTAGTGGCATCTAAAATTTGATAGCTTGATGTCTAAACAAGGTTATACTATATGTCACTCTGATGATTATGTTTATCTAAAAAAATAAAAATTATGGAAGCTATATTATATTGTTATGGTATGTAGATGACATGCTTGTTGTAGTGTATAACATGTATGAAATAAATGTTCTCAAAATAAAATTGGTGAATTAATTTGAAATGAATGATTTTGGAGCTACAAAACAAATCCTTGGTATGAGAATAACTAGAGATAGGAAAAATCGTAAATTAACATTGTCTAAGAATGAGTACATAAAAAAGGTGTTGAAAAGATTTAATATGTAGAATGCAAAACTAGTTAGTAAGCCATTGGCTATCCATTTCAAACTTATTAAAGAGATGTGCCACAAGATCCAAGAATAAATGGATTATATGTCTAAAGTTCCATATGCATTAGCAATTGAAATCTTAATGTATGCAATGGTATACACAAGGCATGATATTGCACATGTAGTGGGAGTTGTAAGGAGGTACATGAAAAATTCAAGAAAATAACAATGGATGGAAGTGATAGAGATAATAGGAGGACCACTACGAGGTATGTATTTACTATAGGTGGAACAACTGTTAGTTAGGTTTAAAAAATGAAAAGTGTTGTTGCACTTTCAACAACATAAGCAGAGTATGTTGCTGCTACAAAGGATAGTAAAGAAATGATTTGGTTACAAAGGTTTATAGATGAATTGCGTAAGAAGCATGAGATGGCAGGTTATAGAGTGATAAATAGAGTTCCATTCATCTTGCAAAGAACTCAACATTTCATTTCACGACTAAACACATAAAGATCATGTAAAATTTCATACAGTCGGTGTTAGAAGATGGACAGTTGAAGGTGGAAAAGATACACAATAGCATGAATCCTACAGATATGCTAACAAAATTTGTATCTAGGGATAAATTTAGATTCTAATCAGTTTCAATTAGTCTTCAAGTATGATGATGAAGATGAGAAACACCAAGGTCCAAAGTGGAGTAAGTGTGTAACAACTCTACTTAACCACATAATTTTGTTTATTTATTTATACCATTTATGCTACATTTTCATCTTTGACTTTAATTAGTTTCATCATATTACGATGTTTAAACACATGTGAAATTTATTTCATTAAAAATTTCTCTAACGACATCATGGTTTGTTAATAGAATAAAAATCTGTTGCCAATTATCATTAGGCTAGCCTTCAATGATTCCACAATTTCTATTTTACTCTTGAATATTCTTTGTTACAGTTCTTGATTGTACACACTTCTGTTATAATAGTAGCTTATTTTACTATTAATTTACATCTTAATAATGATATGCCTTTGTTAGAATTTTTATTAAGATAATAACTTTAATAATTATTATGCTAAAGTTATCTATTAGAATATATACTTCATATTTTAACATTATACTCCATACTCTTATTCATATACAACTCTTTTAACCTTTTGACTCTAACTTTGAATATTAATCGAACAAGGGTTTATATCCATGTATAGACCTAACACTTAGCCCACAGATAATTAATTTTCCCTTAACTATTTCAATGGTGTATGTGCGTCGTTGATAATTTATATTCAATGAATTCCAATTATTACCATTATCTAATCATTAGAATTCCATTCGAATTAAATCATTGGAGTTATGGACATGAGTACTATCATGAGGTTCGAATATTATAAATAACCGTTATACATATAGTTTTGTGTGCATTATGACCTTACGTTGTGTTATTACGTTATTTTTTTTCCATCAATCAATTAGTTGAAGTAGCATATTAATATGCTCAGCTAAGGTTACCACATATTATGATGATAATTGATAATTCTTATTGGTATTTTATCGTATCCTTATCATAATCTTTTGACAGCTACTCGATGTCATTCCTCTCTTAGAGGATATTACCTTTTAATGGATTGTACTTCATAAATTAAACTTGTCACATGGACTCGTTGATATTTTCTATTTCTTTTACCATGGATGACTTCCATGTTGATAGTGGGGATGAGGTTGTATCCCCTCCCTCAGTTTTTTGTGTTAGATTTTTGAAGGCTTGTCATTTTTCAACTTTTCATTTGAATTTGGAAATTTCGGGTAAGGCTTCAGATATGGTTCTCCACCCAAGCCCATATGCATTCTCTCAACTTGTTCATTTGCCTACGGCTACATACTCAGCCTCAGGTAATTTGATTATCATATTATGATTTATTCCTCTCACTCGTTAATTTTCATTTTATTAGTTTTCGGATTAACTCCTTAACTCATTACGTTTTTGTTTCTTTTAATGTGGGGCCTTTCTAGGAAAGGGAATTTGACCCTTCTTCACATCATCTATTCCTTAAAATCCCGAGGTAAAGCCATTTTGAAATTATGGGTACGAAATTCTTGACCCATCGTTTCACTACGACAGAGCATGTCTCTAAAAATTATGCATATGGTCGTGGCTTAGTTTCCTAAACCATTAGCTCGAAATTAATTTTCCTTTTCATGGCATTATTTATGTTAGGGATTTCTTGGCTTTACAATTTCTGGTTGTACGAGGAACTTCTCTTTCATGCTGAGACAATTCCTTTGTTGAAAGTTTCCCCTCTGTTCATCTTTATCTTTTTAGACGTTTATACATACATATTTTTTTATCCCATTAATATTGTTGTTGTAGGGTTTATTATGTTGATTTTCCCAATTTATTTGCTTCATCCATAGAGATGAAAATTATTTATAATTCCTAAGAAGGGAATGAAATTTTCGCCTTCTCTCTCTGGCCTTAAAAACCAATATGAATTTCCTCTTCAAATTGAATTTCTATTTCAGTCCTTGGTGTTGGGTCACTAATTTGTATTATTATTATCACTTCTTAACATATACTTCATCCATTTATAGTGTTCTTTTCTCACATTATTTATCATAATTTATTCTATAATTCCATTTCATAATTATTTATGCTCTTTTGGATAAATAATACTTGTTCTCATTTATTTTAGTAAATTAATGATTATTTTGAATGCTTTTTCCAATGATGGTTTATTAATGAATTTTTTATAACATCACTCACAATTTTAGCCTCCAAGATATCTTCCATATTGCAAATTTGATCTTCAACTGATAATTAAATATTCCAACTCAGAAATTCGTTGGAATAACCAGAGACAGTTTTGCATTGAAAGTTTCGAGAAAACAAAGAAGAATATTGAAAATATGAAACATGGGTTTTGTGCAGAACGGACCAAATTAGTTTTCTATCAACCAGTTTTTGAAAATTTGGTCTTGATTGAGAGAAACGCAGGGTTCTTTGAAGGACATATTTGTAGATTTTCTATTGTGGCCATTTTCTAAAATTGCCCCAATTGTAATTACTAGATTCGACTTGTGTTAGCAGAATCATAATGGAAAGATATTTCATATTTCTTATTGAGATTTCGTAATCATTTTATTTCCCCTTTTTTGTTTGTATATTTAAAAGGGCACAAACTAGAGAGATGGGGAGGATAGAACACATGATAGAAGGCATACAAGATAACGCATAGAGGATTGGCTACACAAGGAATGGAGCTGTGTAACATAATATTATTTGATCAAGTTAATGCAAGTTAATTTCATGTTACTTATGTAAGTTGTGAGCATATCATAGCCCTGATCAGAGAGTTGGTCCCACTCTTCGATCAGGTGTTGTGTATTTCCTGTACATTGTTAATTCTATTTTCTGTTTTTCATATTTCGTAATTGTCATAACAGTAGATATAATTGCTAATATCTTTATTGTTGTAAATGCATTGCAAGATTTACAATTTATTACTGCCATTATTTTATTGATGTTACAATGATTTTTTATTTTCTTAATATTGAATCCACGATTAATATATAATTGTGTTATTGTCGTCTGCACATACTGTGTGTGTTAGCCTTGCAATAACCAAATGCACCCGGATTGATAATTAATGTGGGAAAGGGTTTGAATATTCATTCACACTTGGACACTAAAATTTTGGAGATGTTGTCGGGGAGGCTAATAAAGGTGCAAGAACATGAGTCATCTTGATCTAACGATCAATCTCTTGTCATAAGGAGGTAAATTCTACCCTGCTTTATATCTTGAGTATAGTTTTTCTGTTTTTCATTTTTATTGATTTATTAGGAACCAATATCTCATCCTAGGCAGGGAAATAGTACCCTAGTATAGGTCTTGAGCATAGTTGTTCTATTTTTCTTCTTTTTTGATTGATTTTTTAGGAACTGATATGTTGTCCTAGGGAGGGAAATGCTACCGTGCACTATGTTCTGAGCTTTAGTAATTTTTATTTTCTTTTATTTTTTCTGATTTCTTAGGGCCTAATCTCTCGTCCTTGGGAGGGAAATGCTATCGTGATCCAGGTCCTGAGCTTAATATTTTACTGATTTTATTTCTTTCTTTGTATTTAACAACCCATCTCTCGTCTTGGGGAGGGAATTTTTACCTTGCTCCAGGTCCTACAATTTAAGAACTGTTTGAATTATTTTTTTCCTTCTTCTGGTTCAATGAACAAAGATCGAAACAAAAAGGCAGAGGAAGATGCCCAAAAATCATAGAATGAGGTCAAGGAAGAAAGGATCAACACAATCTGGAACCCAGTCAAGGAACTTGATAATGTGACAAATATGGGAAATGAAGACTAGTTTCACTCCATTGTTTGCTCACAACATCACTCTACACTTCAAAAAATCTTGGCAACATCCTTAATAGGGAAGTTGGTCTCTCATACCCGTGTATTTGTTAACATACATTTTTCAAATATGGGTATGTGCATACTTGAGGCATTATTTCTAAAATGGCTTCAATGGAAGTACTCTTATATGTAAGTATAATTTATTTTTCAAAATAGAGTAGTGTGGTGTATAATATAGAATGAATAAGGACATAAATAAATAAATTTCTTAAGATGTAAAAATAGTTGTTTTTGTTGTAGCACGCTGTGAAAATTAACATTGCTAATCAATAATCAAAATTACTTATATATGTAGATGCATTATATTGAAAATAAAATTCCTTCAAACACTCATATTCATTTTTATCACATTCTTGGAAAAATTCATTAATTATCATATCTTATGGCTTGCGAGCTTGATGAAAATTCTGGAAAAATAGTCTGGACAATCATGTTTTGAGGGACCAAATGCGCATATTTTCAAGACCTATTTCTATCCTATGTAGCCCTTCATTTCTAATTTATAACCCAATTTTAATCACTCAATTTTGATTTGAAACGAAAAGGTTATGACCAAAAAAATGACAAGATGTCTAGTAGGCAGCTAAGGAACAAAGTTGGGACAACCCATTTTTGGAGGCATAAATGACTAGATAATGGAAACCTGTTTCTATGGTATATTCCCCTATTAATATAGTTCACAAAAAAATTTAACCACTTTATTTTGATATATTATGAGGAAGTTATGACCAAAATACTCACTTCTTATCGTAAATCAACACCCTTGAAACTATGTTTTCCTTGTTGTTCATGAGCGTATTTGACCCATCAATTATTCTTTCCTTCAAAACATTTTTCTATTGGAAATATATAAATTAATATAAATTAATATCCAATTTGAATCGGTTCAATCCATCATAAAATTAAAATTTATGCTTGAAATATCAATTGTTGATTTGAGCTGGAAAATAAAAAATGACTCTATTATGGAGGTTGTTCAAAGAAAATTTAACATACCATTACATGGAATTTTTTAAATGTGTTTCTATAGGAGAAATTTCTCTAAATTCACTTTAATTTGGCTTTGGAATCACTCAAATCGAATGAAGAAAAGAATAATTTATCATTAAAACACTCATGGTTAGTACAGTTGGCCACCACTCTCCCGCAGGTAATAAATTAATTTTACTTTGCTATTTTTTTTTCATGGATTTATTTTATAGAGTAACTAATTGTTTTTTTTGTAAATATCTTGGATTAGGAGAGCCCTATCACCTCTATTCTTCCATGATTTCATGTTTTATTGCAAGTAGACACTCGTTTTTTGTAGGTCCGAGGAGAAGAAATGAGGTCAATTTATGAACACGTGATTCTTGAAGGAAATGATAATGAAATAAAAACATTTTCAAAGATGTTTCATCACACAGAGAAAAAAAGCATGAATAATTTTCATCAATTAATGGATTTATAACATGAGAAATGGGGAATTGATTTCCATTTGAAAATCCAAGTCATTTCTGAAAAAGCATTTTTCCATTCATTCACCATTCACAAACTATATTGCTGCAACAAAAAAAATAAAATTCATAACCATTGTAACTTAAGGTATTTATCTATTTATTGGTTTTCAATAAGGATTTGTTTATTTTATTATTTCTCTTATTTTTTATGTTTCAGCTATTTTTTAATTCAAGGTCACATTTTTTTTCATTTTGTTCTCAAAATAAAAGGAGCGAGTTATTATGTTTCATGATGTTGTTACTGTTGATGCCACTACTCGTGATGTTGTTACTGCTTGGATGCTACTACTCTGTGATGTTGTTACTCCGGATGCTATTACTCATGATGTTGTTACTCCTTGGATGTTTCCACTTCATAACGTTGTTACTCCTTGGTTGTTGTTACACCTCAGATGTTGTTACTTTGGATGCTACTACTCCATTGATGTTGCTACTCCATGATGCTATTACTCCACGATGTTGTTATCCTTGATGGTGTTACTCCTTGGATGCTTCTGCATGGTAATATCATCACTCTGGATGTTGTTACTCATTGGATGCTGCTACTCCGTGATGCTATTACTCTGGATGCTGCTACTCAAGATGTTGTTACTCCTTGGATGCTGCTACTCTATAATGCTATTACTCCATGGTTGTTGTTACTCCTCGGATTTTGTTACTCCATATGCTACTACTGCTCGGATGTTTCTACTTCACAATGATATTACTCTGCGATGCTGCTACTCCTTGATGTTTTTACTCCATCAATGTTGTGAATCCATCCCTGTTGTTACTCCATCGACGTTTTGAATCCATCACTATTGTTACTACGTTGGTGCCGTGAATCCATCACTGCTGTTACTCCACTTGTGCTGCAAATCCATCACTGTTGTTACTCCATCGGTGTTGTGAATCCGTCACTGATGTTACTCCATTGGTGTTGTGAATTTTTCACTGTTGTTACTCCGTCAGTGCTGTGAATCCGTCGCTACTGATACTTCGTCAGTGTTGTGAATCCATCACTGTTGTTACTGCATCAGTGCTATGAATCCATCTCTGATGTTACTTCGTCGGTGTTGTGAATTAGTCACTGTTGTTACTCCTCCAATGCTGTGAATCTACCACTTCTATTACTCTATCGGTGTTGTGAATCTGTCACTGTTGTTGCTCCAGAAAATTTTTGAACTATCCAATGTTGTTACTCCTTCGGTGCTGTTACTCCTTCGATGTTGTTACTCCGGAATTTTTTCTAAGTGTTGGGTGTTGTTACTCCGTCGGTGCTATGAATCTGCCACTGCTATTACTCCGTTGGTACTTTTAATATGCCACTATTGTTACTCCTTGGGTGTTGTTCCTCCTTCGGTGTTGTTACTCCGAAAAAAATTCTAAGTATCCAATGTTGTTACTCCTTTGGTGTTGTTTCTCCTTCGGTGCTGTTACTCCATGGTGATATTTTTCTAAGACTTGGTGTTGCTACTCCTTCGGTGATGTTACTCCTCCAATGTTGTTATTCCACCAAGGTAAGTCGCCAGGTACGTCCTCGACCAACTCCATATATTTAATTGGTATTTCACTTACGACATGACCAACTATGAATGATGACAGACATACTTTACTTGGGGGGAGGTCTCATATTTAGTAATAAGAATGATTATTATGGTAATTCTTGCCAGAAATGATTCACTATTAATTCGTCATTATTTTGTAAACGGACTAATCCTCCTTCATGTCACCTTCCTACCATCGTTATTTTTCCCCTTTCCTTGTTATTACCTAAGTCATGGTTTTTGTTACCTTAGTTACAACTACTGTTGTTGGCCAATTGTCACTTTGAATTCAACATATGTAGGTCTTAGTGATTTTTTTTTCTCTTTGGTGAATGAGAAATACTTTTAATGGTCTAGGCCCTCTTTGACATAATGCTTCGGTAGTCAGTTTATCTTTTTTTATCTATAAACATAATCTTATTTCTAAGGAATAATTCTATAAAGATGATTTCATTATGCGAGCATTCAACGTTCCTAATTGGTTAAGTCCCTGAGCTTGTGAAATTTATGATGATGACCACATAATTGTCTTTAAATATTTCCGCCATTATCTAATGAAATATCCCTCAACCCCAATCTCAAGAATGAAAAATATATTTATCACCAGTCATTTTAAGGTTATTAGTTTTTTAGAGGAAAAACTATCAAAGTTGAAAACAGTTACTACACAACTTTTTACACCAACCCTAGCTCTTAAGGAGCTGAAATGCCACCTCATATATTAAGTAATATTTATTGATTAACAATAACCATAGTTGAATATTAAACATAAACAGTCAAGTAGAGGATAGGAGGTCTCATCACGAGACGACCTACCATGATCATATTTCCTAATAAAGTGACATTACTACTGGTCACCAAGCCATGGTAATGGCCTTCAATCATAAAACTATAGGACAAGAGGTCTCATCATGAGTCAACTTTTTCACTTTTATTAGCTCCCATGAATGGAATTGTTATTAACTGGTTACCACGCCAAAACAATGATCTTCAGTTGACATCTAAGTAAATTGAAAGGCTTTTGTAACTATGTACTTATTTCTAATAGATGGTACACTAGCATCTCAATGGGTTAAAAAGGCATCCCTGTCGAGGCTAGACGACTGCTGGCAAAAATGGTTATTCCTATTGTATAGAAGTTAATTTAATAATATAATCTACTTGGTTACCTTCTTTTCTCAAAGATAATTTCTGATAAAGTTGATTGTTTCATATATAAGGTTTTTCTAGAACTCATGGCTCATGGGGTAGTATTTAATCAGTTCTTAGACGATGGTGGTTATCGTTTATATCTATTATTGCGTTATAAATATTTACTGTACATGTCAGGGATTTGATATTTGACATTTTCTATCGTCTAATTTATAATTCCTTTATTCTACAAGTATCATTCTTTTTACGAAATATAGTTGCTTGCCTAATCAATCACCATTTCTTCATATCTTGACAACACCACTAAGAGGCCTAATTCTAATTTTGAATCCCATGTAATTGGATAGACCGTAAGAAGCAAAGGCTGAGATAACTAATTCTCATAATTTATGTGCTCATGATAACCAAAGCTTATGGGTATAGGGAATGCATCTTTTCCCTTCTTATCCATTATTATCCCATTTCATTCACGATATGTTTATGTCACTTTTATATGTAATGGGGTGATTGAGGTGATGAATTAGTGATTAAGGATACTCATGAGATGTTTTATAGATGATAGGGAAACTAATCAATTTGGTATAAGGAAACCCTGCTACACTTTCTGATTACTTTTTTCAGCATGCATGGCTTCCACCTTCCGCGTCACTTTCAACATCAACTCAGCCTACATCAGCTTCAAAAAAAATGTCAATCCATACATGCCATTCCACACGTAAAACTTGAGGTGAAATAACATAAATTTTGGATTTATTAAAATTTTAGGAAAATGTCATGAAAAACCATTTAGCATTATTCACTCATCTTTTTCAACCATTATTTCCATTTCTTTACCACTTCCCATTTTTCGAAGAAAAAAAATTTAAGTTTGGAGGAGTGTTACTTTCATTATCATGAACATGCCATTAATATTATTTATCAATCGTCGATCCCATTAGTCATTATCAAAATCTCCCTTTTTCCATGTTCTTATACACCAAAAAAATATTTTAGCCATGATTGCAGAAACCACCCCAATTTGTTTTCTAGTGTAGCATGAGGGAAAGCTAATTCTCCATTTTGGGGGAAGGGTTTTTATGCATGATGAATGATTTCTCATTTCTTCCTCATTTAAGGTATAAAATCCTGAAATTGATTTGTGTATATCCTTAAAACTATTAACTGGATTCTTCTGATGTTTGGACAAGAAAGATGTATCATTAAACCCAAAAATTTTCAAGATAAACCAATTTGTTAATTCCAAAAAAATCATGCATTATTACCTAAAACCATTTTGCTGGTATATTGAAATTCGTTCCTTGCATTGATTTAATTTTCAGATTGGAGAATCATTGCTATAGTATAAATTTGCTTACAAAATTTCAACAAAATTTGGTTTGTAATGAAGTTTGTATTTACTTGTATCATACTTTGTTGCAACTTCATATGCATAGAGTTGAAATTATACATGAAAATTATTTTAACGAAGCCTTTGAGGAAGAAGCCTTCTCTTCCATCAATATCATGCATTGGGGTGATCATTTTGATTATTGTATTACAACTTGGTTAATACTGAGGCATTGGGCTGCACGAGGACATGAAACATGTTAAGTTTGGGGGATATGTTGGGCCACAAATTTGTATTATTATTATCACTTATTAACATGCATTTAATCGATTTCTAATGTTCTCTTATCACATTATTTATCATAATTTATTATATAATTCCATTTCATAATTATTTATGCTCTTTTGGATAAATAAATAATAGTTTTTCTCCTTTATTTTAGTAAATTAGTGATTATTATGCACAATTTTTCCAATGATTGTTTATTAATGAATTTTTTATAACATCGCTCACTATTTTTGTCTCCAAGATCTCTTCTAGATTGCAGATTTTATCTTTAGCAGATAATTAAATATTCCAACTCAGAAATTCATTGGAATAAACAAAGACAATTTTGTATTGAACGTTTCAGGCAAAATCAAGAAGAATCTTGAAAATCCAAAACATGGGTTTTGTGAAAAACGGACCGAATTAGTATTTTCATGAGAAATTTTCCAGAATTAGGCATTTATTGAGAGAAATGGAGGGTTATTCGAATGATACATTTGCAAATTTTCTATTGTGGTCGTTTTCCAAAATTGCCCCAATTGTAATTGCCATATTCGACTTGTGCTAGCAGAATCATGATGGAAATATCTTTCATATCTCATATTTCTTATTGACATTTTGTAATCAATTTATTTCCCCTTTTTTGTTTGTATATTTAAAATAGCACAATTCAAAGAGAAGGGGAGGATAGAACACACGATAGAAGACATAGGAGATAACGCATAGAGGGTTGGCTACGCAAGGAATTGAGCTGTGTAACAGAATTTTATTTGATCAAGTTAATGCAAGCTAATTTCATGTTACTTCTGTAAGTTGTGAGCATATCGCAGCCCTGATTAGAGAGTTGGGCCCACTCTCCTATCAGGTGCTGCGTATTTCCTGTACATTCTTAATTTTTTTTTGTGTTTTGCATATTTTGTAATTGTCTTAACAATAGATGTATTTGTTGGTCTCTTTGTTGTTGTGATTGCTTTGTTAGATTTAAAATTTATTACTACCATTATTTTATTGATGTTACAATGATTTTTTGTTTTCTTAATATTGAATCCACGATTAATATAAAATTTAGATATTGTCGTCTCCACATGTTGTGCGTGTTAGCCTTGCAATAATCAAATTCAGCTGGATTGATAATTAATGTGGTAAAGGGTTTGAATATTCATTCACACTTGGACACCAACACTTGGCTTCTTGGGAAATTATAGAAAATGTATATATTTAATTTATCAAAATGGTTTAATTTCTCTATGTACGAAAATTTTCTTATTCTTGTATTACATTTTTTGTAGATTGCATTCCTTCTAATTTTTCCTCCACTATGAGTATTTAATTTCCATATTAATCTTGAGTTAGGTATTATAATTACAATTTTATACAGTTGTATACCGTCAAGAATATACCCATCATTTTATCTTACACGATGGTTGAATTCTTCTTTGTTACAATAAACCCTTATAGTAAGGAACATAATTCGATTACTTACATATTTAATTGATTAACTCCATTAATACTCTTATGTATCTTTCCATGTTTGAATTGCATGAAATTTCCTCTATTTGGGATTACTTTGCCATAAATCAGAATCAATTAGTTTTTTGTCATACTATGTTATCCATAGTATATAGAAATAATGAATACTTCAAGTTATGTAACTGGGTAATCAATTTCATTACAGTTTGAATCCCATTTTTCATTTATATCTACAAAGATATGTAATTATCATGACTTTGTCTTGAAATTCACAATTCTATTTTATTTTAAATAATTATAATTATGACTTATATTTATATATATGTTACTTATTTGGTAATTAATTTGATAAGAGATTTTTTATATTCTTGTTTTAATTAGTACTTCTCGTTTCATTAGTTTCCCTCAATTAATAAAAATATTTAATGTACAAGAACGCTTCCTCCTCTTTTGAGATCATTCCGCATTTCCATTACCTAACTCAGTTACCAGAATCCCAGTAAGGTTATTTTAATGTTTTTAATACGGTCAATACAGTATCTTCCTCTATACATTTACCTTCATACACTCATTTATTTTCTTTTGTGTGAAAATAGATGACTTCACTGCTTACATCTAATTAATAAGGTAATATTTCTATTTCAATTACCCTCACCACGTTCTTGTACATTATTTCATTATTTAACTTGTTATATGCATATACTAATCCTAGTATATGGTATCTTTCTGCATGTATTTCACTTCTCACATTTCACCATTCCTCAAATTGAGCACACATTCTGCGAACTTTGACACTTTATATTATTTCTTCTATTTATAGGTTGGTTCATATCAGGCATATAATTCAATCCACTAAATTAAAGAATATGTATTTGTTTATAATTCATGTAATTATTTATACAGAACAATGGAATTTGGTCAAGGAATTTCTCACAGTCTGTAATGATATATTCTATCATTGTTAATACAACTTTCTACTCAATTTTATTTATGATGATAAAAAATCATTTTGATAAGCAGTTAGTCTATATATGGTCTACTTATTTCTAATATTTCCGTGGTACTATCCTTTAGTATTTAAATATAAAATTGATATTACATTTATATTCAACATAAAAATGAATAAATATATGCATATATTCTATTAATGTACAACAAAGGTATTTACATTTAATTTGTACAATCATGATTTCTTCTAGAACGAAAATTATTTCTTACTGTATTTAGAATTATGTTTCATTATTGTTTACAGAATAATTATATTAATTATGGCTCTTACATCATTTCCGCCTTTACTAATGTATTTCTTGCATTTAATAAGGAGATTATTACAACCTAACAGTGGATTTAAAGCCTCCTACCTGGGTTTAGACATTTTTTTTATTGGTTTACTAATTTAAATTTTCTATATAGCTATATAGAGCTAGAATATATATATTGTAGTATGTTCTGTTAAATACATCAGACTCTATAATTTACAACAAAGAGAAACTTATTATACTATTTAATAATAAAGATAAGATCATATTCCACATATCTTTATAAATAAACCATCATTATTCTAACTCTTGTCACAACAGCAAAACCATAAGACATAATTTAATTACTTGTGCATACCAATTATGGTAAGACTATTAGGCACCCAACCTTAAGCTTTCTCTCCAAAACACCTGCTGAGCAGAGACCAATACGTCCAAAGTTTAGAAAGCCTCTTGTCTACAATGGAATGTCTTATTCAAGCTTTCTTTCCCTCAACATATTTCCATAATTGCGTCAAGTTAAATCAGGATGTTTTTTTCCTTTAGCATATGATTTAATTTTATTTTTTCCACAGAAGCTCTTTAAAACTAGCTTTTTCCTCTTTCTAGTTTTCTTTCACCTCTTCTTTGTAACTTTCCAATTTATTGAGGTATATTTTATATTTTTGTCTCCTATCTAATATTTTTTTATTTATTTTATTTTCTCCAAGGATTTTTGGAGAATTTGGGAAAGTATTTGCATTTAATTCCATCCTCATGGACTTGAAATCCTGGTCTCCAATATACTCTATTCATTCTACAATAATTAAAATTCCACATTTCTTAATTTAAAAGATATAATATTTCCACAGATATAATTTTCCTTTAGGCCCACTTAACCTTTAGGCTTGTAAATTGTCTAATAAAAGTAGTAAAAATAGGGTTATTCCATATTCCCCCTCTAAAACAAAGCATTTTCCTCGGTGTTTCAAAATATAAATTCACTTTTCAAACAGTGATGAATATTTCTCTTTAATTTCCTCTTATCGATCCCAAGTATATTCTTCAGGTGTAAAGTTCTTGCAATGCACTTTCACCCTACCCATTGTCCTATATTCGAGCTCGATTTCTTCTTTTTCCTGTATACGAAGGGGCTTTGGAAGAAATTTCCCTTTAGTTTCCACATGAATCAGAGTCCAACCAATTACATGAGTAAGATGATGTACATATTTTTTCAATAAAGACACATGAATACATTATAAACCTTAATGTGAATAGGTATAGCCAATTTATAAGCTATTGGCCCCACTCTTTCTATAACTTAAAATTTTCCATAGTAGTGTGGTGCTAATTAAGCAGAACTACCTATATATAAGGTTCTCTTTTGTGGCTTAATCCTCAAGTAAACATGGTGTCCCACTTTGAATTCCCTCTTAATTATATTTTTGTCTGCATAGCTCTTTTATCGGTCTTGAGTTGTTTTAATAATTTTCTGACTTTTCTTCACAATTCTTTCCATCTCCTACAATGCATCATGTCCAAGAATTAACTTATCTTCTAGAGTGTGGCACTCTCTTCCATACAATCCTTCAAATAGACCCATATTTATTGAAGCTTGATAACTATTATTATATGAAAATTCTTCTAAATGCAGAAAATCTTCCCATCTTTTAGGTATGTCCATAACATAGATCTATAGCATGTCTTCTAAAATCTGGTTTTTCCTTTCATTTTTTCCATCTGTTTAAGGATTGTATGCGGTACACAATCTCAATTTGGTACCCATTCCTCCAAACAAAGTTTTCCAAAATGTTGAAGTAAATTTTGAATCTCTATCTAATATAATCATTTTAGGAATTCCATTTAGCTTCACAACTTCATTCATGAATACATTAGCTACTTGAGCTGTGCCAAAAGTATATTGCACTGGTAAAAAGTTTGCATATTTAGTTAATGTGTCTAAAACCACCATTGTAGAGTCATGTTTATACTTCATTCTAGGCAATCCAGTATTGAAATCCATGGAAACCACTTCCCATTTTCATTGTGGAATAGGTAAGGGTTTAACAATCTTGTTGGATGTTGATATTCCACTTTTACTTGCTAGCATTCTAACCATCTAGTTAGATAATCAACCATATCTTTATTCACACCTGGCCAAAAGATGTTCTTCCTCAATGATGAAATAATTTTTTAATAACCAGGATGTCCTGCATAAGGCCTTTTATGATACTCATCTAAAACTTCATATTTTAGTTATGTTGCATTTGGAATATACAATCTTTGTTTGTAATAAATCAGCCCTTTCTAATTTTGAGTATACTATTTCAATTCTCTGCAATGCTTTTTGCAATTTCAGATAGTTTGGATATTTCATCTTCACTTCCTGTATCAATTCTTATATGTCAAATTTCTAACTACTTCCAGCATTGTTCAAAACTTGATGAGCATTCCTACTCAAAACATTTGCAATCTTATTTTCCTTTCCTTCAATGTGTTTAAATTCCTTATCAAACTCACTAAGGAAATATAACCATATAGCTTGTCTAGCGTTTAAATTAGGTTGAATGAAGAAATATTTCAAACTTATGTGATCTGTCATTAGCATGAACTTCTTTCCCAACAGATAATGTCTCCACATCTTCAATGAATGGATCACATCACCTAATTCTATGTCATATACAACATAATTTTGTTAATGTTTCTTTAATCTTCTTGACACATATGCTATGCTTGAGTTTTCTTGTAGAAATAATCCTCCTATTCCTTCTGCACATGCATATGTACATAATACAAATTCTTCTCTTGGATCAACAATCTTCAATATGCGGTCAGTTGTTAGTTTAAGTTTTAACTTTCAAAAACTTTTTTGACACATTGCTTTCCATTCAAATTGTACTCCCTTTTTCTATAAGGAAGTAATAGGATATCCCAAGGCCGAAAATCCTTCTACAAACCTATGGTAGTATGTAAAAATACACATGAAGGATATTATGCCTCAAACATCAGTAGGTATAGGAAAATCTATAATGGCATGTATTTTCTTTGGGTCTACTGCTAAGCCCTCTGAAATCACATGATCCAAATACTGAATTATGTCCTTGTAAAATTCACACTTGCTGATTTTTTCATATAAATTATGTTCTTTAAGTGTTTGTAGGAAAATTTTGAGATGTTCTTTTTGTTTTTCTTCATTTTTGTAGCATACCAAAATGTCATCAATGAACACTAATACAAATTTTTCTAGATACTTGTGTAGTACACAATTCATTAAACACGTGAATGTGGCAGGTGCATTAGTAAGTCCAAAGGGTAGGAATAAAAATTCATAGTGTCCATATCTAGTCCAGAACACTGTTTTTTTGATGTCCCCATCTTTGATTCTCAGTTGATGATATCTTGTTCTTAGATCAATCTTTGAGAATATCGTGGCTCCTCTCCCTTGATCAAATAAGTCATCTATCGTTGGTAGAGGATATCTATTATTTAAGATCAATTTATTCAATTGTCTGTAGTCTATGCACATCCTGAATGTGCCATATTTCTTTTTAAAAAACATCATCGGTGCTCCCGAAGGAGATGTACTTGGTCTGATATATCCTCTGTATAATAACTCATGTATTTGAAGTTTTAGGTCTCACAACTCATGGGTACTCATTCTATACAGTGCTCTAGAGACAGGTGTAGTTCCTAGTACCAATTCAATTGAGATATCAATTTCTCTTTTAAGGGGTAGATGGGGGATTTCCTCTAGAAATACATATGTGAACACTTTGATTATTGGTAAATCTTCTACAACTTCTTTTTCAGTTTTTTATCCCAATTCCTCCACTTGTACAACATCTACTTGATAACCTTTTGTTGTTGTCATTTTTAGCTGTAGTGCATAAACTTGCCTGATTGATGTGGGTCTTGGTTTACCTTTCAATACCACCAGTCCATTCTCACTAACACATGATATACCCATTTAAATTTACAGCATTTTTTGGAATTTAATGGGTAGATTTTCTTTTTTTCCTAGTAGCTAACTGAACCAACCATTCTTGTTGAAATTTTTCTGATTTTAACTTGCAATTTTCCACTATCTGAGGACTTATATAGCTTAAAATTGCTCCTGGATCTATCAAAACATAAAGAGGTTGTTCAAAAATCATACCTTCAATTTCTATCATGGGGTATTGGTATTCATCCTGGTGATCTTCAAGTGCAACACTGACCCTTGGAATGTTTCTAGAAATGTTGTTCATAGTAGTCGCCTCTCGTAACACTTGAATGTCTTGAAATATTCTATGAGGGTAGTCACATAACAAGTGAGGTTCTCCACATCCCCAAAACTTTAAGGTTGTTTCATTTTTACAGCACCTTCCCTTTTTTTATTTGCATCCATCTTCTTAGACCCAGTATGTTATGGTGTTGGTTAGTTTTCTCCAATTTTGTTGAACTTATTCCTTTGATGGTTTTTTCCCCAACTTTTGCAAATATGCTCGTTTTAATCTTTTGACAATAGAGTCACTCTTACCTTTTCTTTGTTTTGCCAAATTTTCAGCTGATTTTTTCTGCATTTGAACTACTGATAACACGGTCTTTCTTTGTGAACATCTTCATCCATTCTCTTTGGATTGTCAAATTATATTCTCTCTTTATAGATAGTAGGTATGAAGTTTAGAAAGTGTTATAGTTTTCCATTTTCCTCTCTAATATAAGGAACATAAGAAATAAAGTTAGTAAATTTGGTAACAAACTCATCAATGGTGAGTTGTCCCAAACTCAACTCATGAAATTATTTTGCTTTGTCATCATAATATCTGCCATTCAGATATATAGACTTAAATTTTATTTGAAAGTCTTCCCAGGTAACAATTTTTTCATCGAGCATATGTACCATTATGGTTTCATCCCACAAAAGGGTAGCATTACCCTGTAGTTGGTAAATGTCCAATTGGGCATTCAAGCTACCTCCATATTCATAAACTTGAAAGTATTTAACCATGTTCAGAAGGAAAGCTTCGACATCCTCCTCCTTTTCACCATCATAAGTGGGAGGTTTGATTTTCCAGAATTCTCTATGAAATTCCTTTTTCTTTTTGGAATATTGTATGAATGCTCCCCCAGCCTAAGATCCTTTTAAGTTGGTTTCAACTTCTTTCCTCTTTTTTCTAGCGTCTTCACTTTCATGACCAGAAATTGAGATTAACTCTTTGATCAACCTCTCTTGATTTTAGTTGGCTTGCAACAATCGTTCATTGTTGGTTCTTATTTGAATCAATTCTTGTTGCATATCACTAGCCATATGAAAAAATTGAGCATTTTGATCTAGTGGATTTCCCTCACCCCATAGATCTACATACATTCCTCCTCTATCACTTGTAATAACAAGTGTACTTTTTTTCACTTAATCACTATATACATAAATAAATTAGTGCATCAAATTCTAAAATTTGAAAATAATATACAACAACTTAACTTTGGGTTTTTATTTTCTTTTTTGTGTGGGGACACATAGGCCTAGTGTTTTCAACATGGGCTCTAATACCATCTATAACAACTCTAATTACAAACAAAAAAAAAATTCTATTTACACCATTTATTCTATTTTGTCGTCTTTGACTTTATTTAGTTTCACATATTACGATGTTTCAACATATGTCTAATTTCTATGTTTAACAATTTCTATAACGACATCTTTTTTTGTGAATAGAATAAAACTTTGTTGTTAATGATCATTAGACCAACCTTCAATGATTCCATAATTTTTTCTTTTAGTCTTGATCGTCTTTTCTGACATTTATTCATTGTACACACTTCTGCTACAATAGTAGCTTATTTCACTATTCATTTACATCTTAATAATGTTATGCCTTTGCTGGAATTTTTATTAAAATAATAACTTTAATAATTATTATGCTAAAGTTATCTATTAGAATATATACTTTATATTCTAACATCATACTCTATACTCTTATTCATATAAAACTCTTTTAATCTTTTGAATCTAACTTTGAAGATTAATAGAACAAGGGTTTATATCCATATATAGAACTAACACTTAGCCCACAGATAATTAATTTACCCTTAACTATTTCACTGGTGTATGGGCATCATTGATAATTAATATTCAATGAATTCCAGTTACTACGATTATATAATCATTAGAATTCCATTCAAATTAAATCATGGGAGTTATGGACTTTAGTATTATCATGAGGTCTGAATACTATATATTAACTATTATACATATACTTCTTCTTGCATTGTGACCTTACATTGGGTTGTTACGTTAAATTTTTCCATGTATCAATTAATTGAAACAATATATTAACATACTCAGCTAATGTTACCATATCTTATGAAAATAAATTATAATTCATATTTGGATTTTATCATATCCTTATCATATATTTTTGATAGCTACTCGATGTAATTACTTTGTTCGAGGATATTACATTTTAATGGATTGTACTTCGCCAGTTAAAACTATCACATGTACAGGTTGATATTTTCAATTTCTTGCACCATGGATGAATGCCACGTTAACAGTGGGGATGAGGCCATATCCCCTCCCTTCGTTTTCTATGTTATGTTTTCGACGAATTGTCATTTTTCCACTTTTCATTTGCATTTGGCAATGTCAGGTAAGGCTTTGGATCTATTTCTCCACCCAGGCCCGTATGCATTCTCGCACCCTGTTTTTTTTCTTATGGCTACATGCTCCACCTTAGATAATTTAATTATCATTGTTTGATTTATTCGTGTCACTGGTTTATTTTCATTTTATTAGTTTTCAGATTAACTCCTTAACTCATTACGTTTTTGTTTCTATGAATGCACAACCTTTTTATGAAAGGGAATTTGAACCTTGTCACATTTTTTATTCCTTAAAGCTTTGAGGAAAAGCCTTTTTGAAATCCTAGATAATAAATTCATGAACCCATAATTTCACTATGGCAGAGCCTGTCTCTAAAATTTATTCATATGGTCATGGCTTATTTTTGAAAACCGTTAGCCCCCAATTCGTGTTCCTTTTCATGTCATTATTTCTGTGAGGAGTTCTTGGCTTTATAATTTCTGGTTGTACGAGCAGCTTCTCTTTCATGCTGAGGCAACTCCTTCTTTGAATGTTTCCCCTCCATTCATCGTTGTATTTCCAGACGTTTATGCATACATATTTTTTTCTTCCATTAATATTGTTTGTTGTAGGGTTTATTATGTTGATTTTCCCAATTTATTTGCTTCATCCAGAGAGATGAAAATTCATTATAATTCCCAAGAAGGGAATACGGTTTTGGCCTTCTCTGTCTGAAATTAAAAAGCAATATGAATGTCCTCTTCATATCATATTTGTATTTCAATTCTTTCTTTCTTGGGCAATTCCAGAGAACATATATATTTAATTTATGAAATGGTTTAATTTCTCTATGTATGAAATTTTCCATATTCTTGTATCACATTTTCTGCATATTTTGATCCTTCTCATTTTTCCTCCATTATGAGTATTTAATTTTGATATTAAGCTTGATTTAGGTATTATAATTACAATGTTATACAGTCGTTTACCCTGAAGAATATACCCATCATTTTACCTTCCACGATGGTTGAACTTTTCTTCGTTACAGTAAACCCTTATAGTAAGGAACGAAATTTGATTACATAAATATTTAATTGATTATCTACATTAATAATATTATGTATCTTTCCATGTTTGAATTGCATGATATTTCCTCTATTTGGTATTGCTTTTCCATAACTTAGAATAATTTATTTTTTTGTCATACTATGCTATCCATAGTATATGGAAACAATCGCTACTTCAAGTTATGTAACAGGGTATTACATTTCATTACAGTTCGAACCCCAATTGGAGTTTATATTTACATAGAAATGTAATTGTAATGACTCTGTCTTGAAATTCATAAGTCTATTTTATTTTAAATAATTATAATTATCACTTATAATTATATATTTGTTACTTGTTCATTAATTAATTTCATAAGAGAATTTTAATGTTCTTCTCTTAATTAGTACTTCTCGTTTTATTAATTTCCCTCAATTAATAAAATTATTTAATGTATAGGAACTCTTCCTCCTCTTTCAATATCATTTCGCATTTCTAGTACATACCTCAGTTGCCATAATACTGGTAAGATTATTTTAATGTTTTCAATATGGTCACTACAATATCTTCCTCAGTACATTTAGCTTCATACACTCATTTATTTTCTTCTGTGTGAAGAGAGATGACTTCATTTCTTACATCTAACTAATAAGGTAATATTTCTATTTCAATTATTATCGTCAAGTTCTTGTATGTTATTTCATTATTTACCTTATTATATGCATATACTAATCCTTGTATATGGTATCTTTGTGCAAGTATTTCACTTCTCGCATTTTACCATTCCTTAAATTGAGCACTCATTCTACCAACTTTGACACTTTATATTATTTCTTCTATTTATAGGTTGGTACATATCATGCATAGAATTCAATCCACAGAATTCAAGGATATGTATTCATGTATAATTCATGTAATTATTTATACAGAACAATGGACTTTGGTCAAGGAATTCCTGGCACTTTGTAATGATATATTCTATCATTTTTAATACAATTTTCTCCTTAATTTTATTTATGATGATAAACATTCATTTTGATAAGAATTTAGTCTATGTATTGGTTTACTTATTTGTGATATTTTCCTTGTACTATCCTCTAGTATTTCAATATAAAATTGATATTACATTTATTATTCAACATAAGAATGAATAGCTATATGAAAAAATTATGTTAATCTACAACAAAGGTATTTGGATTTTATTTGTGCAATCATGCTTTCTTCTAGATTGAAAATTATCTCTTACTTTATTTAGAATTATGTTTCATTATTGTCTAGAGAATAATTATATTGATTATGGCTCTTACATCATTTCCACCTTTACTAATGTATTTTATGCATTTAATAATTAGATTCTTACAACCTAACAACATATTTATACCCTCCTACCTGGGTTTAAAAATTCTATTTGTTGATTTACCAATTTAAACTGTATATGTAACTATATAGAACTACACTATATATGTTGTAGTATGTTCTATTAAGTACATCAGATTCTGTAATTTATAACTAATAGAAATTTATTGTACTATTTAATAATACAGATAAGGCAATTTTCCACATTTCTTTATACATAAACCATCATTATTCTAACTCTTGTCACATCGAAAAAATCATAAGACATAACTAAATTACTTGCGCATACCAATTGTGGTAAGACTATTTTACACCCAACCTTCAGCTTTCTCTCCACAGCTCCACCTGAGAAAGACCAATTCCGCCAAAGTGTAGAACAAATTTCGTCTATCATGGAATGGTTATTTCTGCTTGCTTTCCCTTACCATGTTTCTGTAATTGTGTCTAGTTAAATGAAGATGTTGTTTTTCTTTAACCTAGGCTTTAATTTTTGTTTTTCCCCAAAACCTCTATAAAAATAGCTTTTTCATCTTTTTAGTTTTATTTCACCTCTTCTCAGTAAATTTCTAGTTTATTGAGGTATTGTAACAACTAAAATTAGCACAATTATTTTTTTTAATTATAGTAAAACAAATTACTTTATGTCCACTAATTTCTATCTTCATCACTATTTGACGAGTTATGTCCTTTTTCTTTTTGTCTATATTTCATCATTCTTAGAATAATTCCCTTGTTTAATCTTTTTGAAATTTATTAAACGAAGGTTATATCTATATAGAACCATTTATTCTTAACCAATCTTTATGTTCTCACTACCTCCTTTTATTATATTTTTCATAATCTAGGTTATGTTCTTAATAACCTCTTTATAACCTTAGTTATGAATTTAAATTAAAATAGTATTTCCAACTATTACTTTTAGCCCACTTTAATTATCTGATGATATTTTACCCTTATGTATTTATTTGTTACAAAACATATTTTGTCATGTCAGAATTACTTCCGATCTTATCTGATGGAGTTATCCTATTACTAGATTAGACACTTAATATAACATAATTTGTTACATTCTAGAAACATTAGTTTATAATCCATATAATATAAATTGAGCTTCCATACTCATGAATACCACATAAAGCTTTATGACATCATCTTTGGTTAACCTAGTTCAACAATATGTTAATCAACAACTATGATTCATGGGTTCAATAATCGAGTTATACTTTGGGATTTAGTTGGGTTCTGGTGACTCCAGATATATCCATTCACAATTTAATGGCATATCTATCACATTTTAATGGTTTGAAGAATCCTATATCAGATTTTGGGTTTCAACTTACGTTTCGTATTTAATAATTGGATTTTCATTTCAAACCTTAGGATTTCTCTATGCATGTACATTTACAGCACTGCCTACACATGGCTTCTTGGCTTCTTTCTTTCGATGCCATTCACGTGGATGGTTTGGCTCAATTCATATTTTTTCAAGGTATTTAGGACTGTCCAACCCTAACTTGGATTTCTCATTTTTCACTTTGCAAATTCCTATTTCAGCTCTGCAACTCGGCTTCCTCCATGCAGCCTTAGTTGGAAAAAAAGGTTTTAGAGATTTACGCAGAGAAAATATATTCCAAAATGAAAGGCTGCCATGGCATCGTTTTTTTTATTACACAAGATTTTGTCTCTCGGAAAGGTAAACGTATTCTACACTTGCGTTATCAAGCACCATTTCTATGATGGGTTTGACTGGTGTTGATTTAAACTTTACATTTTTATTATTTTGTTTCCACTTTTCCTTCGTCTATCAGTAATGTGATTGTGGTTAATATTTATCTCCTCAAGTTTGGTTAATATTTACTTCCTCGGGTTTGGTTTTTCAGCTTAGTCTTAATATTTTTGGATAGCCAATACTCCTCTGTGTTTTTTTTAATACGCATTTTATAGATATTTTGTAAATTGAGAGGACTGAGTTGTAGTAGGTATAAATATATTGTCTATTAATTCTCAGTTTTGGGTTCTATCTCTAGCAATTTGGATTTCTACTTTTAATTGTTCGTATTCTATGATAACTCTAATTGGGATGTTTTTAGCCTTTCAATTGGGCTTCTCATGGTTTGTAATAAAATCTCAGTATGAAATTCATTATGGTTATCATGAATTACTTTTGGAATTTGGAGTATGCATCCGAAGTTTATTTGATAACTCAGTACAGTTTAATGTATAAATTTTGACTTTGTTTTCAGAGTATTCGATCTCAAGTCGATTTAATTTCATAAATACCCACTATATTATAATTATCTTAAATATAATAATATTCCACATGAAGTATAAATTGACTCTGAATTTTATCCTTTTTCTGTTTTCATTTCTCCCATTGCAATTGTAAAATATCGTCACTAAAAGGTTATTGTTTTCTTCGCAACCATGTGTGAAACGGAAATCATTAATTTTCCATAAAAATTTAACTGAATGGTAATAAAGGTTAATTTATCTGGTTCCATGAGGAGAGGTAATTTTTTATTCTTTGTTTTTAATTACGGAAGTATATTTATAATTTTTTTAGGTATAAATTATACTTGTATCTTATATTTGTTTCAATCTCTATAACTGCCTTCTTAATTATTGATATCCATTGAAAATATATTTATAAAATATATTCAAGATCTTCCTTCAAGACGTACTTAGAATTTTAATTAGCTCCCTCAACTAATAGAATGATTCATTTTGCAGGCTCTCTTCTTCATGTTCTGAACCCAATCATGAATTTTCATTATGTATTTACTCTTTCATAATACATGTAATTACATCTCTACACCTTCCATATGGTTACTCATTTACAATATATTTACTTGTATAAATTTAATTTTTTTTCCTATTTGACCACAGGAATTATCTTGGAAATTTTCCTTAACTCATAAGGTAATTTTATATTAAAACTTATGTAGTTCATTTCTTTGATTTAATGTAATTAATGTAATTATTTTAATAATTAAATTCTAACCCTTTGTCTTCTCATTTATTGTACAGGTATTGCACCTTTTACAATTTGTTTCTCATCAATCTATGCATTCCTCCCATAAGCATTGACAATTTATTTTATTCCTTATATGTATATGTTGGTCGATAATGTGGTAGAATTCAATCCACTGAATTAAAGGATAATTATTCCTGTATAATTTTTGTAATTAATAGACATAATATTTGTCTTCAGTTAATGTATTATGGACAGTGTATAATAATACATTTTATCAGTTCTTTCTATAGAATTATGTTCCTGTTATGATAATAATAATTCCTCTTTATAATAGTTTTATATATATGTTTTTCTACTTAATTGTAGTGATTCAATTGGCTATTATTTTTAACCATGAATTCTACTTACAATTATTATACAATATTCTAGTACTGCAGTGTATATCTCATATTTAATTTCTTATTTGTCCATAATAATGAATAGATATAAGATATGATTGTAATTCATGTACAATAGAGATATTTAAGTTTTATTTGTAAAATCATGTTTCTTTCTAGATTGTCAATTATCTCTATTTGTACCTAGATTTCTATTTCATTTTGATTTGCAGAATAATTATGTTAAATATTTTTCTTAACATCTGTTCTAATTCATATGATGTATTTTATGAATTGAACATATGTATTCTCACAACCTAACAACATATTTAAACCCTCCTAATTGGGTTGAGACCTTATGTACGCTGGTTTACTAACTTAATTTTTCTATGTAACTATACAGAAGTAAACTATATTCACTATAGTTATGTTATGTTAAATACATTAGAATCTATACTTTAAAAATAACATTCTCCATTATAATAATTAACTCATAAAATATAATTTCACACTTATCCTTCTCCAGAAATATCATTTCTCTAAATTATCATTCTAATCATAAAAACAAAATCATAATCCAGAATTAAATTAAATGTGCATACAACTTACGGTAAGACTATTTTCATCCCAACCTTTTGCTTTCTCTGCAGAACTCCGCTCGAGCAGAGACCAATTATTTGAAGGTGTAGACAACCACTTATCTACCCAGGAATGGCTTATTTAAGCCTCCTTTCCCATCATCTTGTTTCCATAACTGCGTTGAGTTACTCGGGATGTTGTTTTCCTTTTTGCCTAGGCTTTCCTTTGTTTTTTCCGCAAAAGTACTTTAAAACTAGTTTTTCCCTCTTTCTAGTTCTATTCCACCTCTTCCCAGTAACTTTCCACTTTACCGATGTCTCTTTTTAGATTTTTATCTTCAATATAATATTTGAATTTAATTTATTTTCTCCAATGGTTTTTGCAGAATGTAGGAATGTCTTTGGAATCTTATCCATCCTCATGGACTTGAATTCCTGATCTATAATTATACTCTAGTCTTTGCACAAGAATTCAATTTCCATTTTTGTTCAATTCAAAATAATTAAATATGTCCACAATAATTGTTTTCAATTATGTCAACTTGACCTTTAGGATTGTTCATTTGTCTAATAGAATCAGTAAAAATAGGGATATTACATATTCCCCATATAAAACAAAACATTGTCCTCGTTGTTGCAAAATATGACTTTAACTTTCAAACAGTTATGGAAATTTTTCCTTCATGTCTTCTTCTCACTTCCAAGTAGCTTCTTTGGGTGCAACATTCTTCCACTATACTTTCACTCTAGCTACTATCCTATTCTGAAGCTTAATTTCTTCCTGTGCTACGATATGAAGCGGCTCTGGAATATATCCCCTTCTGCTTCCACCTTTATCACATTCCAATCAATTACATGAGTGGGATCATTTATATACCTTTTTATTAATGAAACATGAAAATCATTGTGAACCTTAATGTTACTAGGTAAAGCCAACTTATATGCTTCTGGTCTCACTATTTCTAACACTTTAAATGACTGATAGTATCATGGTTTTAATTTAGCACAGCTACCCATATACAAAGTACTCTTTTTGGGCTTAATCCTCAAGTAAATGTTGCTTTCGACTTTGAATTTTCTATGAATTTTCTTTTTTTCTACATAGCTGTTTTGCCTGTCTTGTGTTGTCTTAATGTTTTGCTGAATTTTCTTCACATTTCTTTCAATTTCTTGCAATGCATCTGGTCCAAGTATCAACTTATCCTCTGGTTGACTCCAACTAAGAGGCATGTGGCACTTTCTACAATATAATGCTTCAAAATGACTAATTTTTATTTAGGTTTCTACAATACCAAACAGAGTCTTCCAAAAAGTTGAAGTAATATTTTCATCTCTATCTAATATAATCATTTTAGGAATACCATGTAACTTTACAATTTATTTCATAAGTAAGTTAGCTACTTGAGTTGTATAAAATTAGATTGTACTAGTAAGAAGTGTGCAGTTTTAGTCAATGTGTCTACAAATAGCATTATAGAATCATGTTGGTATTTAGTTCTCGGCAACCCAGTTATAAAACGTATGGAAACTATTTTCCATTTCCATTCTGGGATGGGTAAAGGATTCAACAATCTTGTTGGATTCTAATACTCTACTTTTACATGTTGACATTCCAAACATCTAGCTAACTAATTAGCCACATATTTTTTAATACATGGCCAATGCATATTCTTCCTCAACGCTGAAATAAATTTATGACACCAAGGTTTTCCAACATAGGGTCATTTACGATATTCATCTAAAATTTCACGTTTTAATGAGCTCACATTTGGGATGTACAATCTGTTTTTAGAACAAATCAAGCCTTTCTAGTTTTGAGTATATCCCAATACCTTAGTATTCTGCAATTTCTCTTGAATTTTTTCATAGTTCGAATCTTGACTCATTACTTCTCGTACCAATCCTTCAATGTCAAAATTCACACTACTCCCAACACTATTCAATTCTTGATGACAATTCCTACTCAAATCATCTGCAATTTTCTTTTCTTTTCCTTTAATATGTTTGATTTCTATGTCAAACTCACTAAGAAAACACAACCACCTAGCTTGTATAGCATTTAAATGAGTTTGTGTGAAAAAATATTTCAAACTTATGTGATCTATCATCAATACAAACTTCTTTCCTAACAGATAATGTCTCGACATCCTCAAATCATGTATTACAACAACTGACTCTAAGTCATACATGGTGTAATTTTGTTCTGGTTTCTTCAATTTTATTGACTCATATGCTATGACTGAGTTTTATTGTAATAATACCGCTTCTAATCCTTCTACACAAGCATTTGTACATACTAAAAATTATTTGTTTGGATCAACAACCTTCAAAATAGGAGGAGTTGTTAGTTTAATTTTTAACTATTCAAAATTATGTTGACATTTTTCTATCCACTCAAATTTCACCCTTTTCTTCTGGAGAGAGATAATAGGATATGATAAGGCTCAAAATCCTTCTAAAAATCTCATGTAGTATCCCAAAATTCCCATGAATGATCTTATGGCTGGAACATCAGTAGGAACAGACCAATCCATGATAGCTTGTATCTTTTCGGGATCCCCTGCCAATCCTTTTTCTAAAATTACATGACCCAAATACTGAATTTTATTTATATAAATTTCACATTTGCTAATTTTTTCATATAACTTATGTTCTCTAAGTGTTTGTAAGAAAATTGTGAGATGTTATTTATGTTCTCCTTCATTCATAGAATATACTAGAATGTCATCAATAAACACCCGAACAAACTTTTCTAGATACTTACTTAAGGCATTGTTCATTAGACACATAAAGGTAGTAGGTGAATTAGTCAACCCAAAAGGTAGAACTACAAACTCATAGTGTCTATATATAGTTCTAAATGCAGCCTTATTTATGTCCTCATCGTTAATTCTCAGTCGATGATAGCCTGTCCTTAAATAAATATTTGAAAAGATAGTAGCTCCTCTCACTTGATCAAATAAATCATCTATTCTCGGTAGAGGGTATCTATTCTTTATAGTCAGTTTATTCAATTGTCTATAGTCTATACACATTATGAATGTGCCATATTTCCTTTTAACAAACAGTATATGTGCTCACCACGGAAACACACTTTTCCAAATATAACCTTGATCAACCAACTCTTGTAGTTGTAATTTTAATTCTAACAACTCTTAGGTACTCATTTTGTATGGTGCTCTAGAGACATGTGTAGCTCCAAGTATTAATTAATTTGATAAATAAATTTATCTTTTAGGGGGTAGTTGAGGAATTTCATATGGAAACACATCTTTGAATTCTCTTATTATAGGTAAATTTTCTATAGCTTCTCTTTGAGTTTGTTTTCCCAATTCCTTCACTTGTACAACATATACTTGACAGCCTTTACTTGCTGTCCTTTTTAACTGTAGTTCTGAAATATGTCAGATTGATATGGGGCTTGGTTTTTCTTTTACTATTACCCGTATTACCTCACCATCTATACAATGAATTTCTTTATCTAAGCAATTGACTATTGCTTTCTGTTTTTCTAACCAGATCATTCTCACTAACACATAATAGGAATATAAAGGTAAAATATTTAAATTTAGTTCAGTTTCATACCCATTCAAATTTATAGCAATCTTGGGTAATTTATGGGTCACTTTTCTTTTTGTTCCATTAGCTAGCTGAACTAACCATGCTTGCTAATAATTTTCTGATCTTAATTTTCACTTTTCCACCATCTGTGGACTTATATAACTTAAATTTGCTAATGGATATTTCAAAACAAAAACAGGTTATTCAGCAATCATACCTTCAGTTTCTACCATGGTTTATTTATTTTTATCTTTCCTATATTTGAGGGTAGCACTGATTCTTGGAATGTTTCTTGCCACATCATTTACAGTAGTTGCCTCTCTCAACACTTGAATATTTTAAATTGTTCAATGAGGATATTCTCGTAATAGATGGGGTTCTCCACAACTCCAACACTTTAATGGTTCCTTCATTTTTACAATTTCATCTTTCTTGTTCTTTACATCCATTTGTTTAGATCCAGTTTTTTATTGGGCCGGTTGATTTTCTCCAGTTTGTTTAAGATTTTTCCTTTCCTGATTTTTCCCAAAGTTTTTCAATTATGTTGGTTTTACTCTTTCCCCGCTACAGTCACCTTTTACCTTTTCATTGTTCTGCCAATTTTTCAGCTGATAGTTTCTTCCTTTGAGCTATTGATAACATAGTCTTTATTTTCGCATAGCTTCATCCATTCTATTGGGATTATCAAATTCTATTCTCTCCTTGTAGATAGTAGGTAGGAAGTTTAAAAATCGTTGTATCTTAGCATTATCTTCTCTAATATAAGGCACATAACAAAGCAGATTTGCGAATTTGGTAACAAACTCATCTATTTTGACGTGTCCCAATCTTAGCTCATGAAACTCTTTGGCCTCGTCATCATAGTATCTTTCATTCAGATATCTCAATTTAATTTTTTTTTGGAAATATTACCAAGTGACAGTTTTCTCATCTAGTACATGTACCATTTTTGTTTCTTCCTACCACAAGGTAGCCTTACCTTCTAGTTGGTAAATATACTATCTAGATTTTAGGTTACTTTCATATTCATAAACTTGAAAGTATTTTATCATGTTTAGAAGTCAAGCTTCTGCATCTTCCTCCTTCTCACCATCATAAGTGGGAGGTTTAATGTTTTAGAATTCTCCTTGCAATTCATTTTTATTTCTCAACTATTGTCTAGAAGCTTCACCTTCCTCAGATCCTTCTGAGTTGGTTTCATCTTCCTTTTTATTTTCTCCAGAGACTTCACCTTCGTGACTAGACTTGGAGGTTAACTGTTTGATCAAACTTTCTTTCTCTTTGTTGGCTCGCAAAAATATTTCATTACTAGTTCTTAGCGGAATAATTTCTTGTTTCATTTCCTGCAACATAGCCAACAACGAAACATTTTCATCTCATGTATTTTTTGCACCACCGAGATATACATACAACTCATCCCTTTTTTCATAGTTTCAGTTGTACTTCTCTGCACTAATTCACTCTACACAAAAATAAAATAATTGTAAACTTTTCAAAAAAAAAAAACAATTTACAGTAACACAAATCTTGGATTTTTTATTTTCTGGTGTGAGGACACATATAGGCCCAGTGTTTCAACATGCGCTTTCATACCATTTGTAACAACTGCACTTACCACAAATATTTTTTTTTCTAATTATAGTAAAGATACTTACTTTATGTCCACTAATTTCTATCTTTGTCACTATTTGATGAGTTCTGTCCTTGTTCCTTCGTCTATATTTCGTAGTTCTTAGATGAATTCCCTTGATTATTCTTTTTGAAATTTATGAAACCAAGGTTATATCACTATAGAACCACTTCTTCTTAACCTAACTTTATGTTGTCACTAACTCATTTTATTATCTTTTTCATAATCTAGGTTAAATAGTATTTCCAACCATTACATTTAGCCCACTTTAATTATCTTATGATATTTTACCGTTATGTATTTATTTATTACAAAAATTAATTTTTCATTTCAAAATTACTTCTGATTGTATACAAGGGAATTATTCTACTACTATATTACACCCTTAATATAGTATAATTTGTTACATTCTGGCAACATTAGTTTGTAATCCAGATAATATAAATCGAACTTCGATAGTTATGAATACCACGTAAAGGTTTATGACTTCATCTTTGGTTTACCTAGTTCGACATTATGTTAATCAAAAAATATGGTTGATGGGTTCAATAATCGAGTTATACTTTGAGATTACGTGGGGATTTGGTGACGCCATATATATCCATTCAAAATTTAATGACATATTTGTCACATTTTATGGTTTGAAGAATCATATATCTGATTTTCGGTTTGAACTTACATTTCATCTTTAATAATTGGATTTGCATTTAAAATCTCGGGATTTCTCTATGCATATACATTTACATTACTGCCTTCACATGGCTTCTCGGCTTCTTCCTTTCAATTCCATCCACATGTACGATTTGGATCAATTTGTACTTTCTTAAGGGATTGACGACTATCCAACCCTAAATTGGCTTTGTCATTTTTCGCTTTGCAATTTCTCGTTTCGGCTCTACAACTCAGCTTGCTCCACGCAACCTTAGTTGGAAAACAAGGTTTCAGAGATTTACGTAGAGAAAATATATGCAAGAAGGCAAGGCTACCATGACCCTGTTTGTTTTATTTCATGATATTTTGTCTCTCAGAAAGGTAAACATATTCTACAGTTAAGTTATTCAACACCATTTTGTTGATGGGTTTGACTATCATTGATTTAAACTTTATGTTTTTATTATTATATTTCCAATTTTCCTTCCTCTGTCATTAACATGATTTTGGTTAATATTTACTGAAGTTTTAACATAATTCACATGGATCTATGTCCGTTTATTTCCAGCATTCTACATGTAAGAAGATTTAGATTATGAAATCGTTTTATACCCATTTTTCCTTTGCTGGTTTGGTTTACGCATACCCACTATTCCATCATTTTATAAATTTTTCATAGAAAAGATAATTTGTCATTGGGTCTTCTTCTTTGAACCATGAATCTCTTTAGTAATTGCACTTGAATCATATCTATTATGATGATGATTTTTTACAATTATTCAAGTTTGGTTTTTTAGTTCGGTCTTAACATTTTTGGATGGCCAATACTCCTCTTTGTTTCTGTAAATATGCATTTTATACATCTTTTGTAAATGGAGAAGAGTTAGTTGTAGTAGGTATAAATCTACAATATATTAATTCTCAGTTTCGGATTCTATCTCTAGCAATAGGGATTTGTATGTTTAATTGTTCTCATTTTATGATAACCCCAACAACGATGTTTTTAGCCTTTCGATTGGGCTTCTCATGGTTTGTACTAAAATCTCAATATGAAATTCGTTATGGTTATCATGAATTCCTTTTGGAATTAGGAGTACGCATCCGAAGTTTATTTGATAACTCAGTATAGTTTCATATATAAATTTTCTCTTTCTTTTCAGAGTATTTGATCTCAGGTCGATTTAATTTCATAAATACCCATTGTATTATAATTATCCTGAGTCTAATAATATTCCAGACGAAGTCTAAATTGACTCAGAATTTTATCCTTTTCCTGTTTTTGGTTTTCCCATTGCAATTGTAAAATATATTCATTAAAAGGTTCTGGTTTTTTTCGCAACCATGCGTAAAAATGAAAACATCAATTTTCCATACAACTTTAGCTGAATGGTAATAAAAGTTAGCTTCTGTGGTTCCATTCAGAGAGGTAATTTTTGTTTCTTTATTTTTAATTACAGAATTATATCTATAATTTTTCTGGTTATAACTTATACCTGTATCTTATATTTGTTTCAATCTCTATAATTTCCTTCTTAATTATTGATATCCATTGAAAATATATTTATAAAAGATATTCAAGTTCTTCCTTCAGGAAGTACTCAGAATTTTAATTAGCTCCCTCAACTAATAAAATGATTCATTTTGCAAGATCTCTTCTTCATGTTTAGAACCTAGTCATGAATTTTCATTATGTCTTTACTCTGTCATAATACAAGTAATTTCATTTCTATGCTTTCCATATGGTTACTCATTTACAATATATTTATTTGTATATTTACATACTTCAAATTTAATTTATTTTCCTATTTGAGCACAAGAATTATCTTGGAACTTTTTCTTAACTCATAAGGTAATTTGATATTAAAATTTATGTAGTTCCTTAGATTTAATGTAATTAATTTAATTATCTTAATAATTAAGTTCTAACCCTTTGTCTTATGGTTTATGGTACAACTATTGCACCTTTCACAATTTTCTTTGTGTCAATTTGTGCATTCCTCCCACAAGAATTAACAATTTATTTTATTCCTTCTATGTAGAAGTTGGTCGATAACCTGCTAGAATTCAATCCACTGAATCCAAAGATAGTCGTTCCTGTATAATTTTTTGTAATTAATAGATAGAATATTTGTCTTCAATTAACATACTATAGACAATGTATAATAATAAATTTTATCATTTCTTTCTACAAATTATGTTCCTATTATTATAATAAGAATTCCTCTTTATAAGAGTTTTTTATATATGTTTTTTTACTTAATTGTAGTGATTCAATTGGCTATTATTTTTAACCATGAATCCTAATTATAGTTATTGTACAATATTCTAGTACTGCAATGTATATCTGATATCTCATTTCTTATTTGTCCATAAGAATGAATACATATACAGTATGTTCATAATTGAAGTACAATAGAGATATTTAAATTTTATTTGTATAATCATGTTTCTTTCTAGATTTTCAATTATATCTCTTTGTATGTAGATTTATGTTTCATTTTGATTTACAAAATAATCATGTTAAATATTTCTTTTAACATTTGTTCTAATTCAAATGATGTATTTTCTGAATTGAACATATGAATTCTCAAAACCTAAGGACATATTTAAAGCCTCCTAATTGGGTTTATACCTTTTGTCTATTGGCTTACTAACTTACTTTGTCTATTTAACTATACAGAACTAAACTATATTCACAATAGTTATGTTCTGTTAAATATATCAGACTATATACTCTAAAACTAACATAATTCCATTATAATAATTAACTCAGAAAATATAATTGCCCACTTATCTTTCTGCATAAACATGATTTCTCTAAATTATCATTGTAATCATAAAAATAGAATCATAATCCGGAACGAAAGTAATTGTGCATACCACTTACGATAAGACTATTTTCCACCCAACCTTGAGCTTTCTCTCCACAACTCCCCCGAGCAAAGACCAATTCCTCCAAGGTGTAGACAACCTCTTTTCTACCCAGGAATGGCTTATTTAAGCCTAATTTCCCATCATCTTGTTTCCATAACTGCATCCAGCTACTTAGGATGTTTTTTTACTTTTTGCCTAGCCTTTTTTTTTTTTTTTTCCACAAAAGTAGCTTTTTCCTCTTTCTAGTTTTATTCCACCTCTTCCTAGTAACTTTCCACTTTACTGAGGTATCTTTTTAGATTTTTATCTCCAATCTAATATTTGCATTTAATTTATTTTCTCCAAGGATTTTTGGAGAATATGGGAAAGACTTTGGAATCTTATCCATCTGCATGGACTTGAATTCCTAATATCTAATTATACTCTAGTATTTTCACAATAATTCAATTTCCACATTAATTGTTTTCCTTAGGGTCCACTTGACCTTTAGGATTATTCATCTATATGATAAAAGTAGAAAAAATATGGATATTACAGGTATCTTTTATATTTTTATCTCCAATATAATATCTATTTATTTATTTTATTTTCTCCAAGGATTTTTGGAGAATTTGGGAAACTTTTTGTATTTAATTCCATAATCATGGACTTGAAATCATGGTCTCCAATATACTCTAGTCTTTGTACAATAATTAAAATTCAACATTTATTAATTTAAAAAATGTAATATGTTCACACATATAGTTTTCCTTTAATTCCACTTAACATTTAGTCTTTTCAACTGTCCAATCAAAGTAGTAAAAATATGGATATTATAAATTGTCTAGCAAATGATGTAGTGGCAGGGTTTCTACAATTAGACTCTAAGTGGGAGATTGTTGGCTATCAAACGTGATTATATTCCTTATTTAGATGTATCACCACGTTGAACATGTGTTCTTAATGTGGTGGAAATGTAGCCCATCGTTTTCTCGCCGTCAGGGGGGTCTAGAAGGGGCAACTCTAAAGCTAAAAATGGATGTAAAATTGCCTTGTAAAATATTGTAATTTTGTAGTCAATCTGGGTCGTTCATTAGGAAGATCATAAATTTATAAGTTATGTTTAATTTAGTGTTTTTCCCCTAGAATAAAATCCCTCTATTGTATGAGGGAATTGTATTGTGGCTATGTATCATCTGTATATTCTGAGTGAGAAATAGAAATGGGGACTATGTGAGAGAGAATAGGATATTACAACGAATCTATTGTAGGTTGTATCTCTTCATTTTTATGGATAATCTCAAGGAAGGAATCGTTGTTTCCGTGGAAGTAGCCCAAGTTGGGTGAACCACATATATATGTGTCTCTCTTATTTTATATGTTTTCTATGTTTATGTTTCCACATATTTTATGTGTTCGATTGCCCTATAATACATAATTTTCTACCACCCCCCTCTCATCAATAATGTATCTGAGATACTGAACCTGGGTCATGCCAAAAGTGCACTTCTCCAAATCTGCACAAAACTTGTGTTGTTGCAATGTTTGGAGGACCTATAGGATGTGGTGGAGGTGCTCTTCCCAAGTCCAGATGAAGATCAGGATGTCATCCAAGTACACTCCTACAAATGAGTTGATGAGTGGGCACAAGATGTCATCTATAAGCCTCATGAATGTTTTGAGAGCATTATTCAACCTGAAATTCAAGACCAGCCATTCAGAAAGTCCCTCCTTGGCTTTGAAGGTAGTCTTTCACACATCGAAGGGTTCTATTGGTAGCTAGTGATACCCTAACTTCAAGTCGATATTGCTGAAATATTTCACCCCTTTGAGTTGGTCCATAAGGTCATCAATCTGTGGGATCAGGTACCTATTCCAAATAGTGATATTGTTTAGTGCCTGATAGTCAATACAAAGTCTCCAAGTACCATCCTTATTCTACACCAACATGATGAGGCTCCCATAGGGTGATGAAATCGTCTCGATGTGAAATTTTTGCAGTAGCTCCTAAATCCGCCTCTTGATTTCATCATTCTCTTGAAAAAAGCATCAATATATTGGTCCATTAGGTAGCAGCACACCTATGGTCACATTGATGGAGTGCTTGACCTGACAGTGTAGAGGCACTCCTGTGGGTGAGGTGAAGATGTCCCCGTACTCTTCCATGACCTTATTCATTTTTTTTTGTCGTGCAGAGGTTCCATGTCTATAGGTCGTGGCCACAGTTTTCTTCTCACCCTAAGGGCGGATCATTAGGAAAAAAAATTTCCTGGTTTTGGAAATGAGCTTAGTCAATTTTTTTGTGGTAACCAGAGAGACAAAGGAAAGGGGTGGTACCTCTGGTATCCTGTACAAGTTATTTCCCAAATTAATAGTAGCATCATGAGGTCGGGACTCATACACAACTTGTCACTTCCAAAATTATGGTTGGCCTAATAATACATCACAAACATCAAGAGGAGAAATGTCACATAAAACCTCATCTGTGAAAGCCTCGATGTTGTAGGTAATTCCACCAGCCTATGCGACTTGGGGCCCTAAAATTGTTTCTTTCAGTTTTTGACATGTGGGGTGGCTTTGAGGAGTGAAAAAATAATATTATCCTCATTGGAAAATTCATGAACTGAGAAATATTCTTATAATAGAGTCAACCATCTATCGATGGTGTATGAATATATTTGGCCCACAAATATGGGAATTTCATAGTTTAATTATACGTTAAAAGGAGTGGCACCTCTAGAGTGGATGCTGGATGTAGATCTACCGCCGGTGGGAAGCCATTGAAAGATATGGGAAAAATTATCCATCATCGCATTCCTTTGTTTCTCGAGGGCCTCCTCGAGCAATATTTTGATAGGATCTTCTTCTCCCTCATATTTCCTTTCTTCGCCCATGGGCAGTTTTCAGGGTTTTCAAGGTTGATCTTGCAAAGGTTAAACCAAATCGAGCCTTAACTCCTAATACCCTGACCTCATTGGGGACATGCAAATAAGGATCGAGAAATAGAGGACCACTTTGATACCACTAATCTGTATTTATGCAGAAACAGAATGAAATATAGAAATACACATAAATGCACAGATGTAACAAAAAAGAAACTTAATTTCATTAGTAACAAATAACTAAAGTATGCTTACAGAAAAATGGAAATAAACTAGCTAGGTCATTGGTAGCTTATCTTCGAGAAGAGATGTGGCAGCTATAGAGCTCTATGTAGTGCTACAATGGGGTTCGAGGGCCTATTTATTATTGAGAAACTATGGAAAACTCTAAAATTCCAAAAACCTAACCCTAGGAGATGAGGCGCCAAAATTATGAACCCCGTTTGGGCAAGTTGGTGCATCAATCTTCTTGGGGACATACTTTGGCATAAAATATTCATTTGACATGCACAATACCTAATTAGAAATATCTATCCAAAGAATAAAACTTTTGATGTGAGAAAGATCATAGGAACTTCCATGTTCCTCCTTGTTTTCCCAGAAAATGTTGTTTAGGACCCCAAAAGAGCTCTCAAATTTCATGACGTGAAAAATTACTAAAAAAAGAAAAATGTGCTACAATTAAGGAAACTGAAAAAATGAAAGAAATAATGGAAAGGCCCTAAGTGGAATAGGTGGGTGGCCACCAATATCCACTTGGATCAGTTTCTCTCACTATGGTGTAGTGGAAAATAGGTTTATGACAAGATTGTCATCTTGTCTCATATATATTTGGTTTTTTTTTTATCCAGATTTATGCAGCAACGCAACAGAATAAACATATAACCATAAATACAGATATGCAGCGGAAATAACACTTCATTTCATTAATATGAAAGATCTGAATTTTTCTTACAGACAAAATGAAAATAAAACTAGCTAGGGCACTGGTAGCTATCTCTGAGAAGAGATGTGGCGGCTACAGGCCTCTGAACTGAGTTACAATGAGGCTCGAGGGCCTATTTATTATTTATAAACAATGGTAAATCCTAAACATCCAAAACCCTAACCCTATGAGATGAAGCGCCAAAACTATAGGCCCCGTTTGGGTAAATTGGTGTTTCAACTTCCCAAGGGTGTAACTTTGGCATACGATCTTCGTTTGATGCAAAGAATACCTCGTTAGAAACATCTATCTGAGGACTAGAACTTTTGAGCAAGAAAAATTAGTCCATGGACCCATGTAGCTCTCCATTTTCCCAAAAAAGTGTCGTTCAGGGCCTCAAAACGGCTCCGGAAGTTCAGGACCTGAAAAAACTACTAAAAATAGTAAGTTGTGCCAAAACTGAAAAAGTAAAAGAGACAATGGTGGGGCCCCAAGTGGAATAGGTTGGTGACCACCAATATCCACCTGGATCAGTTTTTTTGTCCACAAATTTAACAAACTCGAATTTAGGAAACCACTTAAGATTGAATTCATTTCTTTGACATTGTTAGTGAATTAAATATTATCATATGTACTATCCAATGCATCTATATTTTTAATAAAAATGTGTATTGTGTCCAAGAAATCTAAACTAAGATGCATTATGTATATTCTCATTCATACCTTCCATAATGCATAATTTTTTCTACTGCGCATGCAAGATTTTTTGATGGAATGTCCATATTAGTTAGGTGCTCTCTCATATATAACTTCTAGTTGTTAGAATCTTCCCCAATGAACTTGCTATGGTACGAATTGTTAGAGACCAAGATAATACTTATAAGGGGATTCAATCCATATTAACCAATTTTAAAAATTATCATCAATCTATAATATTTCAATTCATTCAACAATTAGTCATATAGACAACACATAGAGACACTAGATCCATGTGGTAACACAAAAAGGGGTAAATCCATAATACATATAGGAAAGTATTGTTGCTACATTATTTTTACTATCTCCAACCATAAGGAGACACCCATTCCCTGAAATTATAAGCAACCAAGTGAAGGAAACACCAAATATTGGATCTTTGTAGGATCTAACCTAAAGGAAGAAAAAAATCCTAATATTTATAGGCTACAAGATAAAGGAAACACTAACTAACTAGTCATTATAGCCTTGAACCTGAAGGATGCACCAACTCCCTAATGTGCATAAACCAGCTCACTTTACCTAACGAATCCCTCTTTAATAATATTTTCAAACATATATAAAGAAGCATTCTCATTTACACAATTTTCTTTTTCACTATGTTAGTTCCCTATATTACTAGTGTAGTCACTTATTGTTGTTAGTGTAGTCCCCTTATTGTTATTTTTGTACCCCTGTAACCACAATATTGTTATTATTGTTCCCTTACATTATTATTGTTAGGTCAGCTAGGATTATATTGTGAGCCCATGGACTCCTATATATAGAATGAGGTTTTGTAATTTGCATCATACAAGAATTGTTAATTTACGTAATGTAAAGGAGGTTTCCCCCTTGAAGTGGCTCATTTATAAGGTGTTGATCTCTCTTTTATTCTATTTTTGGAGCTGGTTTCATAACATTAGGTATCAAAGCTTTGGATTCTAGGGTTTTTCTACTCCAAAGAGGCCATCGTGGAATTTTTTCTATAAATATTTTTCTATGAAGGTTAAAAAGCTGAAATTTTTATAGAGAGAAGAAGGAATGTTGATGAACATTTTTTACAAATTTCATATATTGGTTTGCAAGAGTTTTAGAGGTCTGATCTGTGGAAGTTAGGATTTTTTCAGGCTCATGAATTTCATCTCAAAGAAATGACAGTGGGAAAATCATCATAACTCTCTCTCCGAGCATCGGATTGGAATTCTATAAGAAGTGGACACAATAAAAGTGATTGTAGTTTCTTGTGTATCAATTTCAAAGTCTAAGGAGGAAATAGTGACATGTAGCATGATATACAAGTTCGCTCTACTAAACTAGTCCATAATTAGGTCATTGTCAGTGATTGGGCATAACTTTGCCTTGAAGAATCCAAATCAAGTCAGAAATGTGGCATTTGAAAGAATACTCAGAGGGATAATACATGACCAAATTTTAGATATTGGACATACAAAGTAGTAGAGATAATTCAGTTTCAATATCTAGCTCCTTAAAAGAAATAAAAGGCATGTAATTTTTTTCCGAATTGCATAAGTCTTGTTTGAAGAATTAGTTTGACTTGATTCCAAGGGAATATTGTAGAATAGATATTAGTATTGGGCTCTAAAACTCCCTCTAAAAATAATTCAACACTCTTTAATCCTTCTGATGGATCTACTATGACTCGTGAAGACTAATAAATGAAACATGACATATCAAAATTACAAGAGCAAGTGCACCAAATTTCACTCTCGCAAAGAGCATCAAAAAATTAAATGGAATTTCTTAATAAAGACATGGAAGATAAGGTGGATTGTTTGGAGAAAGGCATGGAAGATAAGAGGGCTGGTTTGAAGAATGGCATGGATGGCATGGAAGCTAAGATATATGACATGGAAGAAAAAATGGAAAACATGAAGAACGATCTAAAAGAAGACAAGGAAGGTTTGACAAAGTTGATACAATAAATGCTTCCTATTGGCGGAAAGATAGTAGAGGAAACTCATCATGAGAAAAAATTAAATGATAATCGTTATTTCATAAACTCTAATGTTGGATGGAAGACCCACTATATTCCAAATATTGATATCAGGAATTTTGATGGCAAGGATCCCGTAACATGGGTACTACATATGGAGCACTATTTTGATCTCAATAATGTACAAAACACAAGAAAGGTACACATTGCAACTTTATATTTAGAACAAGATATTTTTGTATTGTATTTGTGGCTTTTTTCCTGTAAAACATTTGTCACTTGGTCAATTTGTATGGAGGAAATGATAGCAGGTTATGAGGATACAAAGAACAACACCTTTTTTATCCAATTAATATATCTCAAAGAAAAGGGTTCAGTGGTGGAGCACATTGAATACTTCCCAAAATTTAATATAAGAGTAACTGATATTCCAGAGGAAAATGGGATTTATGTCTGCATAGGGACTTTAAAGGATACCATCCAACCATAGGTTCGTGTTTGAGAACTTGATTAATTAGAGAAGGCATTCAGGTTGGAAAGAAAATTGGATGTAAAATTATGGCGAGAAGGAAGCCTAACACTCACATCTATAAAGAAGGAAGTGTCCTAGACTTCCACAACCTACAAGGTTGACACCACAAAAATTGGAAGAAAAAGTATAAAAATGGATTTTCTACAGTTGTGATAGAAAATACACTAAAGGTCATAAGTGTGGTGAGAAGAAATTATTTTACATAGATTGTGAAGAGAGGGAATAAAATGTACAAGAAACCTCAAAAGAAGATGATATGCACGAGGAACCGACCCTAGAGGAAGAAGAAATGAGTCGGACCTTATCATTTAATTAATTGGAAGGAATTATCACTCCTCAAACTCTCAGTATATAACGAAATATCAAGAAGAGAAAGGTAATAGTGTTGATTGATTCGGGTAGTACCCATAACTTTACTCATTTTCAGCTAGCGAAGGAATTGAATTGTTTCATATACCCAACACTAGAATTTGAAGTGATGGTTTCAAATGGAGGAACTATAAATTTCTCTAGAAAATTCCATAATATCAAGCTAGCCATGGGGGAATATGTATTGAATAGTACAATTATTTCCATTCTAATGGGAGGTGTTGATGTTTTACTAGGAGTACAAATGGTTACAATCTTTGGGGGCGGTAGCTTTTAATTTTCAAGAAAATTTCTTGAAATTTTTTCCAGAAGGAAAGGAAGTCAAATTATAGGGTATTGCAGGGAAGTCAGGAAAATTAATAAGCTCTAATGTCATGAAAAAGTTTCTAAACAAATAACAGTGAGGCGTAATTGCACAATTATGCTCATTAGAAGTTATAACATCAAAATCATCTATTTCTCATGATCTCCAAAAGGTATTGGACAATCATTCCAAGTAATTTGAAACTCCCAAAGGAATCCCACCTATTCGTGATCATGATCATGCCGTTCATTTGATTCTAGGAAGTGTTCCTCTAAACATCAAGCCTTATAAATATCCTTATGTCCAAAAGGGTAAAATTGAACATATCATTGCAAAAATTTTAGAGGCTCATATAATTCAACCTAATCAAACTTCATTCTCTGCTCTAGTAGTATCGGTGCACAAGAAGGATGGATCATGGCGCGTGTGTCCAGATTATAGGGAGCTCAATAAGGTCACTATTAAAGATAAATTTCCCATTCCTGTGATTGATTAATTATTGGATGAATTACATGGAGCAATTTATTTTACCAACTTGGATATTCATTCAGGATATCATGAAATGAGAACGAAGATTGAATATATTCTGAAAACAATGTTTCCAACTCAAGAGGGTCATTATAAATTTTTGGTCATGCCTTTTTTCCTTAGCAATTTACCTTCTACATTTCAAGGGTTGATGAATTAATTTTCAAAACCTTCCTTAGAAAATTTTTCTTGATATTTCTTGATGATATGCTAATCTACAATAGGTCTTGGAAGGATCATGTTCAACATATTGAGAGGGTGCTCCTACTATTAGAGGAGAAACAATTATATTCCAAAACATCCAAATGTTTCTTTGGAGTACAAGATGTGGAATATCTAGGTCATATTGTATCTCACGAGGGTGTTAAGTTAGACCCTAACAAAATTAAATCCATAAAGGAATGGAAAGTACCCATAACCATAAAGTATTGGGAAGGATTTCTCGAGTTAACATGGTATTATCGCAAGTTTGTTAATAATTATGGGAGAATAACATCACCTCTAACAACGTTATTGAACAAAGATGCATTTTCATGGACTCCTGAAGTAAATAAGGCCTTTGAATATCTTAAAGACATAATGTGCCTAGCACCTATCTTGGCTATGGCAGGCTTCACAAAAACCTTTATTGTGGAATGTGATGCCTCGGGAAATGGAATTGGTGTTGTTTTAATGCAAGAAGGAAGAATCATTGCTTTTGAAAGTCATCCAATCAAAGGAAAGTATTTATAGAAAGCTATTTATGAGAAGGAAATTTTAGTAATACTAAATGCACTAAATAAATCGAGACCTTACCTAATGGTAAGACACTTCAAGGGAAAAATTGATCATGATAGTCTTAATCATTTTTTGGAAAAATACTATCATCAGAAGAGCAGCAAAAATGGGTCACAAAGATGTTGGGTTATGACCTTGAAATTATCTACAAAAAAGGGAACATAAATGTTGTTGCAGATGCACTCTCAAGAAATAATGAAGAGGTGGAAGCATTTCTTTGTGCCATTTCTATTATCCAATGAGATTGGATAACCGAAGCGAGGGGTGAATGGAAGAAGGAAGAAGAAGTTTGGACACTCATTCAAAAGTTGTAGCAAGATCCTAGTGCATATGATACATTTAGTTGGAAAAATGATTGTGTAGGGTACATATATTGATTATATATTTGTAATAATTCCCAACTAAAACAAAATATTCTTTTGGAATTTCACACTTCTCCTTTAGGAGGACACTCAGGATTTTTAAAAACTTACCACAGGGTGAAGAAAGAATTTTAATGGGATGGCCTTAAATTTTATATTCAAAATTTTGTGGCATAATGTTAGGTCTGACAGCAAAATGAAGTTGTGACAATTAACACCCCAGGTCTTCTAGAGCCTTTATCCATTCCAAGTCAATGTTGGGAGGATATTTCAATGGATTTTATCACAAGTTTACCTAAGTCTGAATGAAAGAGTGTCATCATGGTGGTATTTGATAGACTTACCAAGTGTGCACACTTTTTTTCACTATCCCATCCATTTAAAGAAAGTACAATTTCTACTACATTTATGGAAACAATTCAAAATCTACATGGATACCCAAAGATTATTGTAAGAGACGAAGATCCCATTTTTACTGGATATTTTTGGACAAAACTATTTTCTCGGTTGGGTACTCAACTAGATCATAGCTCATCTTATCATCCTCAATATAATGGTCAAACTAAGATAGTGAGTAAATGTTTGGAAGGATATATTTTTTGTTTTGTATTTGATAAAAAAACAAAATGGTTCAAGTGGTTACCTTTCGTTGAATGGTGGTATAAGACTTCCTTCCATATTGTAGGAAAAATGACCCCATTTATGGCACTTTATGGATATCATCCAGCATCCATCACATAATATTTAAGAGAAAATTATAAGGTTCAAGTAGTGGAAGATCGCATCGAGCATCGACAAGAAGTTATCAAAATATTAAAGGATAAAATAAATTTGGCACAAAAGCGAATTAAACAACAGGAATATGAACATCATAGTGAGAGAAGTTTTGATGTAGGAGACTGGGTATTTTACGTCTACAACCATACAAACAAATGTCCCTTAAGCAAGCTAAGAAGGATAATAAATTATTGCCAAAGTACTATGGTCCTTACAAGGTGTTGGAAAAGATTTGTATGATGGCATACAAATTGAAACTCCCTTCTTCTTCACGAGTGCATCCATTTTTCCATGTTTCATTCTTAAATAAGGTTATAGGTGAAAAAATTCCAATTCAAACAATATTTATAGAACTTGACGAGGAAGGAAAAATCATATTGGAACCTGAAGCAATCACGGAAATAATAACTTGATAGCTACGAAATCGATCAATTTCATAGTATCTCATCAAGTGGAAGAACTCACCCACTGAAGATTCTACGTGGGAGGATGAGAATTTTATATAGAAGCACCCAAATCTACTCAAGCATTAAGGACAACACTTTCTTGTAGGAGAGGGGCATGTTAGGTCCCTTTATTACTAGTGTAGTCCCTTATTGTTGTTAGTGTAGCTCCCTTATTGTTATTGTTGTACCACTGTAACCCCAATATTGTTATTATTGTTCCCTTACATTATTATTGTTAGCTCGGTTAGGATTATATTTTCACCCCATGGACTCCTCTATATATAAGGAGGTTTTTTCATTTGTATCATCCAAGAATTTTTCATTTATGTAATGTAAATGAGGTTTCCCCCTCAAAGTGGCTCATTTCTAAGGTTTTCCTCTCTCTTTTCTTCTATTTTTGGAGTTGGTTTCATACTTCGCTACATCCTCATTCTATAATTTATATCATATCCTAAATTCTCATACATTCTCTAACAATCTTCTACAATTACTTTACTTCCACATACCTCATTCCATAGTTCTAATTGTACTCGTTCATACCACAAAAACACCACAAACAACTCTTGTCAAATAATTCGCACATGACCAAACTTCCCCACACATTTTCAAGATCATTGGTTTGTTTATACTCTAGTAGATTTATCAACCATGAAAAGGTTTATGATCATCTAAACAACCTATATTATTTTTTATTCTTCCTTGTTGGAAATATAGTCCAAATGAGTTGCATGCAACTTAGATCAATGGATATTTAACTCTCTAGGCTTAGGTTTATGTACTATCCTTAGTTTCTATGCATTTATTCTACGTTTGAGCAAGTCCTAAAGGGTAAATTGGACCCCAAAGGAAAACAATTATTGTGGATTTATTTTATTTTAATTTAATAAAATAAAAAGGAAATTAATTGTGAAAATACTAGATTATGATTAGAGATATGGAAACCAAATCCATGAGGATGGATAAGGTTCATAAGACTTTCCCACTTCTCAAAGAATCCTTGGAGCCAATAAATTAAATGTTAAAAATTAGATTGGAGATAAAAATCTAAAAAGCTACCCCAGTAAAGAGGAAAGCTACTATGAAGAGGTGGAATAAAAATAGAAAGAGGAAGAGCTAATTTTAAAGTAATTTTGTGGAAAAAACAAAAGGAAAGCCTAAGAAAAGAGGAAAACAACATCCTGATTAACTGGACGCAGCTAAGGAAACAAGATGATGAGAAATTAGGGTTAAATAAGAAGATTCAGGATAGGCAAGAGGTTTTATATTGTTGGAAATTTGATCCCTGCTCTGGGAAACTATCGAGAAAGAGCTCAAAGGTTGGGTGGAACCTAGTCTACCTTAAGTGGTATGCACAATTTATGTAATATCCCAAATTTGGAATAGCTCAGAAAGAATGCACTAAAAATACATTCCCAGCAACATATGCTATAAAATAGTGAAATGAACTCTTTTTTCCTGTATATTAGTCAATATAAAACCTAAATCCAAGAATAGAGCTAAAACAAATCAAACTAGGTGGGTTAAACAGTTCTCCCACACCTAGGATTGCTAAAAAGAGCTAGAACCCCGAGTACTGCAACACAAGGAATTCTGCATAAAAGTGACTGTGCAGTCTAAAAGAGGGTTTCAACTTAAAAAATAGGAGAAAAATTATATCTACTCATATATTGATCAATGGTGTTTAAGAACTGAGATCTAGTCTCCTTATACAAAATACAAGAGAACCCAACAAGGATTTCTTGTCAAACACTCTACATACAAATGTGATCTTCAAAAAATTACTAAATAATCACTACAACACTGAACCATAAGAGTGTATAAGGCTGTAAGATGCCTGATATAATGTATATCCCTCAAGGGCTTCCTCCCATGAAAGGTTGGACCTCTCAATCACAAGGAAACACTGCAATGGAGCCACTAGACCATCTGTTGAAGATACCTCCAAAAATAACACATTCCCTAGCTAGAACAGTGCTGGGAATGTTGGTTAAATATGTGGTATAGTACCATATATCTTAAATGAGAACTATACCTTTCCAAATAGGTTTCTCAAGTGAAGGAAGCCTTCCTTCAATGAGAAATTAGCTCAGAAATCGGGATTCCAATCCCTTCCACTGTTGCACCCAGCAACATTGTACAATCACCTGTAGAAACTGTGCTGATGTAGTAGGCTAAATATTGGCCTAAAAACCTGATGTTCACTGATGAATTAAAAATCTCCCAAGAGGATCCTCAAGGAAAGAGGTGGGATTCCCACTCGGTAATAGCCGGTGCTAAACAACACTGCAACCCTGCTAAGAAACAAAGGAGGAAGAAAGTCTGAGCAGAAAAAATAACAATCTAAAACATGAAGAACAATGTTGCCATCCTCTTCCTTAAATAATTTATGAGTTTTCTTGCCCTTGTCCCCACTCAAATAGGTCATCTCCATCAAAAGGTTCCCCTCCATCCAAAACTGTGTTATTCCTTCTTTGATTCCTACTCCTCCACAACTGCTTTGTTGACTTAGTAAAAGTGGACTGAATAAACTTGATAATATACCTATGCACACATGGAGGTGTTTTATTAAGCTATAAAGAGTGCCTCCTTTCACACATGAGGTGTTTTTATTCCTCCTTAAGAGACCTAAGGGATTTTCCACCCATTTATTCACCGACTAAAAGTACTGTTAACTCTAATGTTCCATCTAGATTTGAGGCTAAAATTTGTGAACATTACAGTCCTCCCCTCAAAAATGTTTTCTTGTCATGAACAAAATGCATAGGGAGAGACAATTTTCTTCCCTCCTTCTCATGTGGCCTCCCATCAATGGCCTCCATCACTGTATCAAGATAATCTGCAATTAAAATGTCATCCAATGTTTCCTTCCAAGTGTGCAAAGCCAATTCACCCACATCAATCAAAGGTGGAAAGTGTGAATGGAAACATGTTTTCTCTCTCATGGCCTCCATAAAGTAGGAGTGATGACAAACATGGTGAATGAGTGACTCCCTCACCCATGCTATCATCCAATTGAAATGAGCCATCCTAGGTATCTCATCAAGAGAATCATCAACCTTGGTCTTATACAATGTGTTGGGGCTACATGGAGAGATTAGATCCTGCCATCCAACTAGTTTATCTCTCCATTTATCATAAACATGGGGCTGCCTCTATCCTTGGGCTGAAATAAATTTTCCTCCAAGAATAGCCCAAGCTCCCCCATCAAATAATTCAGCCATAAAGTGCCTCCTCAAGTGCTTCAAGTGGTCCCTTCCACAAGAAGAGAAAAAATGTGATGTGGCAATCATGGTTTTCCCATGGATCCTCCTGAAATGTTCAACATGTAAAGTGGGGAGAATCATGCCCCCAATCGGCATCTTTGATACCTCCATCACTCTCCAAACAAAGCTTGCCATGAGCATAAACATTTCAGCAATATATGGAAGCAAAGAACAATGAAAACAAGTTGTCAAATGACAACCGGAGAGTGGTCCATAGTTCCACCAATGGAACCAGCACAGTGCATCCTTGGCTGACATCAAAACATGGATTAACAAGTGCTTACCCATCAATTTGTTTACTACCACAATCATCTCACAAGATAGCATCATGAAAGTACAAAGTGGTGTCAATGGTGCACACCAAAAATCATGTGGCTCCCCCCACAAAACACCAATGAGATAGCCAATCTCAATGCTACAAAAGGCTACAAGTAAATTATTATACAATATTCAAGAAGGAATGATACTCCTTGGTACAATATGCTACTCATATAAATTAAAGAAATGAAATTCATAATGAAAATGTATACCTCCTCTACCATGTACTTTGGTCCTTGAGCTGAAATGGCTCCACTGAAAATGCTCTCTCACTCCCAAAGAGTATGAAGGTGGTTGTGACATCCTCTTTATCACCATCCGGGCTATGCATCTCTCCATATGACACAATATATCATCCCAGATTCCCTCCCAAGTGAACTCCTCTGCCAAAGAAATGTATTCATCATAATGCATGGAAGGGAAGTCCTCATGTGCTGCAAGTAGCAGCTTCTCCTTGAGACTAGAAGCTCTATTCAAGAAGACTCTACCATGTGAATATATGACCATATCATCCACCATATGCTCATCATATATATTCTGTTCATTGAGAATCATGCATGCACCAAGATCCTTGGATTACGCTACTAAGAGTTGAGATCTCCAGTAAGGATCAATCCTCCTGAGAGATAGCGTTTGCGATCTAGCATGTGAAGCTCTCCTCATGTTGTTGCCTACTAATTTGAAATCCATCATGCCAAAGTCCTCCTCCAAACTCTTCACCTCTCCAAAATCTAGGATCGGTGAATCCAAAGACAAGATGTATTTCATCAATGATAGATCTGGTGGCCTCCCAAGTGGAATGCCTCCATGTAGTGAGACATCAATGTCAAGAGTGGACTGTACATATGGCTGGGAAACCTTACCCTTTCTTTCACAACACAATATAGTTTGCCTCCTCTTTTCACTAGCTCTCTTAAATAGAGAAGGGTGTGTGCTTCTCATCACATGATGCTCCTTTTCCTCCCTACCTCCTCCTTCCAGCTGCAATGCTACACAATCATGCTGCTCATTGATTGTGCTTGGACCTCCATGTATGAGATCCTGGGGAATTCCTTGTAAGGATACAAGAGTCCCTCCTGCTAGAGCATGTTCTCCTCCTCCCTCTGCATGAGGTACTATATATTCTCTAGATGTGGAAACGTTGTTACACTCATCTTTATCAATGTGTATGGGCAACATCTCAATAGTTGTATCCTCCTGTGAAAAAGAGATCCCCATGCCCTCTTATTTAGGAATATGAACTCGAGGTCTTGCTTCTGACAATGTGTAATGAAAGATGTCATCTTCTCCCATGGTTTTCTGAAGTGGATTTTCCTATATCACATGCAAGGGTTTTGTTCTCTCAAGTTTTCCTTGCTCATGTGTCTTAGGAATTTTTTCACAAAACCTTCCCACCAATGTCTTTATGAATCTTGCATAAGAGGAATCTTTTGCATTATTTAAGGAACAAGATTCATAAATCCACCATGCATGGTCCTTACCTCCTTACCTCTTAGAAATATGGTGTTGCTGAAAATAAGAGCTTAGCTCCTTCACCCAAGCTCCAGCTAAACATGTAGGTGATCCAGCAAAAGTAGATAGAAAAAATCTACCCATATCCTGCTACTGGCCCTTCTCCACTTGGATCTTAAAAAGCTCTTGGAAGTCAGTATGATCTCTGAATCTCTCGGTTTGAGATTCATACTCTCACAACTAATCACTAAGAGTAATCCTCTTAGGGATTCTTCCTCCTTTCATCCATCTCAATATAAACTTGGGCACTTGAATACGTTTTGCATCATGGTGTGTAGCTGCATGCTCACAATCACCATGTGAAAATCTAGATTGAGCTCTAGATTCAAACTCCTTTGGAGATCCCATCTCCAATCTCATTTTCTTCAGCTCTCCTTGAAAGCTCTGTATAGATTTTGGAAGAAGATTTGTAAGCTTGTATTCCTTTATCCCTTCACATGTTGAAGCCTTCTCTTTTTTTTTCATCTCTCCTGAAAGTGTAACGGCCTGAGATCCATAGGCTGAGCCAAGATTGAAGCTTTGATACCACTGTAATATCCCAAATTTGGAACAGCTCAGCAAGCATGCACTAAAAATGCATTCCCAGCAACATATGTTATAAAATAGTGAAATTAAATCTTCTATAATATTTATTAGTAAATATGAAACGTAAATATAAGAATAGATCTGAAACAAATCAAACTAGGTCAGTTAAACAGATATCCCACACCTAGGATTGCTAAAAAAGAGCTAGAACCCCAAACACTGCAACACAAGGAATTGTACATAAAAGTGACTGCGTAGTATAAAAGAGGGTTTGAACTCATAAAATAGGAGATAAATTATATCTACTCATATATTTATAAATGGTGTTTAAGAACTAAGATCTAGTCTCCTTATACAAAATATAAGAGAACCCGACACAGGTTTCTTGTCAAACACTCTACATACAAATGTGATCTTTAGGAAATTACTGAATAATCACTGCAACACTGAAGCATAAGAGTGTAGAAGGCTGAAATATGTCTGATCTAATGTAAATCTCTCAATGGATTCCTCCCATTAAATTTTGGACCTATGAATCGCAAGGAAACACTGCAATGGAGCCACTAGACCATCTGCTAAAGCTGCCTCCAAAAATAATGCATTCCCTAGCTAGAACAGTGCTAGGAATGTTGGGAAAATGTGTGGCCTGCTATCACAGATCTGAAATGAGCACTAGAACTCTCCAAAAAGGTTTCTCAAGAGAAGGAAACCTTCCTTCAATGAGAAACTAGCTTAGAAACTGTGATTCCAATCCCTTCCACTGCTGCACCCAGCAACACTGCACAATCACTTGTAGAAACTGCGTTGATGTAGTAGGCTGAAGCTTGGACTAAAAACCTAATGTGGAATGATGAATTCAAACTATCCCAAGGGGCTCCTCAACTAAATAGGTGGGATTTCTGCTTGGGAACACCTGATGTTAAACAGGACTGCAACCCTGCTAAGCAGCAAAGGAAGAAAAAAGTCTGAGCAGACAAAATAGTAATCTAAAACATGAATAAAAATGCTTCCATCTTATTTCTTAAATAATTTATAATTTTTATTGGCCTTGGCCCCACTCAATTAGGTCATCTCCATCAAAATATTTCCCTCCCTCCAAAATTGCATTATTCCTTCTTTGATTCCTGCTCCTCCACAACTGCGTTGTTGACTTAGTTAAAGTGGACTGAATAAACTTGATAATATCCTTGTTCACACATGTAGGTGTTTTATTAAGCTGCAAAGAGTGCCTCCTTTCACACTTCAGGTGTTTTTATTCCTTCTTAGGAGACTTAAGGGCTTTTCCACCCATTTATTCACCGGTTAAAGGTACTGCTAACTCTAATGTTCCATTTAGCTTTGAGGCTAAAATTTGGGAACATTACAATTTAATCTCATTTCAACTTATTATTTTAGTATTTTTATGCTTATTATGATGAAGCAAGATTGTAGAGATGTACTTGGTTAAATATGTTCAAGATTATTTTTGTACATTTAAAAAAGTAAACTATAATAACTATAATAGTCCTATGTATGGTTGTACAGATAAGAACCTGACGACTGCCAACTCTCAGAATGTATAAAACTTGTTGAACGTTTAGATCTGAGGTTAGGTGATTCTTAGGAATGTATTACTGAATAATATTATTGTCTTAGTATTATTTTCCAAATCATTAAATTCTATTAGAAAACTGATATAGAAGGGAAATAATTATGCATGACAAATAATGTGGAATTAATACAGTAAAGAAATTCTAGTGCTGTAGTATAACTAGACAAAGTAGTATATGCACTAATACATAATAGACATAAATCAAAATATATATTCAGAAAGAACTCAGAAATTGTTACTATAGTTAAACTAACAACTTTAACGAGAGTACAACATCAGAGTTCAAAAAAGATTTCATTAAAATAATAAAGATTATATTCCATAAACGACATAGTCATGTAGTTATAAATATGTAAGTCCATAGATTTATACAGTTAAAATGAAATATGTATATAACAAAATTATGCAAAGCAAAAACTCTATCAATTTATAGGAAACTCAAAAGACTCCCTGGAATTTAAGCAGAGTTTGCATGCTAGAAAGCCCAAGTGGGTAACTGGACCATCCTGGATAGAAACAATCCACAATTTATGATCAAATATAAAAGGTTAATATATGTATACAAATCAATAATTAGGTTAATTTTACCAGCACAAGGCAGAACCATAATTTAGTTCTAGTTTAGGATTATTGTAATATTTCTAAATTTCTTGTAGCCAATTGGAAAATTAAAGTTTTGTTTTGTCACTTAGGTGAATAAGTGGGTAGGGAGACCCATACATCTCTTTCTGAAGAATAAGACCACTTATCATGTGAAAGTGGATCATATTTTCAGCTTATTCAAGCACCCTAATGTGTGAAGAGGGTTGGAGCACTTTGACTGGGTCAACTTTGACCAAATGAACAACGATGTCATGGAAGAGTGGACATTAATGGAGGGACAGGGCAGTTTTATATGGAGACACATTGCATGGATGTAGTGTTATTAATGGATGGGGATTAGGGTTTGGAAGCTCATATCTTATAAACGGAAGAGAATGGCAACCATATTGATGATGTTGATGTGTTTGATATTTTGATATATGGTCTATTTAGACATATAACTTTCTCTAAATGCTTAGTTGAGATTGTGTGTTGTTTATCATTGGTTGTTCCTGATCGGGAATCCCACCTCTTCCATTGAGAAGCTCTTGGAAGATTCTTCCACCATACTTCCACATTCAGGCATTTTTCCAAGCTTTTGTGTCATGTGCAACGCATTTCTGTTTAGAGTTGGGTTGTGTTGCAAGGGTCTAGTAGTGGAGGAGAGAGATATCCAATTTATGAGCTAGTTTTCCATTGGAGGGATCATCCTTTCATATAGAATACTATGAGGAAGAATTTATGGCTTCAATATATATTTTGGAACCAATAAAAGTAGCGGTCATCAGCTACAATGTAGTTTCCCTCAAGGAATGTGTTATTTTGGGGAACAACTAGAGCAGTGGGTTTATTGCCCTAGTTGGGGTGTTTGGGTTTCTGGTGTGGGGATCAACTCTTCATTTAGGAGACATGTTGGAGAAGGATCAACCATATTTTATATCAGATCATCCATCTCCCATCATTGATTTAGTTGCAGCGATTATTCCACCCTAGGGCTAAATCTGTTATATTTTGTATAGTGTGCATTTCTGGAAACCTTTCCTAGGTTGTCCTGGAAATCTGTTTTGGAACATGGATCTCTAGCCATAGAATTTTTGGAGCATTACGTCAGTAGTGATATATTTTTACATCTTTCAGTTGATATTATCTCTTAGATAGCATAGTTTTATGCATTCTTGTACTTCATGTATTAACAACATCTTAGATCTAGGTGTATGCTTTCATGGGAGGCTTGTTTGCCCAACTTGAGTGATCTTTTCCTCAAGATCTTGTACCTATTTTTCTGTTATATTCATAATGGAATGGATCCACTTTGTCTCATGCTTTCATATATTTATATTTCTCCATAATTCCAGTTTTAGGAACTCTATTCCTGCTTTTCCCATTTGGGAATATTACAGTGGTATCAGAGCATAATATTTGCACAGCCTGTGTACTTCAGCCATTATGTCATCTAAGGAGGCTTCTCATAGGAAGGATAATATCTACAGAATATATGAAGGAAAAACTTCATTACCAAGGGGGGGGGGGGTGTTCTCAAATCTTCTTCTTCAAACTATGTAGTGCATTAACAAATACATCACATAGATGACGATGGAGAGATATAGGGATTCTCCAATTGGGATTGTACATGAAGAAAGCTCCAAATTCTCATATTATGGGTGTGAGAATTCAACTACATCATCATATGTACAACACTCTACCATGACTATGTTCATAGTAGGAGAGATGGAGGAAGGAGATGTGCCAAAGTAGGAGACTCTTGGTGACTATCTTCAAGAGTATGAATCTCAATCTCAGAGGTTCAAAGATCATTTAAACTTCCAAGGGTTTTGCAAGATCAAGGAGGATAGAATAGCTAGCAATTATAATATAAGCAAGAGGTGCAGGAAGCATGATATGGGTATATTATTTCTATCTACTTTTGATGGGTCACCTAAATGCTCAGCTAGGGCTTGGGTGAAGGAGCTAGACACCTATTTGCATCAGCACCAAATTTTAGAAAATGAAGCCATTAGAATAGCAGCACTGTATCTTGAATTTAAGGCTTATGCCTGGTGGCTTTATGAAATTTCTTCCTTGAATCATGTAAATGTATCTACTTATGAAAATTTCACTAGGAGGTTAGTGAAAATATTTGATGCAAAACATTCTGAATAATCCTTGGTTAAGCTAGCCAAGCCTAAACAAACAAAAATTTTGCATGAGTTGGAAGGACCTATAACCCCAAATCAATTCCAGAGTGCTATTGAAGGTGTTAAAAACTTATAGAATACCTTGTTAGAGGCAAGATCTCCACTTCAGAAATAGCTCTCTTCTCAAAATGAAAATATGGAGATCTACTTTTCAAAAGAGGAACTGAACAAAGAACCTCTTAATGATGATGAGGAAACCTCCATTCATGATGAAGAGGAATAGAAGGTAAGAGGTAACAACATTGTCTCACTAGGAGCAGATCTAGTACCTCATGAAGAGAAAGATGTAGAAATTTCTCCAATGAGAGGAATTCTTGTACCCTTGCAAGAAGTTCCCAAGAATCTCACATGTGGATATTAGGGCACAATCCATGAGCAGCATGTGCCATCATTGATAGATTGTGAGATATTGTAGATAAGATATATGGAGGATGGTCAACATCATATGACTAGGAGCACACACCCCTCTCTATTTTAGAAGGTCGATGCACCAAAGAGGCAATATGGCTTGCACGGTGAGGACAGGGAAAAACTATTCCACTCACATATACAACTTGCTATATGCCTTTATGTTTCATTACATCGATGCATTCCACCAGGGAGACCCAATGATTGGAAAATGAACAAAGAGTTCTCTTAACATGGTGCAACATGGATATATTTGGCTAAGGAAAGAGCCTTTAGAGGAGCTAACACAACACAAAGAACCTTTGATGGGTTGAAAGGAGGGGTGAGAAATTTTGTGATGAGGAAATTGTCATCTCCCACTCAGCTATTTGCACAGAAAGATAATGATTCAGAAATATATGATGACATGATAATGGTGTCAAAGGGCCACTCCATAGCTTTGGGGTAGCAAATGATACTTCCACACATGAGGCATATTTCTCAGTATGACAAGAGGTTATTAACACTCGTGTATGCATTGGAAAAACTATGGAATTTTTGGATGGGAAATACCTTCGAAGAGGAGGATGAACTCCATCTACTTCAATATTGTCTCAGGTAAGAACAACTACAAGGGAGGTAGCAAAAGTTGGGTAACAATACTCCAACATGTGACTTTGGCATTCAGCATGTTAAAGAGGAGAGTTATGATGACACAGGTGCTTCATTTCAAATTTCTACAGTGCTATCATTGTTGGGAAGCCTAGATCCATATTGGGGAGTTCCAACTATTGGTAGAATATTGCAAGAACCTCTTCACATGTAAGGTTATTGATGGGAATGTGATATATGGGAGGTATAGAGTGGTTGATGGAGTCATTTATGTCCATGATCGGATCTACTTGACTAGAGACTCCAAGCTCAAGCAGGAGACTCTACATGCAACATATGAAGCACTCTCTTCAGGACATGTAGACTTCATTGAGTCTTATCACACCATCATGGAGGGATTATATTGGGAGGATATCAAATAATATGTGCACCAACATATCATGAGATATGTAGCCTTTTTGATGTATGAGGAGGAAAGCAACCACCTTGCAAGGTTGTTACAATAATTTCCCATTTTGATGGATAAATGGGAAGGCTCATCTAAGGACCTCTTCACCAACTTATCTATAATATATGGTAAATATTGTGTTTTGATTCTTATTTATCAACTAACATTTTATGTGAATTCCTTTACCATGAATTTCTAGCACATTGCTCCACAAGGGAGAAAAACTCTCTTTGGATTTAGTGGTCCTTTTGGGACTACATTTACTGATGAGGGTGACAACCTTATAGAGGACTTTGGACAAGACATGTTTTTCTTGGTTCATATTCAGCCAACACCTAATGCCCTCTACTATTTTCAATATTTTGAGAAGCTTATGGCAACAATAAAGTGGTTGGATGGCCACTTATCATATCATGTTTGGAGACAACAAGAAGCATAACAACGTTGGTCTCACTTGAGGGAGTATTTTCACCATCGAGTGTGTCATATGAAACTTAGTCCATGTTTCTTTTGGAGCCCATATGGTGATGACACTCTGTCCACCATATGTCGGGAAGATTGGACAAGAAATGTTCCTAGAACCAAGGAGTGTGATCTTGAGATTCCATGTATCTTTTGGCTTCATGAGGACTATATTATTATATCGCAAGACCAACAGCTCCAAATTTATCATAAATGGAGAGAGAGAAAGTGTAAGTAAAATAATTTTATCTCTCATTTTTAGACATGTAGCCCTTATACATTGGAGCAGCAGGGGATTGGTGATTGTTGCTATGATCTACCAAGGATGGGTCATTTTTTTTGGATGATAGCATGGAGATTGGAGTTTCTCATTGGAATTGAGGCACCCAACATTTACCATCTCTCATCCCTTGAGGAGGACAATGGACATCATATAACTCTTTCCATATATTCCCACTTTTTCATGACGAGAGATATTTGGTTTATCCACCAAAGGAAAATTTGTATCCTTGCGAGGGGACATATCCATTGGATATTTTGGAGTGTAATTACAGTTTCTTGAGGAAATGTAACATTTTAGAGGAGAGGACTGTAATATTCCTAAATTAGCTTGCAGCTAATTGGAATATTAAAGTTTTATTTTTTCACTTAGATAGGTGAATAAGTGGGCAGCGAGACCCATAAATCATTTTATAAAGAATAAAACCACTTATCATGTGAAAGTGGATCATATTTTTAGCTTAATAAATCACCCCAAGGTGTGAACAGGGCTAGAGCACTTTGACTGGGTCAACTTTGACCAAATCAACAATGTTGTCATAGAGGAGTGGACATTAATGGAGGGACAACATAATTTTACATGGAGAAACATTGAATTGAAGTAGTGTCATTAATGGATGGGGCATAGCGTTTGGAAGCTCATATCTTATAAAACTAAGAGGATGGCAGCCATATTCATGATGTTGATGTATTTTATATTTTGATATATGGTCTGTTTAGACATATATCTTTCTCTATTTGTTTAGGTGAGATTGTGTGCTGCTAGCACTGGGTGTTCCTAATTGTGAATACCACCTCTTCCATTGAGAAGCTCTTGGAGGATTCTTGCACCATACTTGTACATTCAGGAACTTTTCCTACCTTCAGTCTCATGTACAATGTAGTTCTGTTTAGATTTGGGTTGTGTTGCATGGGTGTAGAAGTGGAGGAGAGAGATCTCCAATTTCTGAGGTAGTTTTTCATTCGAGGGATGATCCTTTCATTTGGAATATTGTGAGGAATACGTCTGCTCTTCATTACATATTTTGGCACCAGGCCAAGTAGCATTCATCAACAACAATACAATTTTCCTCAAGGACTACATTATTTTGGAGAACAGGTGCAGCAGTTGGTTTATTGCCCTAGTTGGGTTGTTTGGGTTTCCTGTGTGGGGATCAACCCTTAATTTAGGAGACCTGTTGGAGGGGGATCAACCATATTATATATCAAACCAGCCATCTCCCATCATTGATTCAATTGCAGATATTATTCAGGCCTTGGGCTAAATCTGCTATATTTTGTATAGTGTGTATTTCTGGAAACATTTCCTAGGTTGTCCTGGAAATATATTTTGGAGCATGGATCTCTAGCCTTAGCATTTTTGGAGTATTATATCAGCAGAAATATATTTTTATATCTTTGAGCTACTATTCTCTCTTAGACAGTGCAGTTTTCTTCATTCCTATACTTCATGTATTAACAACATTTTAGATGTAGGTGTATGCTTTCATGGGAGGCTTGTTTGACCAACTTGAGTGATCTTTTCCTCAAGATATTGTGCCTATTTTTCTATTATATTCATGATGGAATGGATCTAATGTTGTCTCATGCTTGGATTTATTTATATTTCTTCATAATTCTAGTTTTAGGTACTCCATTCCTGCTTTTCCCATTTAGGAATATTACAATTATAAAAAAAACAATAAATGATAATAGATTTTAAAATAAAAAAGAGTTAAATGATTACCTTAGGGATGGATATATCACGTTCAACCTGCAATGATAAGAAGAGAATTAGTCTTTTTCAAGAAGTATGAAATGTACATTCCAAATCCAAAGCAACTAAGTTAAAATTGTTATACCAAAAATCTCAGAGTATTATTAATATATATATTCGACTTAAGGAGAATAGCCTCATTACTGTACAAGATAAAAAAGTTAAAAAATGTTTTAACTATTAAAAAAAAATATTGAAACTCAAATGAAATAGAAGTACAATCATGTACAAATGGTGCAAAAATGAGCAGGATGACATCGCAGAAATCAACGAAGTGTGAAACCTATCGGTGGGATTAGTTTAAACTGAAAAGATTTGAATATCAGAACCTTATCATTATCATACTATACTAAATTAAATTATAACCGAAACACATGTCTCTATTGAGAATAGTGATTTAAGAATTTAATATCCTTAGTATTTTATCAAAACCAGAATTGGTGTTCGGAATTTCTGGGCATGTGTTTTTCCATTTAAAATATGATATTTACCATAGAGAGTCAATAGTGACCATTATATATAGTTACAAACCTACGAAGGTCTAGGAAAAATGAATGGAGGGAGTAGAGTTAGATAACCAGTGTGTTAACAAATTTCTCTTGGTAAAAATATAAACCCATAACGAAAATTATTGTGGTATTGAAGAATACCAGTAAATATTGCTAGCGACTCTAGAATGGAAAATTTGGACAAGAAGAGGACATTATCTCTAGCCATCTGCATTAATAAAAAATGCAGTCACAAATAATTAACCATAATAATATTCAATAACAAGCTGAAAGCTTAAAACCCTAAATGAAAATTCTTTGGACTCATAGTAAACCAATTATCTCTCTGAACTAAATCCATAAATTATATATAAGCAAGACAATATATGGAGAAATACAATACATTCAGGGTGAGCTCCATTGCCAAATGATCTTATGAGTTGTAGCTTCATTTTTTAGGAAAGACCCGAACCAAAACTCCACCATGATCACTGTCGTAATTTAAGGAAGGCAGTCATCTCTGGAACCTGGAACAAAATAAGAAAAAATAGTTAAATAAAGCAAAAGAAGTAAAGGACTAAGACGAATCTGAGGCCTGAATAATTAAAAACATAATAAACCCCAATATCAAGGACCGAAAATAGAAACCACTATGAGAAAGAAATAAAAACAAAACTCTTCCATGAGTATTTCTTACAAGTGAAATATATGACGAGAAATTAGAATTCATCTCTACGTGGAAAACACAAGTCGAAGTTGTTGAGTGCCGGGAGAAAAAATTATCTCTGCATGGATTGCGGCATCAGGGAACCAAGGTACCATGTTCAACCAACAATAAAAATCCATACAAAGGCAAAGGTGGTCATTTAACAGAGAATCCAAAGAAAAGTTCCACCAAAATAAAGAAAAAAACCATTTATGGCGTTTCAAAACCCTAACTGAAAAAAATCCAAACCATCCACGTGGTAAGGGATCTAATTTTTAGAATATTTGCCTTAGACTGATGGGTTAAATCAATTACTTGATGAGCCATGTGATTCTGTACCTTCAATTAAATGTCAAGAATCTGGATAAATATCTCAAACAAGAGTTGGTGAAACCATATATGGAGCACTAACACATATTAATCCATAGTAAATGCAATATTAATGGCAGGTTTAATTAGGAGTGACATGGATTCTATAATAACTGAGTTAGCATATGTGGTAAGACATGTTAAGTTAAAAGTAAAATCCTAATTAGCAATACAAATAATGTAATGTGAACCTCATTTCAGTTAATATCTAAATTTGATCCCTAGAAATTATAGATTGGGAGGTGGGTTAAGAAAAAGGTGGATATAAATATATACCAATGTTAATTTGACTCTTGATAAGGGGTTGTATTCATGATATAAATATATGGAATATTAATATCTTATATAGTGAAGTTGGATCAATGGGGTTCTCCTATGAGTAATATATACATATAGGGCTAAAATATATGTGGGTGAAAACCTTTAAAAGGAAAATTAGAATAAAGTTTAATTGGTTGGGGGGGGATTATGCTTAGCAAAGGTATAATTAGTTAACTTGAGGGGAGGAATTGTATTAATAGTTAAAAAGGAAATTTAACTATTATGTTAAAATATTTCATATAAAATGAAAGGGAATATTTCCATAAGACATATGGTCTCCTATTCATTGCATACTATATTAAAATGACTATTCATTTTAATATAATGAATATTTGGTCAAATTAATGGAATATTAAAAGTACAACATAGTAAAATTTTAGTGAAGGATACACGTCGAAATGTGATGAACAATAATCAGTTCATAAGGTGTGATTAGTAGTAATTCCATAAATAGAAAAACAAAAGTTTTGATGAAATGGAGATGTTACAAATGGTATCAGAGCTCACGTTAAAACAATGGACCAAAAAGTTGTGCTCACACGACAAAAAAAATTTGTTGCTGAAATTGTTTATTAAAATATTTTTTAACTAATGCTTAATTTTGTGTACAGTGAATTGGTGCAGAAGCATACAACTGCAAACCATGAGTGAAGGAGATGAGTTGTATGTCGATTTTAGTGTTGCATAAAATCCATCAGATCCTAATTATCCATGGATGGCTATGATGCATCTAATGCAGAGAGAAATGATGCAACTAAAAATCCATAATTAAAGGCTACCTCTAGCCATCGAAGAGCAAGAAAGGTTAATAAGAGAATTGACCTCCTGGAACAGTCACAAAGGTGAAGGTTTTGGGAAAAAGAGAAAGGGGACTGCAAACCACTCAGAAGAGTCTAAGGAGGATTAAGCCTTTAGACAACAGTCTAGAAGGAACATGGAATTACAGGGTGAATTCCGGAAAATCAAGCTTCCATCTTATGATGGATAGAAGGAGGAAGATGCAAAAGCTTGGCTTCTAAACATGATAAAGTACTTTCAGGTTTATGAGTATGAAAGTAACTTAAAAGCCAGGTTGGTTATTTACCAACTACAAGGTAAGGCTACCTTGTGGTGGGAGGAAACCAAAATGGTGCATGTGATAGATGAGAAAAATTTCATTTGGGAGGATTTCCAAATAAAATTTAAAAATAGATATCTGAATGAACCATATTATGATGATCAATACAAATATTTTCATGAGCTTAGGTTGGGGCAACTTACCATTGATGAGCTTGTTACCAAATTCACCAACCTTCTTTGATATGTACCTTATATAAGAGAAGAGAAGGCAAAGGTGCCATGCATTTTAAAATTCCTACCTACTATATAAAAGGCAAGGATATAATTTGATAATCCCAACACAATGGATGAAGTGGAGTGCAAGGAAAGACTATGTTATCAGCAATTGAAAGGTAGAAATGAACAAGAAAAAAAGTCGCAAAAATAAATAAAAGGGTGACTCTAGTGGAAAAATAACAAAACCAACATACTTAAAGAACTTTGGGAGAATCCACCAAAGGAAGAAGTATAAAAAAATTGGAGAAAATCACCCAGCCCAATCAGAAACAAGATCTAAACGTATAGATGGAAATAGTAAGAGAGAAGGAATTGTTAAAATCAAGGAACCTCTAAAGTGTTGGGGTTGTGGAGAACCTCATCTACTGAGAGATTGTCCACATAGAAACATTCAGAACATAAAAGTGATGAGAGATGAAATCACTGTAAATGATGTGGCAAGAAACATCCTCAAAGTCAGTGCCGCCCTGGAATATCATCAAGTTGAACACCAATCCACTATGGTCAAAAGAGAAGGTATGATTGTTAAACAAATTGTTTCTATTTTGATAGATCCAAGTGCATATTTAAGTTATATAAGTCCTGAAATTGTGGAAAAATGAAAATTGAAGTCAGAGAAACTTCACCAAGCATGGGTAGTTAAGCTAGCTACCGGAATAAAAAGAAAAGTGACCCATAAATTACCCAAGACAGTTATAATTTTGAATGGGTATGAGACTGAACTGAATTTGAATATTTTACCTCTAGGTTCATAAGATGTGTTGGTAGGAATGGAATAGTTTGAAAAACTGAAATCTATGTTAAATTGTTTAGAAAAAACATTACACTGTATATATATGGTGAAGGAAAACTCATGATAGTGAAAGGGAAACCCAAACCCATATTTGTGAGACATTTCAGCACTCCAACTGAAAAGAACAAGAAGAAAAGACGACCAAGTGTATGTTGTACATGTGTAGGAATTGGGACAACAACCTCAGAATGATCTTGTGGAAAATTTACAAGTCATCTGAGAGTTCAAAGATGTGTTTCCGGAAGAAATACATCATCTACCCCCTAAAATAGAAATTTGTTTCTCAATTTAATTAGTACTAGAAGATACACTAGTCTCTAGAGCCCCATATAGAATTAGTACCCTAGAATTGATGGAGTTAAAACTGCAACTACAAGAGTTGTTTGATAAAGGCTATATAAGACTAAGTGTATCCCCATGGGGAACACTGGTACTATTTGTCAAAGAGAAAGATGGCACATTCAGAATGTGCATAGATTATCGACAACTGAATAAACTAACAATCAAGAATAGATATCCTCTACCCATGATGGATGATCTATTTGATCAAGTTAGAGGAGAGACAATATTTTCAAAACTTGCTCTAAGCACAAGCTATCATCAACTGAGAATTAAAGATGAATACATAAGTAAAACTACATTCAAAACAAGATACATATACTATGAGTTTCTGGTCCTACCTTTTGGGTTGACAAATGCACCTGCTACTTTTATGTGCTTAATGAATAGTCTTTTAAATAAATATTTGAAAAAAAAAAATTAGTATTTATTGATGACATTCTGATATATTCTAAGAATGAATATCAACATAAAGAACATCTTAGAATTGTCTTACAAACACTCATATAACATAATTTGTATGCTAAACTTAGCAAATGTGAATTATTCGAGGATAAAATTCAATACTTGGGCCATATAATTTCATAGAAAGGATTAGTAGTGGACCCATAAAAGATACAAGCTATAATGGATTTTCCTGTCCCTACTGATGTTTCCTCTATAAGATGTTTCATGGGAATTGTAGGATACTATAGGAGATTTGTAGAAATATTTTTAGCCTTAGCATACCCTATCACATATCTATAGAGAAAAGGAGTGAAGTTTGATTGGACAGAAATATGTCAACTTAGCTTTGAATAGTTAGAACTTAAACTTACAACTACACCTATTCTAAATATTGTTGATCCAAATCAGGAATTTGTAGTATGTACATATTCTTGTGGAGAAGGATTAGGAAGAATATTACTACAAGAAAACTCAGTCATAGCATATGAGTCAAGGAAACTAAAGAAACATGAACATAATTATAGTGTGTATGACTTAGAGTTTGCTGCTATAATACATGATTTGAAGATGTGCAGATATTATCTATTAGGGGAAATGTTTATATTAATGACATATCACATCAGTTTAAATTATTTCTTCACACAACCTGATTTAAATGCTAGAAAATCTAGATGGTTATCTTTCCTTAGTGAGTTTGACATGGAGAACAAACATATTAAGGGGAAGGAAAATAATATTGCAGATGCTTTAACTAGAAATTTTGGTCAAAGTGTTAATAGTGTTGGGAGTAGTGAAAACTTTTATATTGAAGGATTGATCCAAGAAGAAGTGAGACAAGACCCAAACTATGAAAAAATTCAGGAACAATTTCAGAAACAAGAGATGAAGGGGTATACTCAAAACCAGAGAGGACTGATTTTTTATAAAGACATATTATACATCCCCAATGTGAACTCATTAAAAAGTGAAATTCTAAATGAGTATCATAAAAGACCCTATGGAGGACATCTAGGATATCAGAAATTAATTTCAGCCTTATGAAAGAACATGTTCTGGCCAACAATGAAAAAGAATGTCGCTAATTATTTAGCTAGATGTTTGGAATATCAACACGTAAAGGTATAACATCAGCCTCTAGTAGGATTGTTGAAACCCTTACCCATTCTAGAATGGAAGTGGGAAACATTTTCCATGGACTTTATCACTGGTTTACTAAGAACTAAATACCAACATGACTCTATCATGGTAGTGGTTGCTTCCTTGACTAAGGCTGCACACTTTTTACCAGTACAATCTACTTTTGGTACAACTTAAGTAGCCAATGTATTTATGAAAGAAATTGCAAAATTCCATGGTATTCCTAAAATCATGATATCAGACAGAGATGTAAAGTTTACTGCAGCTTTTTCGAGGAGTTTGTTTGGGGGAATGGGGACCAAATTGAACTTAGTACCACGTACAATCCCCAAGCTAATGTGAAAAATGAAAGAACAAAACATATGTTAGAAGACATGTTGAGAATGTATGTAATGGATAGATGAATAAAGTGGGAGGACTTCCTACATTTAACAGAGTTTGCCTAAAGTGATAGCCACGAAGCCTCAATCAAGATGAGTCCTTTTGAAGATTTATATGGTAGAAAATGGCAGACACCTCTAAGTTGGAGCCAACCAGAGGATAAGTTAATGCTTGGGCTTGATGCATGGTAGGAAATGGAAATAAATGTAAAGAAAATTCAGCAAAATATCAAAACAGCACAAGACAGACAGAAAATATATGTAGATAAAAAGTGAATGCATAGAGAATTAAATGTGGGTGATCATGTCTACCTGAGGATTAAGCCCAAGAATATTACTTTGTACAATGGTAGTTGTGCAAAACTAGCACCATGCTATTGTGGACCTTTTGAAGTACTGGAACAACTAGGCACAGTAGCATATCAAGAAGTAGTAAGTTGGCTTTACCTATTAAAATTAAGGTTCATGATTCTTTTCATGTTTTATTATTAAGAAAGTATGTGCATGATCCTACTCATATTATTTATTGGAATGTGATATAGGTGGAACAAGAAGGTGAATTTCTTCTAGAGCCACTTCACATCTTGGCACAGGAAGAAATCGAGCTCCAAAATAGAACAGTGGTCAGGGTGAAACTGCAGTGCAGGCACTTTGCACCCGAAGAGGCTACTTTGGAGTGACAGGAATGTATGAAGGAAAAATATCCATCACTCTTTGAAAATTGAATTTTATATTTTTTTTTTCACAACAGGGAGGACGGTGTTTTGTTTTAGATGGGGAATATGTAATGTCCGCAGTTTATCTCCTTTTATTAGACATTTGAACAAGTCCTAAAGGGTAAAGTGGACCCCAAAGGAAAACAATTATTATGGATTTATTTTATTTTTACTTAATAAAATGAAAAGGAAATATATTGTGTAAGGACTAGATTATGATTAGATATTTGGAAACCAAATCCATGAGGATGGATAAGGTTTATAAGACTTTCCTAGTTCTCCAAAAGTCCTTGGAGGCAATAAATTAAATGACAAAAATAATATTGGAGATAAAATTCTAAAAAGCTACCCAAGTAAAGAGGAACGTTAATCGGAAGAGATGGAATAAAACTAGAAAGAGGAAAAGATAGTTTTAAATTACTTTTGTGGAAGAAACAAAATGAAAGCCTAAGGAAAAATGAAAACAACATCCTGATTAACTGGACTTAGTTAAGGAAACAAGCTGATGGGAAAGAAGGCTTAAATAAAAAGATTCAATATAGGAAATAGGTTATCTATTGTTGGAAATTTGATCTCTACTCGGGGGGGGGGGGGGAGATTTGGAGAAAGAGATCCAAGGTTGGGTGGAACCTAGTCCACCTTAAGTGGTATGCACAATTTAATCTCATTTTAATTTAGAATTTTAGTATTTTTATTCTTACTATGGTGAAGTAAGATTGCATAAATGTACTTGGTTAAATATGTTCAAGAGTATTTATGTACATTTAACATAGTAATCTAAAATAACTATAGTAGTCCTCCATATGGTTGTACAAACAAGAACCTAATGAGTACCAACTCTCTAAATGTGTAAAAATTGTTGAAGGTTTAGATGTGAGGTTAGGTGATTCTCAAGAACGTACTACTGAATAATATTATTATCTTAGTATTATTTTACAAATTAATAAATTCTAATAGGAAACTGATATAGAAGGGAAATAATTATGCATGAAAAATAATGTGGAATTAGTATAGCGAAGAAAATTCTAGTGCTGTATTCTAACTAGAAACATTAATATATGCGTTGAGACATAATAGACAGAAATGGAAATATTTGTTCAGAAAGAACTCAAAAATTATTACTATAGCTAAAATAACAACTTTAACGAGAGTACTACATCAGAGTTCAATAAAGATTTCATTAAAATAAGGAAGAGTCTATTCCATACAGTACATAGTCACGTAATTATAAATGTGTAAGTCCATAGAGTTATACATTTCAAATAAAATCTGTATATCACAAAATTATACAAAGTGGGAACTGTGTCCCTTTATAAGAAACTTGAAAGGCTCTCTGGATTTTATGTAGAGTTTACATGTTAGAAAGCCCAAGTGCGTAACTTGACCAACCTGGATAGAAACAATCCACAATTTATGACCAAATAGAAAAGGTTAATAGTTGTATACAAATCCATAATTTGTTGAATTTTACCTGCACAAGACAAAACCATAATTTAGTTCTGGTTCAGGATTATAAACGCAACAGTAGATGATAATAGATTTTAAAATCGAAAAGAGTTAAATAATTACCTTAGGGACAGATATAGAGCGTTCAACCTGCAATTATTAGAGGAGAGTTAGTCATTTTTGAGAAGTACGAAATGTACATTCCAAATCCAAAACAGTTAAGTTAAAATTGTTATACCAAAAATCTCAGAGTATTATATATATATATATATATATATATATATATATATATATATATTTGACTTAAAGATAATATCTGCATTCTTGTACAAGGTAACAAGCTAAAAAACCGTTATAACTATTCGGAGAGAAGATTGAAACTCAAATAAAAATGAAATACAATCATGTATGAATGGTGAAACGATGAGCAAGAAGCCATCATAGAAATCAACCAAGTGCGAAACCTATTGGTGGTATTAGTTTAAATTGAAATGGTTCGAATATCAAATTCTTATCATTCACGGACTATACTAAATTAAATTATAAATGCAATACATGTCTCTATTCCGAATAGTGATTTAAGAATTTAAGATCTTTAGTATTTTATAAAAACCAGAATTGGTATTTAGAAATTATGGTCATGCATTTTTCCATTTACGGTATGATCTCTACCACAGATAATCAATAGTGGTCATTACATAGAGTTAAAAACCTACGAAGGTCTCAGAAAAATGAATGGAGGGAGTACAGTCAAATAACCAACGTGTTAGGAAATTTCTCTTAGTAAAAATATAAACTGATAACGAAAACTATGGTGGTATTGAATAATACAGGTAACGATTTGTAGCGACTCTCCAATTTCAATTTTGGATGATAAGAGGGCCTTCTATCTATCCATCTACGTTAATAAAAAATGCAATCAGAAATAATTAACTGTAATAATATTCAATAAGAAACTAAAAGCTTAAAACCCTAAATGAAACTGCTTTGGACTCACAGTAAACCAATTAGCTCTATGAACTAAATTCGTAAATGATAGAGAAGAAATCTAATATATGTATAAATATAATACATTCAGGGTGAGATCCATTAGTGAATGGACTTACAAGTTCTAGTTTCATTTTAGAGGAAAGACACGAACCAACACTCCACCACGAGCACTGCCATAAGTTAAGGAAGGAAGCCATCTCTGCAACCTGGAACAAAATAAGAAAAAATAGTTATATCTAATGAAAGAATTAAAGGACTGGGATGAATCTGATTCCTGAATAATTAAAAACATAATAAACCCCAATCTCCAGGACCGAAAATAGAAACCATGATGAGAAAAAAAAAATGTGCCATGTGTATTTCTTACCGCTGAAAGAGATGATGAGAAATTAGAATTCATCTATGTGTGGAAAGCACAAGTTCAATTTTCTGAGTGCCGAGAGAAAATCTTCTCTCCAAATGGAACATGAGATTGGGGAACTGAGGTAGCATGTTCAACCAGTAATCGAAATGCATACAAAGGTAAAGGCAGTCATTCAATAAAGAACCCAAAAAGAAATTCTACCAAACCAAAGAATGAAACCATTTATGGAGTTTTAAAACCCTAACTGAAAACAAATCCAAAACGTCAATGTGGTAAGAGATATGGTGTTTGGAGGATTTCCCTCAGATTCATGGGTTAAATAAATCAGTAGATGAGCCATGTGATCATGTACCTTCAACTATATGTCAAGAATCCTGATGAATATCTCAAACAAGAGTTGGTGAAATCATATACCGAGCATTAATACATATCAATCCACAGTAAATGAAATATGACTAACAAAATTAATTAGGAGTGACATGGAGTCTATAACGACTGAGTTAGCATATGTGGTAAGACATGTTAAGTTAGTCGAACTGTAATTATCAATATGAATAATGTAATGTGAAACTAATTTTAATTAATATCTAAATTCGATCTCTGGACATTATACATTGGGAGATGGGTTAAGAAAAAGGTGGATATAAAAATATACCAACGTTAAGTTAACTATTGATAAGGGGTTGTATAGTCGTTATAGAATTATGGATTATTAATATCTTATAGAGTGAAGTCTTATGAATGGGGTTCTCCTATGATTAATATAAACATATAGGGTTGAAAATATATGTGGGTGAAAACTTTTAAAAGGAAATTTAGAATAAAGTGTAAATGGTCAGGGAAAAATTATGCTTATGAAAGGTATAATTAGTTAACTTGAGGGGAGGAATTGTATTAATATTTAAAAGGGAAATTTAACTATTATGTTAAGATATTTCATATAAAATGAAAGAGAATGGTTCCATAAGACATATGGTCTCCTAGTCACTGCACACTATTAATTTTAATATCATGTATATATGGTCAAAGTAATGGAAGACTAAAAGTACAACATAGTAAAATATTAGTGAAGGATATACGTGAAAATGTGACGAAAAATAATCAGTTCATAAGGTGTGGTTAGTAGTAATTCAATAAATAGAAAAACAAAAATTTGACGAAATGGAGATGTTACAAATGGTATTAGAGCCCATGTTAAAATAATGGGCCAAAAATGTGTGCTCGCAATAGAGAAAAATTATGTTGCTGTAAATTTTTTATTAAAATATTTTTTCACAAATGTCTACTTTTGTGTACAGTGAATTAGTGCAGAAGCATACAACTGCAAACCATGAGTGAAGTAGATGAGTTGTATGTGGATCTGGGTGGTGCGAAAAATGATCAGATCTTAATGCTCCATTGATGGCTATGATGCATCATATGCAAAGAGAAATGATGCAACTGAAAAACCACAATGAAGGGCTATTTATAGCCAGTGAAGAGAAAGAAAGGTTAATCTTAGAATTGACCCTCCGAAATAGTCATGAAGGTGAAGGTTGTAAGAAAAAGAGAAAGGAAACTACAAACCACTCAGAAGAGTCTAAGGAGGATGAAGCCTTTATATATAATTCTAGAAGGAACAAGGAATTACAGGGTGAATTCAGGAAAATCAAGCCTCCCTCCTATGATGGACAGAAGGAGGAAGATGCATAAGCTTGGCTTGTAAACATGATAAAGTAATTTCAATTTTATGAGTATAAGAGTAACTTGAAATCCAGGTTGGCTATTTATCAATTACAAAGGAAGGCTACCATCTGGTGGGAGGAAACCAAAATGGTGCATGTGATAGATGAGAAAACTATCACTTGGGAGGATTCTCAAATCAAATTTAAACATAGATATCTGCATGAACAATATTATGATGATAAAGCTAAAGAGTTTCATGAGTTTAGGTTGGGACAACTTACCATTGACGTGTTTGTTACCAAATTCTCCAACCTACTTGGATATTTACCTTATATTAGAGAATATAAGGAAAAGGTACAACTCTTTTTCAACTTCATACCTACTATATACAAGGATATGATAGAATTTGATAATTCGAAGACAATGGATGAAGTGGTGTGCAAGGTAAGAATTGGTTATCAACAGTTCAAAGGCAGAAATGAACAAGCGAAAAACTGGTAGAACAAAGAAAAGGCTGACTCTAGTGGATAAAGAACAACACCACCATACTTAAAGAACTTTGGAAGAAATAACCAAAGGAAGATGTTTATGAAAACTAGAGAAAATGAGCCAGCCCAATCACAAATAGGATATAAACAGATAGATGGAAACATTAAGAGAGAAGGAACTGTTAAAATGAGGGAACCTCCAAAGTGTTGGGGTTGTGGAAAACCTCATCTATTGAGATATTGTCCACACAGAAACATTCATAACATACAAGTGCTGAGAGAGGAAACTACTATAAATGATGTGGAAAGAAACATCCCCAAAATTAATGTTTCCCTGGAATATCGTAAAGTTGAACAGCAGCCCATCATGGTTGAAATATAAGGTATCGCTGTTGAACAACCTATTTCTACTTTGATAGATACAGGTGCATATTTAAGTTATATAAGTCCACAAATTGTGGAAAAATGGAAATTGAAGTCAGAGAAATTTCAGGAAGCATGGTTAGTTCAATTAGCTACTAGAACAAAAAGAAAAATGACCCATAAATTGCCCAAGATAGTTATAAATTTGAATGAGTATGAGATTGAACTGAATTTGAATATTTTCCCTTTAGGTTCCTATGATGTGTTGGTAGGAATGGAGTGGATAGAAAAATAGAAACCTATGTTAAATTGTTAGGAAAAAACATTACATTATATAGATGTTGAGGGAAAACCTATGATAGTGAAAGGGAAACGAAAACCCATATTAGTGAGACAAATTTCAACACTTGAATTTAAAATAACAGGAAGAAAAGGTTGGCAAGTGTATGTTGCACATGTGGAGGAATTGAGACATCAACCTAAAAATTATCTTGTAGAAAACTTACCATTCATCTGACAGTTCAAGGATGTGTTTCCAGGTGAAATTCCTCATCTGCCCCCTAAAAGTGAAATTGATATCTCAATTGAATTAGTACCATGAGCTACACCAGTATTTAGAGCCCCATATAGAATGAGTACTGTTGAGTTGCATTTTTGTCTAAATTTTTATCAAACAAATACATGATTGTACCTAGTGTTCGATCATTGTTTATCCATTATGTTGTTAATTAGAGTCATTTATAATTAAATTATAAATCCTTGTTGAGTAAGATTTTTGTGTAATTTTCTCCTTAATAAATGTCTTCTTGATGGCAGGTGATGGTAGGTGAATAAGTTACTGCAAAACTACATTTAAATATGGATCCTTGCATAAAAGAAAAAACTGGGTAGTTGAATTTTTATAGATGAAAATATCACATTTGCGACCAAATGGAGCAGAATATCTACATTCTGAGAAGTGGGTTGTGTTTAGAGCACCGTGTTTCATATAACATAGAAACCGTTTGGCAAAATTCGGTTTCATGAAGGATTTATCATCAGGGGAATATTCCACTAAAGACCATTTCTGAACGTGAACGTATTGGGTCTCTATGAATATTGCTACTTTGGTTATGTTTGGGAATTAAAACAAATCTCAATTTACTCTCAATATGCCAAAGAGATTTATAGCTTCAAAAATAGTTGTGTGGACAATGGTTGTCAACCCTTTCATAAAATACACATTGACCATCAGGGAGCAGCATGTACCATACAAGAACTAAAAACTCACATATCTTCCCCGACCTTTCTTGGGAATAAATTCAAATATTGATTGTTTTCAATATATCTGTTGATGGAAAGTCCTTGAATGATTCTATTTACACTTTGTTTCATTTGGGGTGCCTCAGAGACAGACTCATATGCGCACTTCATATTTTTGGTTGAGCTTCAGCTAATGGGCATGTGAGAAGTTTGTGTGCAAGAAGGTAATGACGAGCCATTATAATGAGGAGACTTGAGCATTAATCTGCGAACAGGCTTATGAATCTACGTTGAAATCGAGATTGAGAAAGCCATAATGGAATTTCTTGTAAAGGGGATGCTAATGTTTGCTTCAATGAAATACAACAGACTCTGACTACAACAAACCAGTTGTAATGGAAATGTATGATTCTTCTTAGACACGAGATCAATTCTGGAGTTCAGGATGCATAACAGTTTCAATGGTTTCAATGATTTCTGCTGCAAGTGCTCATACCACTAATCACTGATCATTGGAGAATTCATGGTTTCAACCTCGCCAATGCTTCAACGCTTGTTAGAGCTTCAACTAGCTATCTACATTTGTCCCAACGGTCAATGGAGTATCATTAGCTAATACTCCTGCATTCAAGAAAGCTCCAGGAGGAGCCCCTGCGAATTTTGTCATTTGTATAGCAAGGATTGGAGGTTCATCAAAATTTTTTGGGAAGGTTGGCGAGGATGAATTTGGGCGCATGCTTATCGATATTCTGAAAGAAAATAATGTGGAGCACAGAATCAGCCTCCACATTCGATCGGACCAGGTCCTCTGTATCTCTGGAGGCCAAGACTATCAATTTGTCAACTTCACAATTTCGGTCCAAAGGTCTTTACAGATCGTCATTTTTTAGAATGATGGAAATCAAGGCTCAACAAAAAAGGAATACTTTTGAATGGCTGGCTTCAGGTTTAATAGTGAAAGCATTGAGTGAAGACGACAAGAATGGGAAGCCATCTGAGGTGTCCTCGCTAGTGGTGTGATTTGGGAATTACTAATCAAGGATCATGGCTACCAGTTGTGGCACCCATAGCATGCATCATTTTCAACCCTACATTATTGATTGGGGATAATCCAAGCTTAATGGAATTCTGCGAGGCGTAAAAGGAGAATCACAGCCTTCGTCGAGCTCTTATCAATAAACAAGTTGCCACCCTTATGATATGGCAAATGAGAATGAAAATCATTGTTGAAATTGTCTTACGATGCCCTAGTTAGTTGTAGGATACCTCTGACAGTAGTGTGTGAAGTCACATTCTTCCAGAACAGGGGATCACATGATATCAAACTAAAATTAGAAACAAAATCTCATTTTTCTGATTTTTGTTTAATTCACATCACATAAAACCTAAATTTGTCTTATATGTAACCACCAACATTTACTTAAGGCAATGTTGTTGCTATAAAGAAGTAGTTGTGCACTAAATCAAGGAGTTGATCGATTAGAGAGGAGGTAGTCCATCCATCGATTGGGAAAGGCACAGACTCACTTCGTCAATCAATTAAATTTCTCAGATGTAAATCAATCTCTTATGAAAATGTATGGAGGACACAAAATTAGAGAGTCTATCCATCAATTAGGTAGGGTGCAATTAAATTCCTTAGGTGTAAAAGTCGAGCTTCTAAGGGTCGATTTTATCAAATATAGATCTGGCATGGAATTGCCCAACACAATAATTGTAATGAAGTAGCAAAAAATGATGTACTTGTTGATTAATATTTGATTCGATGTTCTGATTTAATTTAATAAATGTTGGCTTCTGCATTTGTTTTTTTTATATAAGAATTCTATTTTTTGTTTTTAAACGTTGAGTTGGTTTGGGAATTTCTCTAGGGAGTGGCAAGGATCCACCACAACCTGGAGTCCAGTCCCTCATTCTTCATAGATTTAGGAATTGTTTAATTTGTAGAATCATATTTCGTTTCCAATTGTAATTTAAATGGAATCTAATATTTCCTAATTCTGCACTTAGATCATTATTTTGTTTTCCAATTTATGAGTTTGATTTAGTAGTGAGAACAGATTGTAATGTTTTAATTTTGAATAAGTAACACTACCATTTAGAGTGTCATTCAAGGTTTGATTTTTTCATGCATAGCGGGATTTTTCATAATAATTAAATCTCTTTTAAATTAGAATTATTCTTGTTTTCGTAGTATAATCACTTCTTTATAAGAGCAAGTTTGAGCGTGGATTTAATTGTGCATGTAGCTATGATTTAAAGTTTTCATTATTGAGTGGCATGTTAGAACAAAATTTAGATTCTTTGAATTCGAACGTGTTAAGACCGCCATTTAGAATAATAATTCCAAGTTTGCATAATATAATGTTTTTTAAAGTTTAAAGGATTTGATTTGATTTTTTTGAATGCTTGCAAGATTTAATTTGATTTCTTTATGCATCCTGAGACATAGGTTAATAATTAGATTTGTTTTTAGTTACAATGATTCTTTGTTTTCGTAGTGTAGCAATTTCATTGTAAGAGAAATTTTTAATATGGATTTGCTTGTGCAGGTAGAGAGATCAATTCAAATGCAACATGATTTAGAGTTAGTTATTGAGTTACCTGATTTGATTTTGGAGAGTGATCTTGTGTTATTGAATGATTTATTTAATTTAGATCAAAGTCTTTGAGTTAAAGGTTTCTCGTAGATTATTTTCAAGGATACTTTTAATAGGGTCTTTTAAGTGTTTTTTTTACATGAAGCAAAGTAGTTTTCTTTTAGAAATAGTTAGAATTGTCTTTTGTTAATTTAAATTTCGAATTTTCTATCAAGAGTAGTTTATATAGTTAGCTTAAGGTATGAATTTATAATGTGTGTCTTTTGTTTATCTCAAGCTTAGTTTCAAGTGTTAGTTTCTAAGTTAATGAGAGTAATAATTAGATTAAGGTTTCAATATATCATAGGGGATTTAAATTCGAGTAAGAGAAATATTGAGGATTATCTTGAATTTCATTATAGTTTAATTGTGTTATGGAGTTTTCAATGAATGAAATTGGTTAAGTAGGTTTCCTTTTCCGAATTTCTTGTTTGCCAACAAATGTGTGCTTCATTTCAGCACCTAGTTTATCATTAACAAGGAAACTCATATACTCTGAATAGTAAGCTGAGCCAATACACATTACAGGTCACGTTTACAACTTCAGATTGATAATTAATATTGAGAAGTTTAATCCGACAATTAAACCGCCCAACATTTTGGTGATGTATCCGTGGAGTTGTATTTTGGCTCAGGTAAAAATTTTCTTATAGAGTTTCAAGGGTATTGCAGGAAGTTAGAGAGCGGAGAGTGTAAGGTAAGATGTGAGTGAACAGCCACGCATCCACTTTTGTGGGCTTTCTCCAAAGTCTGGCCATCTTTCGTATCTCTTGAACTTTTATTTCCTTTATGTGTAGAAGTAGAAGCAGGCTTTAGACATTTAATTTTGAAATTGATTTTCTTTTCATAGATTAAATAGTACTTTGATTCAAAATTTTCCTTTCATGCAAGTGTGGTGCGATTTATTTCAGTCAAAATCTTTTAAAATTCATTTATCTTCAAAATCCAGTCTTCAACGATGTATCATTTTTGGGGTGCTGTAAGAACCCTTGCGTACTAATCTATGCGATGACAAAATGTACTAGTTTTCTCATTGAAGACAAGAAGATGGTATTTTGTGGAATCATTCAATGAGGAGTTTTCATGCTGCTACAAAGACGAAAAGCTCATCCAATGAAGAATTCACAAGTGCAAAATTTAACACCTTTCTTGAACAGAAATTTAATATAATTAAATCTTTGATTTCAAAATTGGATTATTTGCAGGAACAACAGAAGGATGAAGAACCACTCCTTATAGTGTGTGCCAACTATATAAAGAAGCACTTCCTTGGAAAGTGCCCACTTAGTGGTCTGGAAGTTTGCAAAATTTGTGAGGATAGTCATGAAAGCGAACATTTCCCATCATTGCCACGATTACGAAAGGTACTCACGAAATCAATTAAGGAATAAAATCAACCACCAGGTATAGCTCAAAATCCAACACCATTTGATACTTAGAATAATGATTAATTTCCTGCGCAGGTTCCTTAGCATGTTTATAATCCTCGAACTTCATGGAAAACTTCCGATCCTCCTCCAATTGAATATCCAACTTCATGGCCACAATGGCCCTCTCCTTGGCTGTCATCCTCTAGTCAGATATCTCCAGGGCCTCAAGAATCATTCAGATCTTTATCTCTAGCGCAATCTCCCTCGAAAATTAAATCATATGAGCACCATCAACAGCCACAATATATCTCCAATGCACCATTAAGTTATACTCCTCCATGGTCATAGCCGCATGTGCAACCTTACCCTAACCCTAGACCTAGCCTTAATCCATATCCTAGCCCTTATCGTAACCCTAGACCTAGCTCTAATCGATAACCTAACCCTAGTACAAACCCTAAACCTAGCCCTCATTCAAACCCTAGCCTTAACTCAAACCCTAGGCCTAATCCCAATCCAAATCCAAACATTAGTCCAATCATTAACGAAATCCCTAGGCCAAACCACACCCTAAACCCTAATCTAAACCATCAAATTGCACAGCAAGTCGAACCACCTATTATTTCCCTTCATTCCCCTTTTGAGAAAAATGCTACATCTTCCATGTTGTAAAAGGGAATGAATCTAGAAACTTCCCCGATTACTACAGAGCATTCACCATGGGAAGATATAATTCGAAAAACACAAGAGGAGCAATCTTTCATTGGAAGTTGTTCTGAAAATGTTGTTGAAACTCAAAACCTTAGAATTTCTCTCAACCATTCTTGCCAATTTTAAAATCAAATATTTGAGCCTGAACTTGAGGGAATTATTCTTTTGTCTTTCACTCGTTCATTTTTGCCTCCAAGAAAGTGAATATCAAACTATGAAATACTTGCCTCAGTTGGAAAATCATAAATTTTTGGGTTCCATTGAATCCTGGTTTTGTGCAGTCACTGAGCCATCTTATTTCCTCATCATTCAGAAACTCTTGGTACCATATCAATTAAAGAAATTGATTTATCATGCATTCATATGTCTTAAATTTTATTCCTTAAAACTAAGCGTGAGTATAATCAGCATTTTTTTACGGACATGGCTTCATTGGAAGTACTTCTATACTTAAACGGGAGTCTTTCGCCTCTCAGGGTAAAATAGGGTAGGATAATAAATTAATAAAGTTGTTATCATGCTATTAGGGTTTTGAATTTTAAATAATGCCTGTTAAAACTAATTTTGATTCAAATTAGTTGTTGACACACACATTTGTGACAAATCTTGTTGAGTACAATTTGCTCTAATGCCTCATTATTTTGAAAAAAAAATAACCATGATTAATCACTCCAATAAGATTTCATCTCGGATATATATTTTCATCTTCCCTTAGAAGGTACTATTGGAAAACCCCTATGGCAGACCACTCTTGTAAATATCATGATGAGTTATTCGGTTAAACATTAGCATTCTTAACTCAAAGAATATTTCAGTCATTGTCTGGGATATCTTTAACAAGTTTTTAGGGTAGAGGAATTAGCCAGCAATGATTAGTAATTTAAAAATTTTCATGCCATCCTATACTGTTAAGGAGTAGATCTGTCTCCCAACTTATTAAGTAACCTTTAAGGTTAATCATAATCAGAGCCTACAAATATTTAGAGAAGGATAGGAGGTCTCATGATGAGACGAACTACCATAATCATGGGACGTAGCGTGCATGACATTACCGCTCTTGGTCACCAAGCTAGAGTAATGGCTTTCAGCCAAAAAGTTGGAAGACAGGAGGTCTCATCAGGAGCCGTCCTGTTCATCCATGTTACTTCTTCTGAGTGGCACTGCCACCAGCTGGTGACCAAGCCAGGATAGTGGCCTTAATCTAAAAATTCAAACAAGCTAACTTTGAATATATACCTATTAAGTGGGATACTTACATTTCCCTAGGTTAACAAACATCCATACCGAGGTTATGGACACCTGCGGGCAACAGGGCCATGTCAGTGGTATTAAAGTTAACTGCATACTATGATTCTCTTGGTTATCGTTCTCTTTCCCTAAGACTCATCCTTTTTCTTCGACAATGGTTTTAAGACAATTTGAACATGATGCTTTGAGTTCTATGTTTCAAAAATTGAAGAATCTTTAATGATGTGTTACCCTTAGGGAACGTTATTCATTGTACTAGATTAAGAAAAGATTTAGTTTTGAATCTGGATGAAAACGTAATAAAGAGGTTTTTTATTAGTATCATAACTCACTTTAATTCCATGGTATTAAAAGTGATGAATTACTCAATGATGACTACTCATAAGGTGTTGGTTGCCGACAATGTGATTTGATTGTAGTTGCCTCTAAATATGTGATGCATGACCTAGGTACAAGATTGTTTTAATAGGTGCAGGAATCTTGTGTTTCTCTTTCTGAAACTGCATTTTTTCAATGAAATTTTATTTTCATCATAAGATTTTGGGAAGAAAAAAAATAGGGAATTCATTTGGGACAAGGTAATAGGTATGTGCAACACTATTTTCTCCATAAATGTTTACTTTCAGTACCTGATGTTGTTTTAGAATTTGACATGGTTTTAGCTGGTCAAGTCATAGTAATACCAACATTGAGGGTTAATGAATGCATTACAATATCAAGCTAAACTCTTTGTTGACATTTTCCATACCTTATTTCATTGTCTTATAGTTTTGGCTTGCACGAGGACGTGCAAGAAGTTCAGCGTGGGGGGATGTTGAGCTGGATCTTTGTCCAAAATTTTATCAAATAAATACATGATTGTACCTAGTGTTTGATCATTGTTTATCCATTATGTTGTTAATTAGAGTCATTTACAATTATATTATGAATCCTTGTTGAATAAGTGTTTTGTTTAATTGTATCGTTAATAAATGTCTTCTTGATGGCAGGTGATGGCAGGTGAATAAGTTACTGCAAAACTGCATTTAAATATGGATCCTTACGTAAAAGCAGCAACTGGGTAGTTGAATTGATGTAGGTGAAAATATCAAATTTGTGACCAAATGGAGCTGAATATCTAAATTCCGAGACGTGGGTTGTGTTCAGAGCACCATTTTTCATATAACTTAAAAACCTTTTGTAAAAATTTTGCTTCGTGAAGGAGTTATCGTCAGGGGAATATTCCACTCAAGACCATTTCTGAACATGAATTTATTGGGTCTCTATGAATATTGCTACTCTGGTTATGTTTGGGGATTAAAAAAAATCTTGATTTACTCTTAATATGCCAAAGAGATTTATAGATTCAAAACTAGTTGTGTGGACAATGGTTGTTAGCCCTTTCATAAAATTCACATTGACCATCACGGAGCAGCATGTACCATACAAGAACTCAAAACTCACATATCTTCCCCAACCTTTACTGGGAAGAAATTCAAATATTGATGTTTTTCAGTGTATCTCTTGATGGAAATTCCTTGAATTAATCTAATTATGCTTTGTTGCATTTGGGGTGCCTCGGAGACAAAATCATATGCGCACTTCATATTTTCGGTTGAGCTTTAGCTAACAGGCACATGAGAAGTTTGTGTGTAAGAATGCAATGATGAGCCATTATAGTGAGGAGACATGACCGTTAATCTATGAACAACCTTACGAATCTGCGTTGAAATTGAGATTGAGAAAGCCACAATGGAATTTCTCGTAAATGGGATGCTAATGTCTGATTCAATGAAATACAACAGGCTCCGACTACAAAAAACCAATTGTAATGGAAATGTATGATTCTTCTCAGACATGAGATCAATTATGGAGTTCGGGATGCACAACAGTTTCAATGGTTTCAATGATTTTTGCTGCAAGCGCTCATACCACTAATCACCAATCATTGGAGAACTCGTGGTTTCAACCTCGCCAATGCTTAAACACTTGTTAGAGCTTCAACTAGCTATCTAATTTTTTCCCAACGGTCAATGGAGTGTTATTAGTTGATGCTCCTGAAATCAAGAAAGCTCCAAGAGGAGCCCCTGCGAATGTTGTCGTTGGTATAGAAAGGCTTGGAGGTTCATCAGAATTTGTTGAGAAGGTTGGAGAGGATGAATTTGGGTGTATTCTTGTGGATATTCTGAAAGAAAATAATGTGTAGCATAGAATCAACCTCCACATTCAATCAGGCCGGGTCCTTTGTATTTTTGGATGCCAATACTATCAATTTGTCAACTTGACAATTTCTGTCCAAGGGTCTTTACAGATCATCGTTTCTGAGAATGCTGGAAATCAGGGCTCAACACAAAAGGAATACCTTCAAACGATCAGCTTTAGGTTTAATATTGAAAGAATTGAGCGAGGACGACAATAATGGGAAGCCATCTGAGGTGTCCGCACTAGTGGTGTGCTTTTTGAATTGCTAATTGAGGATCATGGCTACCAATTGTGGCACCCATAACACGCATTTTTTTCAGCCATACTTTATCGATTGGGGATAATCCAAGCTTAATGGCATTCTGAGAGGCATAAAAGGTCAATCGCACCCTTCATCAAGCTCTTATCAATAGACAAGTTGCCATCCTTATGATATGGAAAACAAGAATTAAAATCATTGTTGAAGCTACCTTACGATGCCACAGTTAGCTATACGATACCTCTGCCGATAGTGTGTGAGGTCACATTCTTCCAGAACTCAGGATTGCACTAGCTCAAACTGAAATTAGAAAAAAATTGTTATTGTTCTCATTTTTGTTTAATTCACATCACCTGAATCCTAAATTTGTATTATATGTAACCACCAACATTTAATTAAGGCAACGCTGCTGCTATAAAGTAGTAGCACAGTGTGTGAGGTCACATTCTTCCAGAACTCAGGATTGCACCAGCTCAAACTGAAATTAGAAAAAAAATGTTATTGTTCTCATTTTTGTTTAATTCACATCACCTGAATCCTAAATTTGTATTATATGTAACCACCAACATTTAATTAAGGCAACGCTGCTGCTATAAAGTAGTAGCTATGCACTAAATCAAAGAGTCGATCGATTATATAGGAGGTAGTTCGTCCATCAATTGGGAAAGGTACAGACTCACTGAGTCCAACAATTAAATTTCTTAGATGTAAATAAATCTATTTTGAAAATGTAGGGAGGGTGCAGAATTAGAGAGTCCATTCATCAATTAGACAAGGCGCAGTTAAATTCCTTAGGTGTAAAAGTCAAGCTTCTAAGGGTCGATTTTCTCAGATATAGATCCATCATCAAATTTCCCAGCATAATAATTATAATGAAGAAGCAACAAATGATGTACATGTTGATTAATATTTGATTCAATGTTCTGATTTAATTTAATAAATTTTGGCTTCTGCATTTTTATTTTTTTTATATAAGCATATTAATTTTTGTTTTTAAATGTTGAGTTAGTTTAGGAATTTCTGTAGGGAGTGGCAAGGATCCACTGCAACCTACAGTCAAGTCCCTCATTCTTCATAGATTTATGAATTGTTTAATTCGTAGAATCATTCTTCATTTTTAACTGTGTTTTAAATAACATCTAATATTTCCTAATTCTGCACTTAGATCATTATTTTGTTTTCTAATTTCTGAGTTTGATTTAGTAGTGAGAACAGATTGTAATGTTTTAATTTTGAATCAGTAACACTGCCATTTAGAGTGTAATTCAAGGTTTGATTTGTTCGTGCATAGTGAGATTTCTCTTAATAATTAAATATCCTTTAAATTAGAATTATTCTTGTTTTTGTAGTATAATCACTTCTTTATAAGAGCAAGTTTAAGCATGGATTTAATTGTGCATGTAGTGGTGATTTAAAGTTTTCATTATTGAGTGGCATATTAGAACATATTTTAGATGCTTTCAATTCAAACGTGTTAACACCGCCATTTAGAATAATAATTCCAAGTTTGCATAGTATAGTGTTTTTGAATGTTTACAGGATTTGATTTGATTTGTTTGAATGTTTGCAAGATCCAATTTGATTTGTTTAAATGTTTGTAGGATTTAATTTTATTTTTTTATGCATCCTGAGACCTAGCTTAATAATAAGATTTATTTTTGGTTAGAATGATTCTTTGTTTTCGCAGTGTAATAATTTCCTTGTAAGAGCAATTTTGAATATGGATTTGATTTTGCAGGTAGAGAGATCAATTCAAATGCAGCATGATTTAGTTTTAGTTATTGACATACATGATTTGATTTTGGAGAGTGAGCTTGTGTTATTGAATGATTTATTTCATTTAGATCAAAGTATTTGAATTAAAGGTTTCTCGTGGATTATTTGGAATGACATATTAATAGGGTCTTTTAAGTGTTATTTTTTACATGAAGTAAAGTAGTTCTATTTTAGAAATAGTTAGAATTGTCTTTTGTTAATTTAAGTTTTGAATTTGTTATCAATATTAGTTTAGATATTTAGCTTAAGATGTGAATTTATAATGTGTGTCTTTTCGTTATCTCAGGGGTAGTTTCAAGTGTTAGTTTATAAGTTAATGAGAGGAAGAATTAGATTAAGGTTTCAAGATATCATAGGGGATTTAAATTCGAGTACGAGAATGATTGAGGATTATCTTGAATTTTATTATAGTTTATTGCATTATGGATTTTGTACTTAACAAAATTGGTTAAGTAGGTTTCCTTTCCAGGATTGCTTGTTTGCCAGCAAATGTGTGTTTCATTTGAGCACCTAGTTTATCATTAATAAGGAAACTCATATACTTTGATCAGTAATCCGATCCAATATGTAGTACAACTCATGTTTATGACTCCCAGATTGATAATTAATATTGAGATGTTTAATCCGACAATTAAACCACCCAACATTTTGGCGTCGTTGTCGGGAAGTTGTATTTTGGTTCAGGTAAAAATTTTCTTACAGAGTTTCAAGGGTATTGTAGGAAGTTAGAGGGTGGAGAGTGTATGGTAAGACGTGAGTGAAGAGCCATGCATCCACTTTCGTCGGGCTATTCCAAAGTCTAGCCATCTGGCGTATCTCTTAAACTTTTATTTCCTTTATGTGTAGAAGTAGAAGCAGACTTTAGACATTTAATTTTAAAATTGCTTTGCTTTTCATAGATTAAATAGTACTTTGATTCGGTATTTTCCTTTCATGCAAGTGTGGTGAGATTTATTTCAGTCAAAAGATTTTAAAATTCATTTATCCTCATAATCCAGTCTTCAATGATATATCATTTTTGGGGTACTGTAAGAACCCTTGCGTACTAACCTATGCGATGATAGAATGTACCAGTTGGCCCGTTGAAGACAAGAAGATGGTATGTTGAGGAATCATTCAATGAGGAGTTTTCATGCTGCTACAGAGACGAACAACTTATCCAATGAAGAATTCACAAGTGCAAAATTTAACACCTTGCTTGAACATAAATTTAATATAATTAAATCTTTGAGTTCGAAATTGGATGATTTGCAGGAACAAGAGGAGGATGAAGAACCACTTCTTATCGTGTGTGCCAACTGTAGAAATAAGCACTTCCTTGGAAAGTGCCCACTTAGTGGTCTGGAAGTTTGAAAAATTTTCCAGGATGGTCATGAAACCAAACATTGCCCATTACTGCCATGATTACGAAAGGTACTCATGGAATCAAGTAAGGAATCAAATCAACCGCCAGGTATAACTCAAAACCCAACACCATTTGATACTTGGAATAATGATTATTTTCCTGGGTAGGTTCCTTAGCATGTTTATAATCCTCGAACTCCATAGAAAACTTCTGATCCTTCTCGAACTGAATATCCATATTCATTGCCATAGTGCCCCTATCCTTGGCTGTCATCCTCTAGCCAGATATCTCCATGGCCTCAAAAATCGTTCAGATCCCTATGTCTAGGGAAATATCCCATGCAAATTCAATCATATGAGCACTATCAACAACCTAAAAATATTTCCAACGCACCATTAAGTTATCCTCCTCCATGGTCGCAACTGCATGTGCAACCTTACCCTAACCCTAGGCCTAGCCTTAATCCATCTCCTAGCCCTTATCCTAACCCTAGACCTAACCCTGATCGATACTGTAACCCTAAACCTAGCCCTCATTCAAACCCTAGCCTTAACTCAAACCCTAGGCCTAATTCCAATCCAAATCCAAACCTTAGTCCAATAATTAACCAAAACCCTAGGCCAAACCGCACTCTAAACCCTAATCTAAACCATCGCGTTGCACAACAGTTTGAACCACATATTCTTTCCATTGATTCCCCTATTGAACAAAATGCTACATCTTCCATGTTGGAAAAGGGAATGAATCTGGAAACTCCCCCCATTACTACAGAGCATTCACCTCGGGAAGATATAATTCAAAGAACACAAGAGGAGAAATCTTTCATTGGAACTTGTTCTGAAAATGTTGTTGAAATTCAAAACCCTAGAATTTCTGTCAACCATTATTGTCAATTTGAAAAACAAATATTTGAGCCTGAACTTGAGGGATTTATCTTTTGTCTTTCACCCGATCTTTTTTTTCTCCAAGAAAGTGAATATCAAACTGTGGAAGACTTGCATCAGTTGGAAAATCATAAATATGTGGATTCCATTGAATCCTGGTTTCGAGCAGTCATCGAGCCATCTTATTTCCTCAGCATTCAGAAACTCTTGGTACCATATCAATTAAAGCAACTAATTTCTCATGCTTTCGTATGTCTAGAAGTATATTCATTAAAACTAAGCGTGAGTATAATCAGCGTTTTTTTACACACATGGCTTCATTGGAAGTACTCCTATACTTAAAGGGGAGTCTTTCACCTCTTAGGGTAAAATAAGGTAGGAGAATAAATGAATAAAGTTGTTAACATGCTATTAGGGTTTTTAGTTTTAAATAATGCCTGTTAAAACTAATTTTGATTCACATTAGTTGTTAACACACACATTTGTGACAAATCTTGTTGAGTCCAATTCGCTCTAATGCCTTATTATTTTGCAATAAAAAAAATAACCATCATTAATCACTCTAATAAGTTTTCGTCTTGGATATATATTTTCAGCTTCCTTTAGAAGGTACTATTGGAAAACCCCTATGGTGGAACACTCTTGTAAAGATCATGATGAGCTATTCAGAAGAACACTAGAATTCTTAACTCAAAGAATCTTTCAGTCATTGTCTAGGATATCTTTAACAAGTCTTTAGGGTAGAGGAATTAGCCAGGAATGATTAGTGATTAAAAACTTTTCACGCCATCCTGTACTCTTAGGGAGTAGATCTATATCCCCACTTATTAAGTAACCTTTAACGTTAATCATAATCAGAGCTTACGAAGATTTAGGGAAGGATAGGAGGTCTCGTGATTAGCCAACCTACCATGATCATGGGACCTAGCATGCATGACATTACTGCTCCTGGTCACCAAGCCAGAGTAATGGATTTCAGCAAAAAAGCTAGAAGATAGGAGGTCGCATCACGAGCTGGCCTGTTCATCCATGTTACTTCTTGTGAGCAGCACTACCACCAGCAGGTTACCAAGCCAGGATAGTGGTCTTCATCTAAAAAGTCAAATAATCTAACTCTGAATCTATATACCTAGTAAGTGGGATGACATTTCGCTACGTTAAAATACATCCCTACCGAGGCTATGGAAACCTGCAAGTAGCTGGGCCATGTCTGTGGTATCAAAGTAAACTGCATACTATGATTTGCTTGGTTATCCTTATCTTTCCCTAAGACTCATCCTTTTTCTTCGACAATGGTTTTAAGATGATTTGAACATGATGCTTTGAGTTCTATCTTTCAAAAATTGAAGAATATTTAATGATGTGGTACCCTTAGGGAAGGTTATTCATTGTATTAGATTAAGAGGAAATTTGGTTTTGAATCTAGATGACAATGTAATAAAGAGGTTTCTTATTGGTATCATAAATCACTGTAATTCTCATGGTATTCAAAGTGATGAACTACTCAATGATGACTACTCACAAGGTGTTGGTTGCCAACAATGTGTATTGATTGTAGTTGCCTCTAAATATGTGATGCATGACCTAGGTATGAGATTGTTTTAATAGGTGCAGGAATATTGTGTTTCTCTTTTTGAAACGGCACCTTTTCAGTGAAATTTTATTTTCATCGTAAGACTTTGGCAGAAACAAAATAGGGTATTCATTTGGGACAAGGTAACAGGTATGTGCAACACTATTTTATCCATAAATGTTTTCTTTCAGTACCTGATCTTGTTTTATCATTTGAAATGGTTTTAGCTGGTAAAGTAATAGTAATACCAATGTTGTGGGTTAATCAATGCATTAAAATATGAAGCTAAAGTCTTTGCTGACATTTTTCCTACCTTATTTCATCGTCTTATAGTTTTGGCTTGCACAAGGACGTGCAAGAAGTTCAGCGTGGGGGGATGTTGAGCTACATCTTTGTCCAAATTTTTATCAAATAAATACATCATTGTACCTAGTTTTTTATCATTATTTATCCATTATGCTGTTAATTAGAGTCATTTATAATTAAATTATAAATCCTTGTTGAATAAGTGTTTTGTGTAAATGTCTCATTAATAAATGTCTTCTTGATGGCAGGCAATGGTAGGTGAATAATTTACTGCAAATCTGCATTTAAATATGGATCCTTGCATAAAAGAAGCAGTTGGGTAGTCGAATTGCTGTAGGTGAAAATATCCAATTCTCTACCAAATGGAGTAGACTATCTAAATTCCGAGACATGGGTTATGTTCAAAGCACTGTGTTTCAGATAACCCAGAAAAGGTTTGGAAAAATTTGGCTTCGTGAAGGAATTATCGTCAGGGGAATATTCCATTGAAAACCATTCCTAATGTGAAAGTATTGTGTCTCTATCAATATTGCTACTCTGGCTATGTTTGGGATTAAAAAAAATCTCAGTTTACTCTCAATATGCCAAAGATATTTATAGCTTCAAAACTAGTTTTGTGGACAATGGTTGTTAGTCCTTTCATAAAGTACAGATTGACCATCATCGAGCAGCATGTACCATACAAGAACTCTACGAACATGCTTACGAATCTACATCGAAATTGAGATTGAGAAAGCCACAATGAAATTTCTCGTAAAGGGGATGCTAATGTCTACTTCAATGAAATACAGCAGGCTCTGACTACAACAAAGAAATTGTAATCGAAATGTACGATTATTCTCAGACATGAGATCAATTCTGGAGTTCAAGATGCACAATGGTTTGAATGGTTTCAACAATTTTCGCTGCAAGCGCTCATACCACTAATCACCAATCATTGGAGAAATCATGGCTTCAGCCTTGCCAAGGCTTCAACGCTTGTTACAGCTTAGGCTAGCTATCTAATTTTGTCCCAATGGTTAATGGAGTGTCATTAGTTGATGCTCCTACATTCAAGAAAGCTCCAGGAGGAGCCCCTGCGAATGTTGTTGTTGGTATATCAAGGCTTGGAGGTTCATCAAAATTTATTGGGAAGGTTGGCAAGGATGAATTTGGGAACATGCTTGTGGATATTCTGAAAGAAAATAATGTGGAGCACACAATCAGCCTCCACATACAATCAGGTTGGGTCCTCTGTATTTTTGGAGGTCAAGACTATCAATTTGTCAACTTCACAATTTCTGTCCAAGGTTCTTTACAGATCGTTGTTTCTGAGAATTTTGGAAACCAAGGCTCAACACAAAAGGAATACCTTCGAATGACTAGCTTCAGGCTTAATAGTGAAAGCATTGAGTGAAGATGACAAGAATGGGAAGCCATCTGAGGTGTCCCCGCTAGCGGTCTGCTTTGGGAATTGTTGATCGAGGATCATGGCTACCAGTTGTGGCACCCATAGCACACATTTTTTTCAACCATACATTATTGATTGGGTATAAGCCAAGCTTAATGGCATTCTGAGAGGCGTAAACGGATAATCGCAGCCTTCATCAAGCTCTTATTAATAAAAAAATTTCCATCCTTATGATATGGCAAACGAAAATGAAAATCATTATTGAAGTTGCCTTACGATGCCCCAGATAGTTGTATGATACCTTTGCCCGTAGTGTGTGAGGTCATATTGTTCTAGAACCTGGGATCGTACCAGCTCAAACTGAAATTAGAAACAAAATCTCATTGTTCTGATTTTTCTTTAATTCACATCACCTGAATCCTAAATTTGTCTTATATGTAACCACTGATATTTAATTAAGGAAACGTTGCTTCTATAAACCAGTAGCTCCGCACTAAATCAAGGAGTCGATCGATTAGATAGGAGGTAGTCTGTCCATCGATTTGGAAAGGCGCAGACTCACTAAGTCCAACAATTAAATTTTTCAGATATAAATCAATATCTTCTGAAAATGTAGGGAGGGCACAGAATTAGAGAGTCCATCCATCAATTAGACAGGGCGCAATTAAATTCCTCAAGTGTAAAATTCAAGCTTGTAAGGGTCGATTTTCTTAGATATAAATGCAGCGTCAAATTGCCCAGCACAATAATTGTAATGAAGCAACAACAGATGATGTACTTGTTGGTTAATATTTGATTCAATGTTCTAATTTAATTTAATAATTTTTGGCTTCTGCATTTGTTTTTTTATATAAGCATTGTAATTTTTGTTTTTGAACATTAAGTTAGTTTAAGACATGCTGTAGGGAGTGGCAAGGATCCACCGCAACCTAGAGTCAAGTCCCCCATTCTTCATAGATTTAGGAATTGTTTAATTTGTAGAATCATATTTAGTTTCGAATTGTCTTTTAAATAGCATCTAATGTTTCCTAATTCTGCACTTAGAGTATTATTTTGTTTTCCAATTTCCTAGTTTGATTTAGTAGTGAGAACAGATTGTAATGTTTTAATTTTGAATAAGTAACACTACCATTTAGATTGTAATTCAAGGTTTGATGTGTTAATGCATAGAGGGATTTTTCTTGATACTTAAATATCCTTTAAATTAGAATTATTCTTGTTTTCATAGTATAATCACTTCTTTATAAGAAAAATTTTGAGCATGGATTTAATTGTGCATCTAGTGTTGATTTAAAGTTTTCATTATTGAGTGGCATGTTAGAACAGATTTTAGACGCTTTGAATTCGAACGTGTTAACACCGCCATTTATAATAATAATTCCAAGTTTGCATAGTATAATGTTTTTGAATGTTTGCAGGATCTGATTTGGTTTTTTTGAATGTTTGCAGGATTTGATTTGATTTGTTTGAATTTTTGTAGGATTTAATTTGATTTGTTTATGCATCTCGAGACCTAGCTTAATAATTAGATTTATTTTTAGTTGGAATGATTATTTATTTTCGTAGTGTAATAATTTCCTTGTAAGAGCAATTTTGAATATGGATTTGATTGTGCAGGTGGAGAGATCAATTCAAATGCTACATGATTTAGTTTTAGTTATTGAGTTATATGATTTTATTTTGGAGAGTGAGCTTGTGTTATTGAATGATTTATTTCATTTAGATCAAAGTCTTGAATTAAAGGTTTCTCGTAGATTATTTGCAATGATATTTTTAATAGGGTCTTTTAAGTGTTATTTTTACATGAAGCAAAGTATTTTTCTTTTACAAATAGTTAGAATTGTCTTTTGTTAATTTAAATTTTGAATTTGTTATCAAGAGTAGTTTATATAGTTAGTTTAAGGTATGAATTTATAATGTGTGTCTTTTGGCTATCTAAGGCTTAGTTTCAAGTGTTAGTTCCTAAGTTAAAGAGAGGAATAATCTTATTAAGGTTTCCAGATATCATAGGGGATTTAAATTCAAGTACGAGAATGATTGAGGATTGTCTTGAATTTCATTATAGTTTAATTACATTATGGAGTTTGCACTGAACGAAATTGGTTAAGTAGGTTTCCTTTTCGGGATTGCTTGTTTTTCAGCAAATGTGTGTTTCATTTCAGCACATAGTTTATCATTAATAAGGAAACTCATATACTATAATTAGTAAGCTGAGCCAATGCCCAGTAAAACTCACATTTATGACTCCCGGATTGATAATTAATATTGAGAGGTTTAATCTAACAATTAAACCGCCTAAAACTAAAACTAAAACTATAAGAGTTTTTGGATAGAGGCGATATAAGACCAAGTGTATCCCCATGGGAAGCACCAGTACTGTCTGAAAAAATAAAGATGGCACATTCAAAATCTGCATAGATTATCGACAACTGAATAAACTGACAATCAAAAATAGATATCCTCTACCCAGGATAGATGATCTATTTGATCAAGTGAGAGGGGCCGCAGCCTTTTCAAAAATTGATCTAAGGATAGGCTATCATCAACTGAGAATTAAATATAAAGACAAAATTAAAACTTCATTCAGAACAAGATACATACACTATGAGTTTGTGGTCCTGCCTTTTGGGTTGACTAATGCACCTGCTACTTTTATGTGCTTAATAAACAATGTTTTAAATAAGTATTTGATGAAATTTTCTCTAGTAATTACTGCTGACATTCTGATATATTCTAAGAATGAATTTGAACATAGAGAACATCTCATAATTGTCTTACAAACACTCAGAGAACATAAGTTGCATGCTAAAATTAGAAAATGTGAGTTTTTCAAGGATAAAATTCAATACCTGGGCCATATAATGTCAAATAAAGGATTAGAAATGGACAAAAAAAAGATACAATCTATAATGGTTTGGACTATACCTACTGATGTTTCCTTTATAAGATCTTTCATGGTAATTGCAGGATACTATAGGAGATTTGTAGAAATATTTTGAGGCTTAGCATACCCTATCACATCTCTACAGAGGAAATGAGTGAAGTTTGAGTGGATAGAAAAATGTTAACATAGCTTTGAACAGTTACAACTTAAACTTACAACTGCACCTATTGTAAATATTTTTGATCCAAATCAAGAATTTGTAGTATGTACATATTCTTGTGGAGAAGGATTAGGAGGAGTATTATTACAATAAAGCTCAGTAATAGAATATGAGTCAAGGAAACTAAAGAAACATGAGCATAATTATAGTGTGCATGAATTGGAGTTAGCTACTGTAATACATGCTTTGAAGATGTGGAGAAATTATCTGTTAGGGAAAAAGTTTATATTAATGACAGATCACATCAGTTTAAATTATTTCTTCACATAACCTGATTTAAATGCTAGACAAGCTAGATGGTTGTCATTCCTTAGTGATGTTGACATGGAGACCAAACCATGGAAAATTTTAGGGGCTAATATTCGCAGGTGGGCTAATTTTCCATGGTTTTTCCAAAAAAAGTATTTGCCAATTTCCTTTTTTTTATAAAAATGGTTCGCCTAAATTTTACAATATAAAATTATTATACATTAAAAATTTCCCACATTATACAGAAAATATATATAATATCATTATAAATTTGAATAATTTTACGAATACATCAATAAACATTTTATAGTTTGCATATTAGGGACTAGTGAGATTCACCAATCTTTTAAACTTCAAGATAATTTTCCATCCATAAAATTATCCCTAGACCAAACATATTAAGGGGAAGGAAAAAAAGGTTGCAGATGTTTTAAGTAGAAATGTTGGTCAAAGTGTTAATAGTGTTGTTAGTAGTGCCAAATTTGATATTGAAGGATCGATCCAAGAAGTAGTGAGACAAGACCCAAACTATGAAAAACTTCAAGAAAATTTTCAGAAACAAGATATGAAGGGGTATACTCAAAACTAGAGCAGACTAATTTGCTATAAAGAAAAATTATACATCCCCAATGTGAACTCATTAAAAAGTGAAATTCTAGATGAGTATTATAAAAGACCCTATGCAAGACATGCAGGATATCAAAAATTAATTTCAGCCTCAAGAAATAAAATGTTCTAGCCATTTATGAAAAAATATGTGGCTAATTATTTAGCTAGATGTTTGGACTGTCAATAGGTAAAGGTAGAGCATCAACATCCAACGGGATTGATGAATCCTTTACCCATTCTTGAATGGAAGTGGGAAACAGTTTCCATAGACCTTATCATTTGTTTACCAAGAACTAAATACCAACAGGACTCTATCATGGTAGTGGTTGATACCTTGACTAAGGTTGCACGCTTTTTACCCATACAATCTACTTTTGGTACAACTCAAGTAGCTAATGTATTTATGAAAGATATTGTAAAATTTCATAGTATTCCTAAAATGATCATATCAGACAGAGATGTAAAGTTTACTGCAGCTTTTTGGAGGAATCTCTTTCGAGGAATGGTACCAAACTGAACCTTAGTACCACATACCATCCCCAAAATGATGGGAAAATTGAAAGAAAAAACCATATTTTACAAGACATGTTGAGAATGTATGTAATGGAGAGACCAAAAAAGTGGGTGGACTTCCTACATTTAGTAGAGTTTTTCTACAAAAATAGCTACCAAACCTCAATCTAGATGAGTCCTTTTGAAGCATTATATGGTATAAAATTCCATAAACCTCTAATTTGGAGCCAAGCAGAGGATAAGTTAATATTTTGACCTGATGCATTGCAGGAAATGGAAAGAAATGTAAAGAAAATTCCGCAAAATATGAAAACATCACAAGATAGGCAGAAGATCTACGTAGATAAAAAGACAATTCAATGTGGTTGATCATGTCTACCTGAGGATTAATCCCAGGAAGAGTAATTTCTACAGTGATAGTTGTGAAAAAAACTAGCACCACTCTATTGTGGACCTTTTGAAGTACTGGAAAGAGTGGGATCAGTAGCATAAAATTTGGCTTTACCTAGTCACATTAAGGTTCAATATGTTTTTCATATTTCATTATTAAAAAATTATGTGCATGATCCTACTCATGTTATTCAGTGGAATGTTATATAGGTGGAACCAGAAGGGGAATTCCTTGTAGAGCCACTTCAAATCTTGGCACGGGAAGAAATTGAGCTCTGAAATAGAACAATGGTCAGGGTGAAAGTGCGGTGGAGGCACTTTTCACCTGAACAGGCTACATGGGAGCGAGAGGAATATATTAAGGAAAAATATCAATCACTGTTTGAAAAGTAAATTTTATATTTTTTTCTTTACAACACTGAGCACGATGTTTTGTTTTAGAGGGGGAATATGCAATGTCCCTATTTTCTCTGCTTCTTTTAGACATTTGAACAAGTCCTAAAGGGTAAAGTGTACCCCAAATTAAAAAAATTATTGTGGATTTATTTATATTAATTTAATAAAATAAAAATGAAATTAATTATGCAAAGACTAGATTATGATTAGAGATCTAGAAATGAAATCCATGAGGGTTTATAACATTCATAATACTTTCCAAGTTATCCAAAAATCCTTGGAGGCAATAAATTAAACGTTAAAAATTAGATTGGAGATAAAATATAAAAAACTACCCAAGTAAAAAGGAAAGTTACTGGGAAGAGGTGGAATAGAACTAGAAAGAGGAAAAGCTAGTTTAAAAGTACTTTTGTGGAAGAAACAAAAGTAAATCCTAGGAAAAAAAGGAAAACAACATCCTAATTAACTTGACGTAGTTAAGGAAGCAAGGTGATGGGAAAGTAGGCTTAGATAAGTAGATTCAAGATAGGCAAGAGGTTGTCTATTACTAAAAATTTGATCTCTGCTCGGGGGGAGCTGTGGAGAAAGAGCTCAAAGGTTGGGTGCAACCTAGTCTACCTTAGGTGGTATGCACAAGTTAATCTCATTTTAACTTATAATTTTAGTATTTTTATACTTATTATGGTGAAGTAAGATTGCAGAAATGTACTTGGTTAAATATGTTCAATATTAGTTATGTACATTTAACAAATTAAACTGTAATATCTATAGTAGTCCTCTATATGGTTGTACAAACAAGAACCTGACGAGTACCAACTCTTAGAATGTCTAAAACTTGTTGAAGGTTTAGATATGATGTTAAGTGATTCTAATAAAAGTATTACTAAATAATTTATTGTCTTAGTATTGTTTTGCAAATCAGTAAATTCTATTAGAAAACTGATATAGAAGGGAAATAATTATGCATGAGAAATAATGTGGAATTAGTACAGTCAAGAAAATTCTAGTGTTGTAGTATAAATAGAAAAAATAGTATATACACTGAGACATAATAGATAGAAATGGAAATGTCTGTTAAGAAAGAAATTAGAAATTATTACTATAGTTAAACTAAAAACTTTTACGAGAGTACTAGATTAGAGTTCAAAGAAGATTTCATTAAAATATGAAAGAGTTTATTCCATACAGTACATAGTCATGTAATTATAAATGTCTAATTCCATAGAGTTATATAGTTCAAATAAAATATGTACATAACAAAATTATACAAAGCAGGAACTCTGTCCCTTTATAAGGAACTGGGAAGACTCTCTGGAATTTATGCATAGTTTGGATGTCAGAAAGCCCAAGTGGGTAACAGGACCAATGTGGATAGAACAAGAGACAATTTATGATCCAATAGAAAATGTTAATAACTGTATAGAAATCTAGATTTAGGTGAATTGTACCTTCATAAGAAAAAACCATAATTTAGTTCTAGTTCAGGATTATAAACACAACAGTAAATGATAATAGATTCTAAAATCGAAAAGAGTTAAATGATTACCTTAGCAATGGATATAGGATGTTTAACCTGTAATGATCAAGGGATAATTAGTCAATGCCGAGAAGTACGAAATTTACATTCCAAATCCAAAATAGTTAAGTTAAAATTGTTAGACCAAAATTCTATATGCAGAGATATTTTCCAAACAGAAACATTCAAAACATACAAGTGCTGAGAGAGACAACTACTGTAAATCATGTGGCAAGAAACATCGCCAAAATTAGTTCTACCCTGTAAGATCGTCAAGTTAAACACCAATCCACTATGATAGAAATAGAAGTTGTGATTGTTGAAAAACCTTTTTCAGGTTTTATATATCTAGGTGCATATTTAAAATTTATAAGTCCTCAAATTGTTGGAAAATTCAAATTGAAGTCATAGAAATTTCAGCAAACATGGTTAGTTTAGTTACCTACCCGAACAAAAAGAAAAGTGACCGATAAATTACCCAAGACAATTATAAATTTGAATGGGTATGGGACTTAACTGGATTTGAATATTTTAACTCTAGGTTCCTATAATCTGTTTGTAGTAATGGAATGGTAAGACAAAAAGAAAGCTATGTTAAATTGTTTAAAAAAAATAATACATTGTATAGATGTTGAGGGAAAACCTGTGCTAGAGAAAGGGGAACCCAAACATATGTAACTGAGAAAAATTTCAACACTTTAATTGAAAAGAACAATAAGAAATGGATGCCAAGTGTAGGTTGTACATGTGGAGGGATTGGGACAAGAACCTGAAAATGATCTTGTAGAAATCTTACCAGTCATCCGAGAGTTCAACGATGTGTTTCCAGATGAAATTCCCAATCTGCCCCCTAAAAGAGAAGTTGATTTCTTAATTGAATTAGTACCACGAGCTACACCAGTCTGTAGAGCCCCACAAAGAATGAGTACCCTAGAATTGATAGAGTTAAAACTGCAATTACAAGAGTTGTTGGACAGAGGCTTTATAAGACTAAGTGTATCCCCATGGGGAGCACCGGTACTATTTGTCAGAAAGAAATATGGCACATTCAGAATGTGCATAGATTATCGACAACTTAATAAAGTGACAATAAAGAATAGATATCCTTTACCCAGGATAACTGATCAATTTTCTCAAGTTAGAGGAGCCACAATATTTTCAAAAATTGATCTAAGGACAGGCTATCATCAACTGAGAATTAAAGATAAATCCATAAGTAAAACTTCATTCATAACAATATACAGACACTATGAGTTTGTGGTCATACCTTTTGGGTTGATTAATTCACCTGCTACTTTTATGTGCTTAATGAACAGTGTTTTAAATAAGTATTTGTACAAATTTGTTCTAATATATATTGATGACATTTTGATATATTCTAAGAATGAATCTGAACATAAATAACATCTCAAAATTGTCTTACAAACACTTGGAGAACATAAGTTGTATGCTAAACTTAGAAAATTTGAATTTTTCAAGGATACAATTCAATAATTGGGCCATATAATTTCAGAGAAAGGATTAGCAGTGGACCCAGAAAAGATACAATCTATCATGGATTGACATGTGCCTACAAATGTTTCCTCGATAAGATCTTTGATGGGAATTTTAGGATACTATACGAGATTTGTAGAAATATTTTCAACCTTATCATACCCTATCACATCTCTACGGAGGAAAGAAGTGAATTTTGAGTGGACAGAAAAAATGTCAACGTAGCTTTGAACAATCAAAACTTAACTTACAATTCCACCTATTATATAAAATTTCTGATCCAAATTAGGAATTTTTAGTATGTACAGATGCTTGTGGAGAAGGATTAGGAGTATTACTACAAGAAAAAGCAGTCATAAAATATGAGTCAAGGACAGTAAAGAAACATGAACATAATTATAGTGTGTATGAATTAGAGTTAGATACTGTAATACATGCTTTGAAGATGTGAAGACATTATCTTTTAGGGAAATTTTTTATATTAATGATAGATCACATCAGTTTAAATTATTTCTTCACATAACCTGATTTAAATGCTAGACAAGTTAGATGGTTATCCTTCCTTAGTGAGTTTGACATGGAGATCAAACATATTAAGGGGAAGGAAAACAAGATTGTAGATGTTTTAAATAGAAATGTTGGTCAAATTGTTAATAGTGTTGGGAGGAGTGAAAAATTTTATATTCAAGGATTGATCCAAGAAGTAGTGAGACAAGACCCAAACTATGAAAAAATTTAGGAAACATTTCAGAAACAAAGAGATGAAGGGGTTTAATCAAAACCAAAGAGGATTGGTTTTTTATAAAGATAGATTATACATCCCCAATCTGAACTCATTAAAAAAGTGAAATTGTAGATGAGTATCATAAAAGACCCTATCCAGGACATCCAAGATATCACAAATTAATTATAGCCTCAAGAAAGAACATTTTCTGGACAGGTATGAAAAAGGACATGGCTAATTATTTAGTTATATGTTTGGAATGCCAATAGGTAAATGTAGAGCATCAGCATCCAGTAGGATTGTTGAATCGTTTACCCATTCCAGAATGGAAGTGGGAAACAATTTCCATAGACTTTATCACTGGTTTACCAAGAACTAAATAGAAACATGACTCTATCATGGTATTAGTTGATACCTGGACTAAGGATGCACACTTTTTACCACTACAATCTAGTTTTTGTACAGCTCAATTATCCAATGTATTTATCAAAGAGATTTTAAAATTGCATGGTATTTCTAAAATTATCATATCAAACAGAGATGTAAAGTTTACTCCAGATTTTTGGAGTAGTCTGTTTGGGGGAACGGGTACCAAATTGAAATTTAGTACCACATACCATCCCCAAACTGATGGGAAAATTGAAATAACAGACCATATTTTACAAGACATGCTAAGAATGTATGTAATGGAGAGACCAACCAAGTGGGAGGACTTCCTACATTTAGCAGAGTTTTCCTGCAACAATAATTACCAAGCCTTAATAGATATGAGTCATTTTGAACCATTATATGCTATAAAATGTCATACACCTCTAAGTTGTAGCCAACTAGAGGATAAGTTAATACTTAGACCTTATTCATTGTAGGAAATGGAAATAAATGTAAAGAAAATTCAGTAAAATATCAAAGCAGCACAAGATAGGCAGAAAATCTATGCGGATAAAAAGAGAATGCATACATAATTCAATGTGGGTGATCATTTCTACCTGAGGATTAAGCCCAAGAAGAGTACTTTGTACATTGGTAGTTGTGAAAAACTATCACCATGCTACTGTGGACCTTATGAAGTACTAGAAAGAGTGGGACCAGTAGCATACAAGTTGGCTTTACCTAATAACATTAAGTTTCACGATGTTTTTCATGTTTCATTATTAAAAAAGTATTTGCATGATCCTAATCATGTTATTGATTGGAATGTGATACAGGTGGAACAAGAAGGGTATTTCCTTCCAGAGCCACTTTGCATCTTGGCACGGGAAGAAATTAAGCTCTGAAACAGAGTAATGGTTAGGGTGAAAGTGCAGTGGAGGCACTTTGCACCCAAAGAGGCTACCTAGGAGCAAGAGGAAGATATGAAGGAAAAATATTCATCATTGTTTGAAAAGTGAATTTTATATTTTTGTCTTTAGAACACCAAATATGGTGTTTTGTTTTAGAGGGGGAATATGTAATGTTCCCATTTTCTCTACTTTTATTAGACATTTGAACAAGTTCTAAAGGGTAAACTAGACCCCAAAGGAAAACAATTATTATGGATTTATTTTATTTTAATTTAATAAAATCAAAAGGAAATAAATTTTGCAAAGACTGGATTATGATTAGAGATCTGGAAACCAAATCCATGAGGATGGATAAGGTTCATAGGGAATTCCAAGTTCTCCAAAAATCCTTCGAGGAAATAAATTAAATGTTAAAAATTAGATTTGAGTTAAAAATATAAAAAAATACTCTAGTAAAGAGGAAAGTTACTTGGAAGAGGTGGAATAAAACTAGAAAGAATGAAGTCTAGTTTTAAAGTACTTTTGTGCAAGAAGCAAAAGGAAACCCTAGGCAAAAAGGAAAACAACATCCTAATTAATTGCACGTAGTTAAGGAAACAAGTTGATGGGAAAGCAGGGTTAAATAAGTAGTTTCAGGATAGGTAAGAGGTTGTCTATTACTGAAAATTTGATCTCTACTTGGGGGGAGCTGTGGAGAAAGAGTTCAAAGGTTGGGTGGAACTTAGTCTGCCTTAAGTGGTATGCACAACTTAATTTCATTCTAACTTATAATTTTAGTGTTTTTATGCTTATTATGGTGAAGTAACATTGAAGAAATGTACTTGGTTAAATATGTTCAAGAATAGTTCTATACATTTAACAGATTAAACTATAATAACTATAGTAGTCCTCTGTATGGTTGTATAGACAAGAACATGATGAGTACCAACTCTCAGAATGTCTAAACCTTGTTAAAGGTTTGGATGTGAGGTTAGGTGACTCTGAGGAAAGTATTACTAAATAATATTATTGTATTTGTATTATTTTTCAAATCAGTAAATTCTATTAGAGAACTGATATAAAAGGGAAATAATTATGCATGACAAATAATGTGGAATTAGTACAGCCAATAAAATTATTGGGCTATAGTAGAACTATAAAAATTAGTATATACACTGAGATATAATAGACATAAATGGAAATATTTGTTCAAAAAGAACTCATAAATCATTACTACAGTTAAAATAAAAACTTTAATGCAAGTACTACATCAGAGTTCAAACAAGATTTCATTAAAAGAAGAAAGAGTCTATTCCATATAGTACATAGTCATGTAATTATAAATGTGTAAGTCCATAGAGCTATATAGTTCAAATAAAATCTCTATGTAACAAAATTATACAAAGCGAGAACTTTGTCCCTTTCTAAGAAACTGGAAAGACTCTCTGGAATTTATGCAAGGTTTGCATGTCAGAAAGTCCAAGTGGGTAACTAGAATAACCTCGATAGAAACAATCCACAATTTATGATCGAATAGAAAAGGTAAATAGTTGTATACAAATCCAGAATTAGGTGAGTTGTACCTACACAACACATAACCATAATTTAGTTCTGGTTGAGGATTATAAACACAACAGTAAATGATAATAGATTTTAAAATCAAAAGGAGTTAAATGATTACCTTAGGGATGGATATAGGATGTTCAACCTGCAATGATAAGAGGAGAATTGGTCATTACCGAGAAGTACAAATGTACATTCCAAATCCAAAACATTTATGTTAAAATTGATATACCAAATATATCTGAGTATTATATATATATATATATATATATATATATATATATATGACTTAAGAAAGTTATATTCTTGTACAAGGTAAGAAAGTTAAAAAATGTTTTGACTATTCAAACAGAAGATTGAAACTCAAATCAAATAGAATTACAATCATGTACGAATGGTGAAACGATGAGAAGGAAGCCATCGTAGAAATCAACCAAGTGTGAAACCTATAGGTGGGATTAGTTTAAATTGAAACAATTTCAATATCATAAACTTATCATTCTGAGAATATACTAAATTAAATTATAAACGCAATACATGTATCTACTAAGAATGGTGATTTAAGAATTTAAGATCCTTAGTATTTTATAAAAACCAAAATTGGTATTCGGAATTTCTGGGCATGCGTTTTTCCATTTACAATATGATCTCTACCACAAAGAGTCAATAGTGGTCATTACATATAGTTACAAACCTATGAAGGTCTCAGAAAAATGGATGGATTGAGTACAGTCAGATAACTAGCGTGTTAGCAAATTTCTCTTGGTAAAAATATAAACCGATAATAGAAACTATGGTGGTATTGATAAATACCAGTAAATATTGGTAGCGACTCTAGAATGGCAACGTTGGACGAGAAAAGTAACTTCTATCTGGCCATATGGTTTAATAAAAAATGCAGTCACAAATAACTAACCGTAATAATATTAAATAAGAAACCGAAAGCTTAAAACCCTAAATGAAACTACTTTGGACTCACAGTAAACCAATTATGTTTCTGAACTAAATTCGTAAATTATAGAGAAAAAAACCAATATATTGAGAAATAAAATACATTCAGGGTGAGCTCCATTTCCAAATGGACTTACGAGTTGTAGTTCTGTTTTGGAGGAAAGACCGGAACCAAAACTCCACCATGAGCAGTAGCATAAATTAAGGAAGGCAATCGTCTCTGGAACCTTGAACAAAATAATAAAAAATAGTTAAATCTAACAAATAAGTAAAGGATTGGAATGAATCTAAGGCCTGAATAACTAAAAACATAATAAGGCCCAATCTCTAGGACCAAAAATAGAAAGCACGATGAGAAATAAATAAAAACAAAAATTGTGCCTGGAGTATTTCTTACTGGTGAAAGAGATGACGAGAAATTAGAATTCATCTTTGTGTGGAAAACATAAGTCCAAGTTGCTGAGTACCGGGAGAAATCCTTCTCTCTAAGTGGAACGTGAGATTGGGGCACTGAGGTAACATGTTTAACCCGAAATTGAAATCCATAAAAAGGCAAAGGTGGTCACTCCACAGAGAACCCAAAGAGCAATTCTACCAAACCAAAGAACGAAACCATTTATGGAGATTCAAAACCTTAACTTAAAACAAATCCAAACCATCCACATGGTAAGAGATTTAGTGTTTGGAGGATTTCCTTCAGATTTATGGGTTAAATAAATGACGAGACTAGCCATGTCATCTTGTAGGTTCAATTAAATGTAAAGAATCTCGATGAATATCTCAAATAGGAGTTGGTGAAATCATATACGGCGCATTAACACATATCAATCCAGAGTAAAAGCAATATGACTAACAAATTTAATTAGGAGTGACATGGAGTCTATAGCTACTAAGTTAGCATATGTGGTAAGACATGTCAAGTTAAAAGTCGAATCCTAATTAGCAATACGAATAATGTAGTGTGAACCTCATTTCACTTAATATCTAAATTCGATCCCTCGCTATTATACATTGGGAGGTGGGTTAAGAAAAACGTGGATATAAATATATACCAACATTAAGTTGACTCTTCATAAGGGGTTGTATACACGTTCTAAACCTATGGAATATTAATATCTTATAGACTGAAGTTAAATCAAGGGGGTTCTCCAATGAATAATATATAAATATAGGTCCGAAAATATATGTGGGTGAAAACAGTTAAAAGGAAAGTTGGAATAAAGTTTAATTGGTTGGGAATAAATTATGCTTAGGAAATGTATAATTAGTTAACTTGAGGGGAAGAATTGTATTAATATTTTAAAGGTAAATTTAACTATTAGGTTAAGACATTTCATATAAAATGAAAGGGAATAGTTACATAAGACATATGGTCTCCTAGTCACTGAAGTCTATTCATTTTAATATAATGAATGTCTGGTCAAAGTAATGGAATAATAAAATTACAACATAGTAAAATGTTAGGGAAGGATATACGTCAAAATGTGATGAACAATAATCAGTTCACAAAGTGTAGTTAGTTGTATTTCTATAAATAAATAAAAATTGACGAAATGGAGATGATAAAGTTTATCTGCATTAGACCATTTCATATGACTACCTCACAAAAGTTTTTGAAAATATAAATCATATTCAACTTATGCAAACCAACTTACGAGGCATCTACATTCTTTGCAAATTAGATTACCAACTTCGACACCAAAATTGGGTTATTAAATCCATAGGACTATGATTCAAGACCACACGGTAAAATAAACTAAATAAAATATACATGCTTAGGGTCCATTTATATATGTTAACACTCTTTGATTCTTGAATACTTTGGATATCTACTTATATGGAACTATGAAGAGTAATCGAACCTTGAAATTTTCCTTTCGAAACTAAATCCAATATCTAGGGATTATTATTTTGATAAATTGATTAAGCCCATTGACTCTTGAATTCTCAAATAGCTAAATTTATTTTCTCTCAGTATCATGACTATTTTCCACTCATCATCTACTAGAGTTAGATGGATTTTCACATGGAACCATGAAAAATGGATCTTTTACCCTTCAAACGCTAAATATGAATCTAGTTTATCATATACTCCCTCGATTGTTTGGAGACATTAGATATCTAGATTTCCAACCTCCCTTTCCATTTAATCCAGATCTTCTAGAAAAACCTTGTAAAATAATTAACTATTGAACTCTTCTCTTGGATCATTGGATACGTGAATTGCTTGAGATTTTGGGCCTTTTGTTGATTTGAGTGAAAATTTCATATTCACTAGTAATTTTTCTAAAAGCTAAACACATTGAATATTGTTGCCAAACCAGTATATGGTGTGAGTCCCAAGACTACCACATCAAAACTTCAACCAATAAAAAAAAATTCCACGTGTATTTTTTCCCCACATTAGCTCTGTTATGTGGCTATCACATCATCTACGACATCATTATTTTTCCACATGTCATTGGAAAATAGGGTGACTTGGTTTCTTAAATATTCCAAAATTTTAAGCCACATGTTTGAACTTCAAATATCCATGTCATCATCTTCTACCACATTATGTGATCTTTCATCCTACGTATACCTCCATTTAAGCTAGGTTTCATTGATCGAATATCAAATAAATCCATAATATGAATTTTTATTTAAAAACACTTTTGTCGTAGACCCAAATGTCTATAGGTTTAAGAATGGATTTGGTACATAGATTTTTGAATCAGTAACAAGAATATGACCTAAATTCCCGAACATGATGCAAAATATCGGATAGCCTATAGAACATGGATGCATTCTCAGAGGAAAGATAGACTAAAAATGTCAAAACATATGTAAAATTTGAATAAACTTGCATATGTGATGCATCCATATACGATACAAAGACCTATATTCTTTGCGCAAGGATGGAATTTTGACTGGTCTTGGAACCTTATGTGATCACATAATACTATTTTAATTTTCTACCTCATAAAACTTATTTTTGGAGTGTAGAAATTGAGTAAAGGATTGCACCTCGAAGAATTTGATACCTCTGAGGGAATGATAAACTCACTGTTAGATGGATGTAAGTTTTTTCAAGTTGAGGGCAACAATGCCAGAGCTTTAGATCATCATCATTATGTATATGTTTGAGATTAACTTCAAAATTCACATTATGTTCTCTCTTATTGGCATGATGATATCATTTTATTATTTAATTTAGTGTGGGTAGTTTGCCTTGAATGGTTTGTACATCTCTTTTTGGATTCTTTGAGTGGTTTGTGTGTTTACATGTTTACATTTGGATGGTAGTGTTTTTAAATGTTACAACTGTTGTGTTATAGTTTTAAATGTGTATGTAACTGTCTATTAATAAATAGTTGGTTATGAACAAGAGAGACAATATTTTGAACAATTTGCAGGAGGATTGATACTACACATGTTTTTCATTTAAGTTTACTTATTACAACTTCTGAAAAATAATTAATTCTTAATAGTGTCCCTCTAGGTATTACTAAATATATCTTCATGCGTAGTTTTAATAATTTATTAAGTTAAGATTAATCTTCAAATAAAATGTTTATTTTCTAATGTTTGAAGTAATTAACTTCCTTGAATAATATTTCGGTTAGTTTTTTAATGTATAGTCTATTTTCCAAAGTCAAGAAATATTGTATATTTGAATGTTTTTAATGATGTTGTTGAATGAGTAGCAAGATTTCTAAAATATTTACATCAAAACAATTATCACATCTCTTTAATAATATATATATATATATATATATATATATATATATATATATATATATATATATATATATATATATTAAATATATATTTTCCTCTTATATATATTTTGAATACATTGTTGGACGCAATTATCGATTAGTAATTTTGAATATATATAATTGTGGCGATAAAGAAGGAAGGTGACCCTCTCAAAGATTTTTCACTTTGTAGGAGGATTGATTCTACACATATACTTAATTTTAATTCTACTTATCACAACTTTTGACAACTAATTAATTCTTAATAGTATCTGTCTAGGTATTACCAAATATGTCTTGAAAACTAAATTTTTTAATAATATGTAGCCTAAAAATTAGCATCTAATTCATTTAATACAAGCAACCAATTAGTATTGGAAAATAAAATCTACACTGAAATCAATGCATCTAAAGCAATAAATGAAATGATATTAGAAATCAACATCTACACTCAAATAAATGAATCTAGTTCATGCAATCAAATAGGATTATAAATCCACATCTACACTCAAATCAATGCATATAGTGCAAACAATCAAATAGGATTAGAAATCAACATCTACACTGAAATCAATACATCTAGTGAAAGAAATAAAATAGGATTAGAAATCAAAATCTACACAAAAATCAATGCATCTAGTGCAAGAAGACAAATAGGATTAGAAATCACCATCTATACTGAAAGAAATGGATCTAGTGTAAGAACTATTCTTCCGTCTCTCCCCTATCCATCTAATCATGAAAAATATTTTTGATAATTTAAATCCTCAATATTAACAACATTTAATCCATCTAATGCAAGAAATAAAATAAGATTAACGAGAAACATAAAAACTTAAATTAGTGTATTTAATGCAAGCAATCAAATAAGGCTAGAAATTAACATTTGCCTTGAAGTCCGTGCATCTAGTGAAAGAAATAAAATACAATTAGAAATCAACATCTATGTTGAAATCAGTGCATCGAGTGCCAGGAGTCGAATACATCTATATCCGATTTAATTTCCTACATCACAAACGTTAAGAAAAGCATATAAAAATCAAATATATCTAGAGTCGGTTTAATTTCCTATGTCATAAATCTTGAAATACATGCATCTAGCCCAAGCAATCAAATATAATTAGAAATCTGCATCTATGCTGAAACCAATGCATCGAGTTCAAGAAATCAAATACATATAGATTCAGTTTAATTTGATACATCATAAAGCTTATGGAGACGGTTTATGAAATGAACGTATCTGGAGCCGGTTTAATTTCCTATGTGAGAAGCCTTGTTTTTGGAGTGTAGAACTTGAAGAAAATTTTTCACCTCGAGAGATTTGATCCCCCTCAAGGCATGATAGAAATGGTATTATATGGATCTAACATGGCTCTAGTCGAGCGCAACAATGCTACATTTTTAGATCATCATTATTATTTATATGTTTAAGATTAACTTCAAAATTCACATTATGTTTTCTTTGCTTAGCATTACCATATCATTCCCTTCTTGAATTTCGTTTATGTTGCGTGCCTTGGATCGTTTTTCCATTTGTTTTTGGATGCCTTGAGTGGTTTATGTGTTTACATGTTTAAGTTTGGATGCTAGTGTTTGTGAATGTTACAATTGTTGTGTTATGTTTTTATTTGTATTTAATTTTATATTAATAAATAGTTGGTGATGAAGAAGAGAGACAATAGTTTCAATAGTTTTCAGGAGCATTGATACTACACGTCTATTTCATTTAATTTAAGATATCAAAACTTATGAAAAATAATTAATTCTTAATAGTACCTCTCTAGGTATTGCTAAATATATCTTCATGAGTAGTTTTAATAATTTAATAAGTCAAGATTACCCTTGAAATAATTTTTTTCTTTGCTATTGTTTGACACAATTTATTTCCTTCAAGAATATTTTGATGAATTTTTTTAATCTATATTCTATTTTTCAAAGTGAAGAAATAATGTATCCTTTAATATTTTTAATGTTTTTTTTATGTGTGACTCTATATAAAAAACATTACATCGAAATAATTATCACATCTCTTTCAAAAATATTTTGATTTGTTTTGAATTTTAATAACTATCAATTGCACCATATGTTGCAAAGGAAATGCTATAAAGAAGTAACACAGAAACGAGTAGTATAAAGGAAAACATATGTGATTTAATTGAATATTTAACTTATAAATATAAATTATTTTATTTGATTTTTAAAAGAAATTATAGGTTTGGAGACTTGTTTGGATAAAGAAATTGAAATTTTGGTTTTTTTTAGATCCAAGCTCCATTATATGTATCCTTTTGAAATTGGAATACCTCAATTAACAATACAAGAGGTCCACAATGATCCATAATGCCAGCCACTTGTAGATGTTATATATTCTAAAAATTTGATGTGTGTAAATTTGTGAAAGGAAAGAATGACATACTTGAAAGTTTTGTACCTGATATGGAAGAAATAGTAGTTCTTACAGAAGAAGAATTAAGTCAGAATGGAACATGATTTATTCCCCTAGTACTATGTAGTTCACCTGGCAGTTGAAAACATACACAAACAGAGTTCGTTAAATATGGTAATCCCCATTCACTTGGATGAAGTAATTCCCTCATTAATTTGACTGAGCCAAATATATAATATTTTATGTGTTGTCACAATTCTACTCTCCGTGACCGGGAACAGAGTGGGAGAATTTAGAAATATCTAGATGTGTGATGTGGATTTTTTTTCTTATACGAACAAGAAATAACTAAGGTTCAAGGGATTATTTCCCAAGTTGAAGGGATTACTCCCCGAATGGTATGGTACAAAAGATGGAGCGGTGAAATGTTTGGGGACTGTCTAAGTCATTGCGTCAAATATTTTCATTTTTGCGGTATTTCAAATTTGCGACCTATTTATATCGCAGATGGTCAGTATTTAGAAAGCATATTGAAAAAGATGTGGTCATCAAATCTAAAATGGCTTAGCTGCTATAAGTATCGATACACTTTCCTACCTTCTTGGACACCCATGGAGAGCCTAACCGTTCTACAAATGGAAGGGTACAGGTTGAAAACATTGTGGCAACATGAATATCAAGTATATTTTTCTTCTTTTTTAATTGAATTTGATTCCATTTGGGACGTGAAAATAATTATTTGAGTCTTACTGATAACTGAAATGCAAACATTGCAGGCCCCTATTAAGTTGCAAGAGCTAAAAATCAGGGCTTCCTCCTTTTAAAAATTTCGCAAGTCCATATGGCAGCTCAAGCACTTGCAAAATATTTCCATATACAACAATTCATACCTAGAAGGAGTCCTGCTCAAAAATTTTCCAAAAGAATTTTCCAATCTGAGCTCCTTGAAATACTTGATTTTATATCGAATTTATATCGTTGTTGCCACATGAGATCACTGCTATAAAGTTTTGGACTGATCATAAACCTCCAAGACATTAACTTGAGTTATGCTTTCACCCTGCAAATGCTTCCAGAATATTTTGGGAATTTTATTCGACTCAAAAGTCTAAATTTGGGATTTTTCAAAAAATTGACAATCTCTAGCACAACACTTGGAAATATTATGACCCTTGAGTTGTTAGACATTGAATATTGTAGCAATGTGAGAGAAGTGCCTCCCGAGGTGGCACATCAATGCTGCTTGAAATACTTAAAATTTAAGGGAGAAAACATAAAAATAATTTCCTAGCTAGATCGTAAACCTATGCAATTTAGAAGCTCAGTCGATAGGCAATGATTCATTGGAAGTGTTATCGAATAACTTTTTACAATTGGCTAAGATGGAAGAGCGAATTATCACCAACTATGGGATATAATTCTTACGACATGAATTTCTAAATATGAACAATCTTCGAAGATTAACTATAGAGACATGTCTGTTATGGGGACTTCCATTTAGAAGGACTAAAGGAGAACTATTTGTTTTAGCTCCATGAGTTAAATCTGACCAAGACAAACATATAAGAGGTATTCTTTGGGGGGTGTGTATGCCCAAACCTTCAGATCCTCCACTTGAGGTCGTGTGAGAAATTGACACAAATAGGAAGGATTTTTGGTCTTTCAAAACTTCAAAGGTTGGACATAAGTGGGTATGTAACGTTAGAGGAGTTGTCGAATATTGGAATGTTGATATATTTGGACTATTTGAATGTTTCTAAACGCAGAAATCTCAAGATTATTCCAGGATTGTGTTGAGAATTAATTCCAACTCCAACTGAGCAGAAGGTCAATGAAATTCAATTTTGATGGGAGCTCTTGAAGGACAGCAGCAGAAAAAACTTCTAATTATGTTTGGCATGCAACCGTGCAATGAATTGTAGGTTTAATAATATGGGAAGTCCAAATTTTGGTTCATAAGGATGTAGCCTCTTTTAAAGTGCAACGCTGTGGTTTGAAACCACCCAACCTCCATCATTTAAACTTCTACACCCTCGAGTTCTTATCCTCACACCTACCCATTGTAAACTCTCCAGCAACCACACTTAACTCCTCGCATTTTATTTCAATTAAATATTCCATGTCACATGGTTTTATGTTGGAATTGTGAGCCAAGAACTCGCAGCTAGCTGCATTTCATCGACATTCAACATAAGTTACGAGGATCGAAGTTGACCCACCAGAGGAGGTGATGCCATCCCTCTTCCAGACCAATCACATGAGTTCTGTTGGGAAAATAAGCTGACAAGAAGGCTCCTACACACTCTGTCGAAACTAAAGAGGGATGGCCACGGTTGACAATCAGCGAGAGCTTAAATGGATGTGATAGTTTTAATATAAGACTTAGGTTTAATGTCTTTGTAAGCTGCGATATAAATTTTATTAATTTTTTTTTCAAACTTAGGATTAAATGTTATATGATATATGTTGTGAAGATGAATATTTACTATATATATATATATATATATATATATATATATATATAACCATATTTAATAGACAAAAATATATAAGAATGAGAAGAGCGAGACTGTGTAATATGCCGACAGCAGTAAGACTACAAATACTGTGTGCGTAGCAGTGAAGGAAATAACCAAAGAGATAGAGAGAAAGAGGATTGTGTGTGTAGTAGTGAACTGAAACATCATTTTGTTGTAAAACCAAAACAACATAAGTTCTGAGGAAATAAATTTCATTTTGTAATAGTTCAAGTTTTTAATGAAAGTTATGTTTTCACTCCATCTATTTGTGTGCACCTTTTGTTAAATATCTATGTTTGTAAAGGAATTTTATTTTCCTCTATGTTGTTCGGAATAACCAGAAATTCCAACATGGTATCAGAGCTAGTCCAAGCTCTTTGCATTTCCCAAAGAAGCTGAAATAAGGAAGGAGTTGTTTAAGCTTTTGACCAGCAGTGTGAAGGTTCAGCAAAGCTAGGTATTTAACAAAATAGATTTTTGTGTGTTTTTTTTAAAGAGTGTAGTCCAAATAAATGTAGGAATTTTATCTCTCACTAGTGAGAAGGTTCAGTTAAGAAACACAGTCAAGTTTTTTAGCATATTTCAGTAAGTTAGCTATGGTAGGAGCCAACACAAGCACGAGTATGGGAAATACTCAACTCCCATAGTTTAATGGGAAGAACTATGACTATTAGGCTATCATAATGAGAGAATTATTTGCCACTCAATATTTATGGGAGCTAGTTGAAGATGGTTTAGAAGAACCAGAAGCTGAACAAGAATTTAATGCCTTAACATAGGCAAATAAATATTTTCTGGAGAGTAATAGGAAGGACTAAAAAGCCCTTTTCTATCTCTATCAGGCAGTGCATGAAAGTATATTACCAAGAATAATAGCAGCAAATAATTCCAAGGATGCATGGGATACCCTCCAAAATGCCTACCAAGGTATGGAGAAGGTAAAGACAGCAAAGCTTCAATTAATGAGAAGATATTTTGATGTCATTTGCATGGAATAATATGATACAATAGACTCATTCTTCACATTGTTGATTGCGTTAGTTACCCAAATCAGATCTCATGGAGAGACAATAGAAGAAAGAAGAATAGTGGAGAAACTATTAAGGAACTTACGCTTATAAGGTTTGGTGTGATAGTAACAACCATTGAAGAGACAAACAATCTCTCGGTGTCTATTTTTTATTAGCTTCATCTATCATTGATGAAACATGAACAAATATTGAGTAGAACAACAAAATCATATTTGGAACATGCCTTTGAGACCCAAATGTCCTTTGGAAGAGGAAGAGTTCAAGGCAGATCAAACTACAAAGGAAAGGGTAGAGGCACAAGCCAGAACCAAGGAGGAAGAAACATCCCTGCAAATACAGGTGGAAGGGGTAGCAACCAAAGTCAAAATCAAAGCCAATTTAGCAGCCAACAAGGTGGAAAAAATCAAGCACATGGACAAAGGTATGATAAATCCAAACTCAGTGCTATATATAATGCCAATGAATGTACGAAGAAAAAGAGTTGCATGGGTAGTAGAACTAGTGTTAATTTTACTAAAGATAATCTCAGTGAAGAGAATTTGTTTTTAGCATGTAATTTTGCTGAAGAGAAAAATGAAGATATATGGTTTCTAGATTTAGGATGTAGCAACCATATGACTGGAAACATTTCTATTTTTTCCATGTTAGATGAAAATGTGAAGTCTCAAGTAACATTGGGCACAAATAGTAGTCTTTGTCATGGGTAAAGGCAGAGTAAGTGTTTTGACAAGGAAAGGAGAAAATAAATCCATATCAGATGTATACTATGTACCTGGTATGAAGTGTAACCTTTTGAGCATTGGATAGCTCATTCAGAAAGGATACAATCTATTCTTTGAAGATGATGTATGCACCATCATGGATAAACAACCAATAAATCAATTCTTTACAGAAGTGAAGATGACAAGAAAATGAATGTTTCCTCTCATGATGAGAGGAGATTTGAAGAAAGCAGCTACAGTGGTAGCAGTGACACAATTGACATTCCAAAGAGAAGCAAGAGATGAAAACTAATTATGGCATTTGAGATTTGGACATCTCAACTTTGGAGTTTTGAATTTGTTGCATAGGAAAAGGAATGGTAAATGGATTACCATTGATTGAAAATCCAGACAGCCTATATGAAGGCTACATCTTGGGAAAACAACATAGAGAAAGATTTCCATCAGGAAAGATCATAAGGGCAAAGGCACCCTTAGAGATAATCCATTTTCATTTGTGTGGACCAATGCAAACAGCATCATTAGCAGAAAGCCACTGTGTGCTAACCTTTATCGATGATTACAAAAGAAAAACATGGGTTTATTTCTTGACGTTGAGGAGTGAAGTGTTTTAGAAATTTTGATACTTTAAGGCTCTTCTTGAGAATCAAGTGGGCATAATATTAAAGTCTAAAGAATAGACAGAGGAGGAGAATATATCTCCAAATAATTTATGCATTTTTGCAGAGAAAATGGTATTCATAAACAATTTACAGCAAGCTATACAACACAGCAAAATGGAGTTGCTGAAAGGAAAAATAGAACCGTCATGGACATGGTAAGAAGCACATTGAAGAAAAAACATTTTCCAAATGAATATTGGGCTGAAGTTGTACATTGTGCAGGATATGCCTTGAATATATGCCCAACAAAGAGTGTTATGAACAGAGTTCCTGAAGAAGCATGGAGTGGCATAAAACAATTTGTCACCTACATGAGAGTATTTGGTTGTGTGGCTTATGCACACATTCCAGATCAGCTAAGGAAGAAGTTGGATAGTAAGGGGGATAAGTGCATATTTTTTGGATATAGTGAAGAATCCAAAGCATAAATATTGTATAACCCATCTACCAGGAAGTTTATAATAAGTAGAGAGGTACAATTTATTAAGGAAGAAGCTTGGGATGGAAGCATTGAGAAAACAATGAATGTAAAAATCTATTTGTTCCATGGTGATGATGAGGAAGAAAGGGCTGAAATACATCCCTCATTAGCAGCACCACCTCCACCAACACAAGGATAGCAAGGGACACCACAAGCAAGTATGAGAACACCCTTGAGAAGTGATGACAATGCTTCTCCAAGCACATCACAAGGAGAAGATTTGAGTTCTTCTATGAGCACAAGTTATGAAAGTGAAAGAGGAACCATATTCAGAAGTCTGAATGAAATTTATGAGCAAGAAGAAAGTATGAATTCTTTATTTGGATTATATTGTCATTATAAGATCCTATTCATTTTGAGGAAGTAGTAAAAGGTAATAAATGGATAGATGATATGGATGAAGTGATCAAATGCAATAGAGAAAAATAAGACATGGGAATTGGCTAATATCCCAAAAGGAAAATAAGTCATTGGAATAAAATGGGTTTATAAGACCAAAAGAAATGCGAAAGATAAGATTGAAAGGTACAAGGCCAGACTTGTTGTCAAAGGCTACAAGCAGCAACAAGGAAGAGACTATGAGGAAACTTTTGTACCAGTTGCAAGAAAGGAAACAGTAAGAGCAGTGTTGTCCATAACAACACAACATAAGTGGAAATTTTACCAAATGGATGTGAAATAAGAATTCCTAAATTGAGTATTGATGGAAGAGTTTGACGTTCAACAAACTCTGGGCTATGATAAAGAAAGCTAAAAGCACAAGTTATGAAAAATGAAGAAGGCTCTGTATGGGATGAAACAAGCACCAAGAGAATGGTACAGTAGAATATATGCTTATATACTGAATAATGGGTTTGAGAAATGTGAAGTAGAACCCACATTATACATCAAAGAAAAGGGTCGTAAGATGATCATTTTTCTTTTATATGTTGATGATGTGATATTCACAGGTAATGACGCTTACCTAATTGAAAATTTTAAGAGAGACATGAAAGAAGAATTTGAAATGACTGATATGGGATTGCTGAGATAGTTCTTAGGATTAGATGTAGAGAAAAATGAAAATATAATTTTTATTTCTCAAGCAAAATATGTAAAAGAAATTTTGGAAAGATTTAAAATGTAGGATTGCAAGGCATCAATTACTCCTACAGTGATGGGATTGAAGTTAAGAAAATAAGACAACAAAAATGATTTTGATCCAAGTTTTTATAAGAGCATAGTTGACAGCCTCATGTATGTGACTGCAACTAAGCATTATATTATCCATGTTGTGAGTTTAATTTCTAGATTCATGGGAAGGCCAAAGGAGGCACATTAGCAGGCAACAAAAAAAAAATCTGAGGTATGTGAAAGGAACAAAGAGGTATGGTATTTTATACACCACTTTCAAAAATTTTGAATTGATTGGATATACTGACAATGATTGAGCTAGAATTATATATGATAGGAAAATCACCTCTGGATATGTTTTTCATATGGGATCGGGAGCCATTTCATGGGCCTCTAAGAAAAAACCAATTGTGGCTCTATCAACAGCAGAGGTACAGTATATGGAAACTACAGTAGTAGCATGTCAAGCAATATGGATGAGGAGAATTTTGAGGAATTTGTGTCGTGAATAGGTAAAAGGCACAAAATTTTATTGTGATAATAGCTCAGCTATAGCTTTATCCAAGAATTTGGTGTTTCATAAGAGAACGAAACAAATTGCTGCAAAGTATCACTACATCAGAGAGCTAGTGAACAATGGAGAAATTATTCTGAAGCATTGCAAAATAGAAGAGAAGTTTTCTAATATTTTAACAAAACCATTGGGGGAGAAGTGTTTTAATTATTTAAGAAAATGTATGGGTATGCAAGAATGCAACAGTTGCAATTAAGGGGGGGTGTTCGAAATTAATTCCAACTGCAACTGAGTAAAAGGTCAACGAAATTAAATTTTGATGGGAGCTCTTGAAGGACAGCAGCAAAAAAAACTTCTAATTTATTTTGGCATGCAACCATGCAATGAATTCTGGGTTTAATAACCCTGCAAGTCCAAATTTTGGTTCACAAGGCCATAGTGTCTTTTGAAGTGCATTTAAATTTTTTCACCCTCACATTCTTATCCTCACACCTACCCGCCATAAACACTCCACCAACCACACTTAACTCCTCGCATTTGATTTCAATTAAATATTCCACGTCGCATGGTTTTATGTTGGAATTGTGAGCCAAGAACTTTCCCAACTCCATTACGTTGGCATTCAACATAAGTTATGAGGGTCAAAGTTGACCCAGCGGAGGAGGTGACGTCATCCCTCCTCCGGACCAATCATAGGAGTTTTGTGGGGAAAAGAAACTAGCAAGAAGGCTCCTACGCACTCCACCGAAACTAAAGAGGGCTCACCACGGTTAACAGTCAGCAAGAGCTTAAATGGATGCGATATTTTTAATTTAAGTTTTATTAAGTTTTATTTAACTTAGGATTAAATGTTATATGATATATGTTGTAAACATGAATGTTTACAATATATATATATATATATATATATATATATATATAAGAATGAGAAGATTGGGACTGTGTCATATACCGAGAGTAGTAAGACTCCAAAAATTGTGTTCGTAGCAGTGAAGGCAATAACCGAAGAGACAGAGAGCAAGAGCGCTAAGTGTGTAGCAACCGACTGAAACATCATTTTGTTGTAAATCTAGAATAACATATGTTTTGAGGAAAGAAATTTCATTTTGTAACAGTTCAAGTTTTTAATGAAAGTAGTGTTTTTACTCCATCTCTCTGTCTCCACCTTTTGTTAAATCTCTGTGTTTGTAGAGGAATTTTATTTTCCTCCTCGTTTTTCAGAATAACTAGAAATTCCAATAGATTGGTGCAACTCGCGAAGCTAATGTGACTACATGTTAATGGATTCCATGAGATGGTGGAGTTTCCTGGCTCAAAACATTTAACGTTGTTGAAGCATCTGCATGCCAGTGACTGTCTGAAGCTACGGTGGGAAGAGGGGCTGCCTGAACAAAACCTCAAGCTTGCCTCTGGGCTTGCATTCAGGGTTAGGGGTGCATGATTTATCTCATCTAAAGCTCCTAAGATTCAAACGAGGGGCGTAATTTTCCTTACGCTTATCGACATTCTTAGGCCTCTAGCTTCTTCAGGGGAGCTACAATATCTAGGGCCTGGGAGGAGGAGGAGTGTGGTGCCATTTCCCAGGCCTATATTTGGCCAGCGAATCATCTCACAGTAGTGCCCAACATCTCATCTCCCATTGAAAAGAAAACAGGATTTGGTTTGACATTTATTTTTGTCTTAAATTCCTTTCTCAACTTCCTCCTGCACAAAGAATAAAAAACAAAGAATCATTCACCTTCCCTAAATGAAGTAGAGCTCTCCTCTATTGTGGGGGGGAATTTCCAAGTGTATAAACATTAATTGTGACATGCCACCTCTCCAAATCCTCAAAAAAACCACCTTTTGCAACATACCACAGCCACAGGCATAGGCGCTGGTCATGAAGCCAATTCTAAATCGGTGTGGCCCCTGATTGAATCTTTCAATTCCCTCGCATGGCTCAGTTTTCAGCACACTACGAAATTTCTGAATGCGGGGTCGGGCACAGTGGTGAGATAATGTAGGTGAGATAGTGTAATTGATTAATGCTTATCGACATTTTTAGACCTTCATCTTCTTCAAGGGAGCTGTTGTATCTAGGCTGTGGGAGGAGGAGGCATGTGGTGCCATTTCGTGGGCCTTTATTTGGCTAGCAGATTGTCTCGCAGTAGTGCCCAACATCTCATCTCGCATTGAAAATAAAATAATATTCCATCCAACCTTTATTTTTGACTTAAATTCCTTTCTCAACCTCCTCCTGCACAAAGAATTAAAAACAAAGAATCGTTTTCCTTTCCTAAAAAAAGTAGAGCTCTCCTCTACTATGGGGGCAGATTTCCAAATGTATAAACATTCATTGTGATATGCCACCTCTCCAAATCCTCAAAACAACTACCTTTTGCAGCATATTGCAGGCACAAGCGCAGGTGCTGGTCATAAATCCAACACTAAATTGTCGTGGCCCCTGATTGGATATTTGAATTCCCTCGTGTGGCTCAGTTATCAGCACACTGCAAAATTTCTGAATGCGGGTCAAGCATGGTGGTGAGATAATGTAGGTGAGATAGTGTAACTCATTAATAACAATTTTCAATCTAAAGGTAGAAAAAATTTGAATTGTCTAACACAAAAATCAATGAAGCATAATGGTACACCTGGCACTTAGGTGAGCTATTTTCAAATAGTGATTCTTTACAACGTAAATATACCTTTTCCTCTTATATATATTTTGAGTACATTGTGGTAAGAAATTATCTATTAGTAATTCTGAATAAACTTTGAATATATGTAATTGTGGCAATCAAAATGGGAAGATGATCTTGTCAAGGATTTATTTTTACTTTGGAGTAAGATTGATGTTGCATATTGTTGGAAATATTGTCATTGATGGCAAAGGAGGCAGCAAAGATAGAGAAAGGCAAAGAGAGCAGCATAGCAGTAAGATGTAGAGAGGGTCGAGCAGCAGAGACAGGGTCATTTAAAGAAGAGGCAGAAAAAGGAGAATGAAGGAAGCAAGGAGCAGCATTAGACAAGAAGAAGAGAAAGAAATAGAGAGACAACAGAAGCATCAAAGAAACCAGCAATAGAGCGAGGCAAAAGAGAGGTAGATATGTTGTGCATTAATTGTAATATCGATCAGTCCGGGGTAAGCAGAATCATATAAGGTAACAGTGGAAGCGGTGTCTATTAATTAAACTATGTTGAGGAATTGCATAGCAAAGGCAATGGAGGCAGCAAAGACAGAGATAGGTCGAGCAGCAGAAGCAGGTAAGGCAAAGGCACAGGGAAGAACCGTTATCGAAAGACAGGAACAATCGAATACAGAGACACATCTGTTATTGCAAAGACAGTCGTTATTCCGAGAATCACTACCCAGCCGGGAATCGCTACCCACGCAGGAGTATATGTGCAGCGCATCATATAATCAAAGGTCCAAAGCATATTTATGAAGTTATACGGAGCGCATAATACAAAGTTTTATAAGGCGGGACCAGCAATATCGCAACTTTGCAACATTTCGCCATCGCACCATCGCAATATCGCAACTTCACAACATTGCGCCATCGCAATATCGCAACTTCACAACATTGCGCCATCGCACCATCGCAATATCGCAACTTTGCAACATTGCGCCATCGCACCATCGCAATATCGCAACTTTGCAACATTGCGCCATCACACCATCGTAATATCGCAACTTCACAACATTGCGCCATCACACCATCGCAATATCGCAACTTCACAACATTGCGCCATCACACTATCACATTATCGCAACCATCGCAATATCGCAGTTGGTTGAAACTACAAAGCAACTATCGCAAATTAGAAATTTGTGATTGTGATCAATCGCATTTGAAAACGTGTCAGGTGGGCCCGAAAGGAGTTCTATATGTTTTAAAACAGGCTTTATTGTATGCGCCGAGAGTATGTTAAGGTGTATTAAAAGGGCAGAGTATATGATTAAATCATCTTAAAATTAAGCCAAGAGAAAAAGTTGAGTTATATATATATATTAAAAGGTGTTGTCATATATTCATATATATATATATATATATATATATATATATATATATATATAACGCTGGTGCGATAAGCCGTATGGTCTGTAGACCCGCGGGCCTCAGCTTAAGGGGAGGGCGATTATAAATGTAATACAATTGTGATATATGTATGTTCCGGCCTGCGGAATGTTCCACATCAACAAGACACTTGCTACAAGTCAGCAGTCACATATTCTTCTAAAAGGCACTGATATAAAAGCACTGTTACATATATTCAACAATTACACCCCCACAGAGGACAAAAGAGCAAACAGAGCTGAAAAGAGATAAAACACAGTCACAGAAAAGACAAAGACACAGTCAGAGAAAAGACAAATGCGCAGCAAGCCAAGAGACAAAACGAGTGAGTTGGAGTTCTCATTTAAATTTGAATGTAAATGTTTTATTTAAATTTATATTGTTGTGATGCATTGGCAAGTCTCCGGAAGAAAGCAAATATCCCACTGTAATATTAAAATAAGCACCTACAGTTACATCTTTCTGAGTGAGCTGAAAAGAGATGAGAAGGCAGAAGGCAAAGAGACATGGTTGTCCATTTCGAATTCCCAGTGGAATACAAACAACCATGAAGCTATTTTTGTATAAAACAGGGTAATATCCAAGGGGTGAATTTCGACGAAAAAAAAAAAGGAGTGAGAGAAGAAGAGAGTATGCAGCAGAATTAAAGAGAGTTGAAGAGAATAAGCAAGCTGCAAGAATAATGTGAATGAGGAGGAGCTGAGCAAAGAAGAAGAAGGGGCTGAGCAGAGATGATGCAGGTCTGATATAAGATTTGATGAACAGCAGAGAAGAACGTACAGAACAAATCTGATATCCAAGGTAAATCAGCAAGTGTTTTTCTTTTCAAAGAGTAAGGAAGTTGGAGCTTCTCTATCAAGTTGTAGCTTGATAGATGTCAGTTGTAGCTGACTGAGGTAGGAGCCTCCTGTAGGTTGGTGCCTGCAGAAAATAGATGGGATTTGGTGCTTCCACATCAAGTTGTAGCTTGATAAAATGTCAGTTGTAGCTGACTGAGGTAGGAGCCTCCTGTAGGTTGGTGCCTGCAGAAAATAGATGGGATTTGGAGCTTCCTTGCAAGTTGTAGCTTGCAGAATTGAGGTTGGAGCCTCCTGTAGGTTGGTGCCTGCAGAAAATCGGTGGTGAGAGGGAGTTGGAGCTTGCCTTTGCATCACAACAATAATAAGATGTGGTTTTCTCCCTTTATGGGTTTCCACGTATATCTGGTGTCTATGTGCATGATGTCTATTTGTTGATATGATATATCTATTCTGCTAATACTTGCTGCTAACATATTAAGACTGCTGGTACATTATCTAATCTGCTTATTAATTGTTGCTCATAAATAAAGATTGCCCACACATTATGTTGATCATGAAATGAAGGTGTTAATAAAGTAAAATAAGTTTTAAAGGAAAAGCTTTAAAATTCCATGAATGTGTTAAACTGATTCACCCCCCCCCCCCTCAGTTTAACTAAGAGTTCAACAATTGGTATCGGAGCAAGTTCCTTGTATATCAGTCTAACAACTGAAAGGAGATCCTAGGCTCCCAAGATGGCAAGTCAAGAAGGAAGCTCAACAAATAAAGCCCCTTTCTTTACAGGTGCAAATTATGCCTTTTGGAAAATAAGAATGAAAGCTTATATAATGTCTTTAGGATTAGAAGCTTGGGATGCTGTGGAAATTGGATATGTGGCAAAGTCAACTGATAGAGAGAAAGAAGCTAAAGAAATCTTTGTAGCTAATGCAAAATAAATGAATGCAATCTTAAATGGACTATGTGAAGCTGAGTTTATCAAAATAATGCACAGTAAGACTGCCAAAGATATGTGGGACACTCTTGAGAATATCCATGAGGGAAATAAAAAGGTTAAGACTGCCAAACTTCAAGTATATAGAGCCTAGTTTGAAAATTTAAAAATGAATTATGATGAAGATGTTGGGAGCTTCTTCTTAAAAGTTGCAGAAATTGTTAACAGTATGAAAGCTCTTGGAGAAACAATACCAGAAGGTATAATTGTGCAAAAGATTCTAAGATCTCTTCCATCTAGATTCAATCCCAAGGTGTTTTCAATAGAATAAATAGTTGATTGGGAGACCTTGACCATGAACCAACTACTAGGAAATCTTACAGCATATGAGATGAGGCTCCCATAGAAGAAGCCAAGTACAAGGGAGGCAACATTCAAAACAGAAAAGAAGAAAGAAGAAAAGGAAGACATATGCTCCTGCTCTGATGAAGAAGAGGCTAAATTTGTCAAGAAATTGGATAGAGGATCAGGTAGATACAAAGGTAAACTTACTTTTAAATGCTTTAACTGTGGAAGAGTTGGACATTATGCTGCTAGATGTCCTCACAAGAAAGTAAGAAATAAAGCTCAAGAATTAGAGAAAGACACATCAAAGAATTGGCAGAAAGGAAATAAATTCAGCAGAAAATCCTTCTACGCACAGCAAGACAACAATGCATCTGAAGACTCAGATGAACCCTCAGGAGAAGAGGGAACCTATGAATTTTTACTAATGGCCATAGAAGATCTTGAAGGACTCTTGCTAGAAGAAGAAGAAGAAGGGGAAGTCGATCTTGAGGGGGAGCTAAGAAGTGCTCTGGAGGAGATTGACAGACTCAAACTAAAATGCAGAAAAAAAAAAAAAAAGATTCTCCTCAAATGTGTGAAATAAGAACAAAATTTAGAAGTCCTCATGCAGCTGAAGGTAAAGCTTGAAGAAGCCAAGAATATAGAAGATATATTACTTAAGCAAATCAAGGATAAAACCCAAGAACAAGAGAAGTTGGAGGAAGAAGTGGTATGTCTCAGGAAGAAACTAGAAAATGCTCAAAGGACAGTGGTTATAAACTCTTCTCAAACAACAAGCTCTAGCAAGTTGAATGATATCCTGGTTGCTCAAACATCTCCAATGATAAAAACAAGAATAGGCTATGAAGGAGAATCGAGTAAAGGCAAAGAAAAGGAAAACAAAAATATAATTTTTGTAAAAGCAAAGAAGACTGATGCGAAGCCTAGACAATTCCTACAAAAGAAGAACCATGTAATAAGGATGACAGGGATCAGAAGAAATCTCTAGTAACAAGGAATATAATGAATACTAAGATGGCAGAAAAATAATCATATGCCCCTGAGTATATCAAATTTGGAAGTCATCAGAGGAGATTCTTGCCTCCTATGAAGAATGCCACCTGTTATGTTTGCCACAAGCCAGGACACATTGTTGCATATTGTCATGCAAGGAGGAATGATTCAAACCAACAAAAGATGCAAGCATGGAAGAGACAACCTTACATCAGGTATGCAAGTAATTTCTATGGTTATTGCTTTTATTGTAAGGATTTTGGCCATAGAATTATTGAATGTAGAAAGTATGGACAAAGACTGATGATCAATACCGCAAGGAGGTTTATGATTCAAAGCAATTTTGTTCATGCTCACAATTCTGCAAAAACTATAATCAAATGTTGTATATGCAATGAAGTTGGACATATATCTTCCAAGTGTTCTCTAAAGGGATATAATTCATCACCTCACAAAATATACCAAACAAAATGGGGCCTCCAGTGGATAAAGAAGGTGAATAAATGTGACTTGGCTTTAACTGCTCAAGATTTGAAGATTCAATGGTATTTGGATAGTGGCTGCTCTAAACACATGACAGGAGATAAAAACAAGTTTTTAACTCTTGACGAAAAGAAATCGGGAAATGTCACTTTTGGAAATGACAAATCAGGAAAGATCAAGGGAAAAGGATCGGTCAGCATAGACAATGGCAGAGGAAAGGCCCAAGATGTATTATATGTAGATGGGGTGAAAGAAAATTTACTGAGTGTCAGTCAGATGTGTGATAAAGGCTGTGAAGTTCTCTTTAGAGCACAAGATTGTGTAGTCAGATCAAACACAACATGAAAAACTCTACTCAAAGGTGTTCGAACAGAGAGTAATGTGTACATAGTGAAAGAGGAGGATGAAGCCTGCCATCTTAGCAAACTCGAGGAGTCATGGTTATGGCATAAGAGATTGGGACATCTCAGCTTTGACCATATCATTAGACTGAGCAAGAAGAAAGCTGTCAGATATATGCCAGAAATAAAAAGGCCCTCAAACACAATATGCAAATCTTGTTAGTTGGGAAAACAAACTCGCACATCCTTTAAATCTAAAAGAGAGTTATCAACAAGAAGACCACTGCAACTTGTGCACATGGATCTGTGTGGACCTGCAAGAACTAAAACACCTAGTGGAGAGTCCTACTTTATGCTGATAATAGATGATTTCTCCAGAATGACATGGGTTGCTTTTCTCAAGAATAAATCGGAAGCTCAGGAAAAATTCAAAACATTTAAAGCATTAGCAGAAAATTAGACAGGATGCAAGCTGAAATGCATCAGATCAGACAAAGGAGGTGAATTCATTGATTATGGATTTGCAGACCTATGTAATGAACATGGAATAAAGCAAAAATTTACTATTGTAGGGACACCTCAGCAGAATGGAGTAGCAGAGAGACAAAACAGGTCTGTACAACAAATACCAAGAGCTATGATGCAAGAGAATAATATTTCTCAAACCTTCTGGGAAGAAGCAGTGCACACAGCAGTACATATCCTTAATAAAGCTCACTTAAGGCCAAGCAGTGACAAGACTCCCTATGAACTATGGCATGGAAAGCCAGCCTCAATCAAACATTTCAGAATCTTTGGAAGCAAGTGTTACATAAAGAATAATGATGAAAATCTTGGCAGATTTGATGCAAGAGCAGATGAAGGGATATTTCTAGGATATGCCTCCAAAAGCAAAGGGTACAGGTGCTACAACAAGACCCTTCGGAAGATAGTTGAAAGTATTGGTGTGAGATTTGATGAATAACTTCCAAACAATACTAGAGATACAGATTGTTGCAGTACATTAGACAAGAATAAAGAACAAGACCAGAATGATGATGAAACCAGCAAGACAACAGAAGATGCAGAGCTGAGCCCAAAAACCCCCTCAAGATACACTCAGAAGAATCATCCTGAAGATCAGATCATAGGAGACAAGAAAGCCGGAGTCCAGACAAGAAGGCAGCTAACAGAACAAACAGTAAGAAGTACATAGCCATGTTATCACAAATAGAGCCAAAGAAATTAAGAAGCCACAAAAAGGACAAGTATTGGATAAAAAGCAATGAATGAAGAATTAGACTAAATTGAGAAGAACAATACCTCGGGAATTCAGGTTCCTAGACCTATTGAGAAAAATGTCATAGGCTCAAATGGGTATTCAAAAACAAAATGAATGAGCAAGGACAAGTAGTCAGGAATAAAGCTAGGCTGGTCTGCAAAGGATACTCACAAATAGAAGGACTTGACTATGATGAAACATTTTCCCCTGTAGCCAGAATGGAAGCTATCAGAATGTTCCTGGCATTTGCATGCTACCAAGATTTCAAGGTATATCAAATGGATGTAAAGTCTGCTTTTCTTAATGGCGATCTAGAAGAAGAAGTGTACATGGAACAACCAGAAGGTTTCTCACTGACAGATAAAGAAGACTATGTATGCAAACTGAAAAAGGCCCTATATGGAATGAAACAGGATCCTCGTGCTTGGTACTCAAGACTGGATAAATATTTGCAAAAACAGGGTTTTAAAAGAGGTGGAGTAGACAACAATCTATACATAAAATCCCATGAAAATGAACTCCTAATTGTTGTCGTATATGTTGATGACATTATGTTTGGAAGCAACAGAGATGAGCTAGCAAAAGGATTTACAGAAGAGATGAAGTCAGAGTTTGAAATGTCCATGATTGGAGAGCTCAGTTTCTATTTAGGACTTAAAATTCAGCAAAGGACCACAGGTACATTCATCTCACAAGAAAAATACCTAAAAGAAATGATGAAAAAATTCAAAATGGAAGATTGCAAACCTGTGTCAACTCCCATGACCACAGGTTGCAAGCTGTGTGCTGATGATGGGTCTGCTGATATAGATCAAAAAATCTACAGATCCATGATTGGAAGTCTATTGTACCTGACTGCATCAAGACCGTACATCATGCTAGCAGTGAGGGGACTAGTGGCTAGATATCAAGCAAACACCCCAAACAAAATCACCTTCATGTACGCTCAAAAGAATATTCAGATATCTACAAGGAACAACATCAGATGGACTTTGGTATCCTAAAAAGAAAAACTTCACTTTATCAAAGATACGATGCAACATTGGGCCATTTGTGGTTAAGGACAGGAAGAGTACAAGTGGAGGTGCTTTCATTCAGGAGAAAGCCTAGTTGCATGGTTAAGCAAGAAACAAACATCCATCTCTCCGTCTGTCACCGAAGATAATATATATATGTTGAAATATGCTAGCATTGTCATGTGAATGAAGAAAACTCTTCAAGACATGAAGGTAAGCATTGATGAGCCTATTTCAATCAAATGTGATAATACAAGTGCTATAAGTATATCTAAAAATCCTATACTTCACTCAAAAACTAAACATATACCAATCAAGTATCATTTCCACCAAGAACAAGTGGCTCAGAAGATAGTAAAACTGGACTATGTACCAACAAAAGAACAGAGAGCAGATATATTTACTAGTTGACTTGCTAGAACTATCTCTCATATTTAGGAGATGTACTTGTAGTATCCGTAGATACTATTCTCTAATATGAAGAGAAATTACAAGCGGGGAGAAAAAAACAAAGATATCATCCAGGGGGAGAACAGCCAGCAAGATAAGCATAAAACAAGTCCACAGGATCATCATTATCAGTATTATCAGCATTATCAATATTATCAGCATTCAGAAGCAAGAAGAACCTTTCAATCGTAAAATGCATCATCTCTATATGCAATATAGCACATATTATAGGCACTACAAATGAAACACAGCTATAAAACATATATCGGCTCACTACACCAAAGTGTTCTCTCAACAAGTTTCATACATCACTCTGGAGCAGCATAGAACAATTTCACCGGAAGAGGACCTAAACGTAACTCAGAGAAAGGAAATACAACGACAGAGCCCATACGGAGAGACGAGACGTCGTCCTTTGCCATTGATGTCAAAGGGGGAGGAAGAACAAACAACAGAAGGAAGAGCAGGCAAACAGGAAGAGCAAGCGAAGGCAAACATATAAAAGTGGATTGCCATCAATGCCAAAGGGGGAGACTGTTGGAAATATTGTCATTGATGGCAATGGAGGTAGCAAAGACAGAGACAGGCAAAGAGAGCAGCATAGCAGCAAGATGTAGAGAGGGTCGAGCAGCAGAGACAGGGTCATTTAAAGAAGAGGTAGCAAAAGGAGAATGAAGGAAGCAAGGAGCAGCATTAGACAAGAAGAAGAGAAAGAAATAGAGAGACAACAGAAGCAGCAAAGAAACCAGCAATAGAGCGAGGCAACATAGAGGTAGATATGTTGTGCGTTAATTGTAATATCGATCAGTCAGGGGTAAGTAGAATCATATAAGGTAACAGTGGAAGTGGTGTCTATTAATTAAACTATGTTGAGGAATTGCACATCAAAGGCAATGGAGGCAGCAAAGACAGAGACATGTCAAGAAGCAGAAGCAGGTAAGGCAAAGGCACAGGGAAGAACTGTTATCGAAAGACAGGAACAGTCAAATACAGAGACACAACTATTATTGCAAAGACAGCCGTTATTCCGAGAATCACTACCCAGCCGGGAATCGCTACCCACGCAGGAGTATATGTGCACCGCATCATATAATCAAAGGTCCAAAGCATATTTATGAAGTTATATGGAGCGCATAATACAGAGTTTTATAAGGCGGGACCAGCAATATCGCAACTTTGCAACATTGCGCCATCGAACCATCACAATATCGCAACTTCACAACATTGCGCCATTGCACCATCGCAATATCGCAACTTCACAACATTGCGCCATCGCACCATCGCAATATCGCAACTTTACAACATTGCGCCATCGCACCATCGCAATATCGCAACTTCACAACATTGCGCCATCACATCATCACAATATCGCAACTTCACAACATTGTGCCATCGCACTATCACATTATCACAACCATCGCAATATCGCAGTTGGTTGAAACTACAAAGCAACTATCGCAAATTAGAAATTTGTGATTGCGATCAATCACATTTGAAAACGTGTCAGGTGGGCCCGAAAGGAGTTATATATGTTTTAAAACAGGCTTTATTGTATCCGCCGAGAGTATGTTAAGGTGTATTAAAAGGGAAGAGTATATGATTAAATCATCTTAAAATTAAGCCAAGAGACAAATTTGAGTTATATATATATATATATATATATATATATTAAAAGGTGCTGTCATATATATATATATATATATATATTAAAAGGTGTTTGTTATATATATATATATATATATATATATATTAAAAGGTGCTGTCATATATATATATATATATATATATATATATATATAACACTGGTGCGATAAGCCGTATGGTCGGTAGACCCGCGGGCCTCAGCTTAAGGGGAGGGTGATTATAAATGTAATACAATTGTGATATATGTATGTTCTGGCCTGCGGAATGTTCCACATCAACAAGACACTTGCTACAAGTCATCAGTCATGTATTCTTCTAAAAGGCACTGATATAAAAGCACGGTTACATATATTCAACAATTACACCCCCACAGAGGACAGAAGAGCAAACAGAGCTGAAAAGAGATAAAACACAGTCACAGAAAAGACAAAGACACAGTCAGAGAAAAGACAAATGAGCAGCAAGACAAGAGACAAAACGAGTGAGCTGGAGTTCTCATTTAAATTTGAATGTAAATGTTTTATTTAAATTTATATTGTTGTGATGCATTAGCAAGTCTCCGGAAGAGAGAAAATATCCCACTGTAATATTAAAATAAGCACCTACAATTACATTTCTCTGAGTGAGCTGAAAAGAGATGAGAAGGCAGAAGGCAAAGAGACATGGCTATCCATTTCGAATTAAGAAAGGGGTAACACAAACAACCATGAAGCTATTTTTGTATAAAACAGGGTAATATCCAAGTGGAGAGTGTTGACGAAAAAGGAGTGAGAGAAGAAGAGAGTATGCAGCAGAGTTAAAGAGAGTTGAAGAGAATAAGCAAGCTGCAAGAAGAATGTGAATAAGGAGGAGCTAAGCAAAGAAGAAGAAGGGGCTGAGCAGAGATGATGCAGGTCTGATATAAGATTTGATGAACAACAGAGAAGAAGGCATAATGGAGTCATATCCAAGGTAACCACATGTTTTTCTTTTGAAATATAAGGAAGTTGGAGCTTCCCTATCAAGTTGTAGTCAGATAGATGTCAGCTTGTAGCCATCCGGTGGTATTCCCTACAGGTTAGCTGGTGCCTGCAGAAAATAGATGGGAGTTGGTGCTTCCACATCAAGTTGTAGCTTGATAAAATGTCGGTTGTAGCTGACTGAGATTGGAGCCTCCTGTAGGTTGGTGCCTGTAGAAAATTGATGGGAGTTGGAGCTTCCTTACAAGTTGCAGCTTGTAGAATTGAGGTAGGAGCCTCTTATAGGTTGGTGCCTACAGAAAATCAGTGGTGAGAGGGAGTTGGAGCTTGCCTTTGCAACACAACAATAATAAGATGTGGTTTTCTCCCTTTATGGGTTTCCACTTATATCTGGTGTCTATGTGCATGATGTCTATGTGTTGATATGATATATCTATTCTGCTAATACTTGCTGCTAACATATTAAGACTGTTGGTACATTATCTAATCTTCTTATTAATTGATGCTCATAAATCAAGATTGCCCACACATTATGTTGATCATAAAATGAAGGTGTTAATAAAGTAAAATAAGTTTTAAAGGAAAAGTTTTAAAAGTCCATGAATGTGTTAAACTGATTCACCCCCCCCCTTCTCAATTTAACTAAGAGTTCAACACATATCTACTTCATTTTAATTCTAGTTATCACCATATCCTCTAGTTATTACTAAATATGTCTTGAAAAATAATTTTTTTAATAATCTATAGCCTTGATATTAACATATAATGCATCTAATGCAAGAAATGAAATGATATTAGAAATAAGCATCTACACTGAAATCAATGAATCTAGTAGAGATATCAAATAGTATTAGAAATCCACATCTACACTAAAATCAATGCATCTAGTGTAAACGTTCAAATGAGATTAGAAATTAACATCTACAAAAATTAATTGAAAAAAAATGGATCATGTGTGCCAAACAAAAAAACAAAAATTAAATAACCATATAAATAAACAATTAAAAGTATATTAACACAAGCATTAACTGAGTTGTTGATATTTCACTTTCACTCTTCAAGCAATAAAAATGATATTTCGATGCCTATTTTAAATAACATAATTTTATATAAATTTAGAGAGATAAAATAGTTATTGGAAATTAATTAATAATTTAAGGTAAAGTACATAGTTACTTCTTAATAAGATTAAAATGTATAATTCATTAAATTTTTAATATCAAATATTTATAATGATAAAATATCAAAATATATAATTTAAATAATGAAAAATTACCACTATAGATCTATATTAGTCACACATTGACCAAACAATAAAATAGATTAATTTACATGTAATTTGTTTTTTTCAATTTTGAATATGATCGTTTTAAGCCATTGGTAGCAACTTGTAAGTATGTATTTCTCTCTTAATATAAAATTAAATATATTCTCTAAATAGAAAAGAGCATTCCCTATAATGAGAAGGAAAAAAAATATAGGAAATGTATTTTTAATTAGTGGTCTATATGACCTAATATAACGTAAAGTAATTAGAAGTAGAAACAAAAAATATGTGAGTAGTATGTTTAAACCTTATGATTTTCAAAGGTATTTTAATAGTTGATATCAACCTTTTATATCTATATATATAAAAAACAGTTAAAATAAACATTTTAATGTAATATAGAATAAAATATTTAATGTGAGTTATGAATAAACATTTTAAATATAAATTGACATAAATTAGCTCAATACACATGTTATGTAATCTCTATAACATTCAAAGTTACAAACTGTAAAAATAACAAATTATTTTTTGCACTCTCAAATAATTTTACAATAAAAAACAATTTCATCCCTCTTTAGTCATATTAAATATGTGCTTTAAATAAATATATTGTAATCACATAACATAATTTTCTTAGACCCTTATAACCTATTAAATAAGGTTATGCGATCACATACAATTAGTATGTTGACATCATCATCATACTGAACATATAAAATTTTCTCACGCTTTAAAAAATATATATAACCAGGTATTATAAATTCTTCGGTAATGATTTATGGACAGCTTAAACAAAGTTCTGAAGAGACATATCTGAAATGTCAGTAAGTTATGTAAACCAATAACATGTCAAAAATTCTCTATATGATAAATGTCATCTCAATGTGTCATGCCTTTAATTGGATAAATAAAAGAGAATCGATAAACTCGTGCCGACCCACACCCAAGCTTTAAGGAAGTTTCGGTTTATGAATAATTCAATAATATTTCGAAAATTAACAATTTTGTAACCTTAATTGCCCTAAGTGCAAAAATAATTAATTGAAGTCAACCACAAACTGCTTCTAGTGGCTATTTAAAAATGAAAAAGAATTGTAGTCATTGTCAACCATTCGGCAGCCATCGATGGCTGTGAGTGCACCAATAGGTTTGGAAGTTGGTGGAGAATAAAAAAGTGCTTGTTGGTAGAGAAAAAAAGCTTGTAAAGTTGAGAGGGAGAACTCTTGGAGTTGGTACCATGTTACCTTATAGATAAAGATCCCCTGGCAGATGCGATATTAAAAGATAGTGTAATACCACAATTTGCATTCATATACATACAATTTTTTTCATTCATATACATATAATTTGTGTGTAGAAACATTGGAAAATCATTCATATACATACAATTTTTTTCATTTATACACATAATTTTGTCTGTAGAAATATTGGAAAATCGAGATTATAGCTTATAAAATTTATGAAAATTTTTATTTTTTATGATATTGAATTCATTTTTAATATCAATTTTTTTACAAACATTTTAATGTTATTTAAAAAAAATAAAAAATAAAAAAATCTGCTGAAAATTACTTTAATAGCCTCAGTAGACAATGCCAATATTAAATAGAATATTGTTTTTCTAAATTACTTTCTTGGTCTCAATAGACAAGCTATAATAAATAGAATACATTTTCTTGATTAGACAAAATATGTATTTTAGAGGCCATTATTTTTCAGGTTATAAGCTGTTTAATGCCGTTACTCAGTATATGATCACTGTTAAATTTAAACAAATTTAAATATAACAGTGCGCAACAGCATTAAATAACTTTTTCTGAAACATTTATAGATATAATATTAATGGAAATCTCCAGCATAGACACCTATATATAGGACTCTTTAGAGCTTCGTCAATTCGAAACAAGAGTATTACTCATCTTCGACGACCCGATACATTGCCTTTTACGTAAGCTCTAAGGTGATCGATTTTCATTTCTTGTAAGGTGGCCGATTCTGTGTTTTCGAGCAAAAATGCAGGCCAGGACGGCTGCTGTTATACTTCTGGTCTTGTTTCTGGTCGACGGATTTCCATCGGCCGAAGCGCTGTTTATCCAGTCATATAAAGCTGCAAAGACAAATTACCCTGGTCTCGTCGGTTCGAACCCTAAGGAAAACGGCTGCGCTTTTCCGGGCAAAGAAGGTATTGGCGGTAACTACATTGCGGGAGATCGTCGTGCAACTGGCCGTGGAATTGGTAAGAAGGGAAAACACGCTACGAACGAGCATAATATGGAAAAGAAGAAAGAGAGAGATATGACTTTTCATCCAATGGGTCATAGTCCAGGAATAGGGCAGAACAACCCTCCTGTTGGTTGACAATTATGTTTCATAGCGATCAGTAAGGGTAAATAATCAATGGTTCTCTACGAACTTGCATTCCATCAATGTTTTATTGTAGTATGCGAGTACGGGTTTATATACATATGCAGTCACGTTCATTCATGGTTTTAGAGGATTCAAACTCTTCAAAGTGAATTATTTATGACGATGGACAGATTTTAAGGTGAAGTCTTCATATTAAAAAACAAATTTGACTAAATGATACTCAAGATGGATAAATTCGTGTATATATGTGGCGCCTCGTATATTTTTTCTCGAAGAAACAATTCTAGTTGTTGGCATGCTTTATAATCCAAGTTGTAGGGTAGATCGAGATAAACAAAGTGAAAATAATCCAAGTTGTAGGGTACATCGAGATAAACAAAGTGAAACTCTACAATGACTAGATTATGTGGAATAAAATGTGTTACATGCCAGTGAAGCCGTGCAAAAAAATCTAGTTCGATATAAAATGTGCGATGGGAGTATTTTTCATGTTTTGTTTAGTTTTATTTTTCCCTCAATCCTTTCCGATAACCATTGATGTAAATACCAATACGGTTCATATCAGATTTATATTTGTCTAACAGTGACAAATCGTTCAGGATAAGAAAAATGATTTTTTTATAGAGTTTTTCAATTAGAATTGTCTACTGTAATCATTTTCTTAATTAATTATTTTGATAAGATGTAAATTTAAAAATGTCAGTTTAATTAATTATTTTGATAAAATGTAAATTTAAAAATGTCAGTATATTGCAGTCTCCATTATTTTAATGGATCAAATCTAACTACTAAATTATTTGCATATCTAAATCATATAAATTTAGAAATGCCAGTATATTAAAATTTTACAAAACTCTATTAAAATTTTAAGATATCTTAATTACCACACATCATTATTAACAAGTGGAATGAGTGGAATGATACGAGTTCAAACAATTTCGTTAGTGAAAAGAACCGTTTTTTCTTCGAACATGTCATGGTTGCATTGAATTGCATTCATGGGAAAGATAAATGAAACTTTTAAACACTCAATGTTTTCCTCCAACCTCATATGGTTGCACTGAATTGCATTCAATTTTCTTACGCTCTAAATTTCTCTAACGTTTTATTTTAGCATGTAACTAAAACCCCAAAGTTCTCCTTTACGGTGTGGTGGTTGCATTGATTTGCATTCAATTTCTGTAAGGTTGCCAATTTACAAGATTAATTCATTACAGCTTGATACGTGTCATATTAATTACTCCAATAATATCCTTACAGTTTGATACAACTTGTCATACTAATGTGGCAATTAGAATGAAGGTTGTCATGGATGCCATAGGGACTAAAAAGAAATGTTGGAAGGTCTCAACAATGCAAAATTGTCATTTTTCTATTTAAAATAGTTCCACTAATGCACTTCTATTTATTTTTTCTTAGATGATTTTTGCTTAAAACATTAAGGATTTTGAACATGGCTTATTGGCTAACTGGTTAATTTTTGAATTAATGGTCAGAGTTTCAGTAGTGGAGCAGTGAGGTCAAATACATTTAGGCTCGAATTAAAGGGATGGGGCAATAGGGATTCAGCCTCCAAGTTCTACGAGCCTCGGTTGATAATAGAAGTGGCGTCTTAGTTTGCAAGAGTAAGAGCACAAGTGAACTGAGAAACCCAACACTTTGCATAGTTATATCAGTATTAGTTTTGGGTATATTTGTATTTTGTGTTTATCTCTAATTTCTATCATATATTTTTTATTGTTTCTTTGGTTTTTTTTTTATAATATCAGATTATAAGCTACAAGAGTGTGTTGAGGTACTGTATCACACCCATAGCTCCACTTCATAAACACAACAAACCCAATTCTTTTTTAGCTAAATTTTATGGGGCCAGCTGTGCCTAACACTAGAGATCTAGTAATACCCATGTAAAATGATCTAAAACCTAATATGAATGCACTGCGACTTACACATTTATCTCCCGAAACTATTTTTTGGGGAATATCGTTCCATGCCGCCACAAATTGGATTTACAACTCTACCGAAGGATAAAGTTGTCACTCTTGGAAATCGAAACAGTAAATTCTTGACGGGCCATTAAATTTTATTTGCAATCTATTATATCTGTGCATGTCATTGTACATGCTTGATGAACCATTGCTTTTTATTTGTAATTTATTATATCCATGCATGTCATTGTGAATCATATTAATACATTGGGAATATGCATTTTTGTTTGTTGTTGAAGAACATGTTGCAACTTGCTCATTCAAGGAAGTGGATGAAATTTGAAGAAGACCATGTACACTTTAAATGGGGCTTTTCCAAATACATTTTTTTATGAATGAGATTATGGGTCTATTGGACAACATGATTGAAAAAATAATTTCACCCTACTAGAAGAGGAGGTAATCAAGGTGAGTAGTTTTAATACATAGGTCATGAAATATTTAAAATGGAAGGATGAATTAAACATTTATGCTCACTACCGTCATATATCTATATTAATAATCTTATTCATTTTATTTTAATGTGAACTATTTAATGGGAAGTAAATATATTTTGTTGTAGAGACAAATTCTAAAATATGACTTAATAGGGTAGAGGCAATTCAACCATATGAAAAAGTAAAATACAATACATTCTACTAGTACTTCAATAAGTTTGTTGAATTGTCAGGTTGTATTATGTATAATTTTGTTGAATTTTGAGGTTGTATTGAGTTTTTATTATTATTTACGCTAATAACTATGAGATTCTCTTTTAATATAATCATAATTTATCTACAATTTTATAAACCAAATTATAGAGATTGAAGCTCTCATATCTTCAATTAACTTTCAATAATTAAGTTATAAATTTAAATTAGATATTATTACTAGTTCTTATGCACTAAATTTAGTTGAGGTTGTAAATATTTAGGTTTAAAATTTGTATTCATGGGAAAAAAGTCTTATATTGATTTTGTTTTCATGCTCAAAACATCTTATATTAATTTCTTGTATGCTCCTCTCCTTTACTAGATTCACCTAAAAAAAACATGTCTGGGATTTGTTCTCCTTCTGTGGTTGCTCCTAGAGTGCCTCTCTAGGTGAGTTTGGAAGACACTTAATAACAAAATATTTTTCAATTCTACTAAATATATCCTCACTTAATAACAAAAGTATTCACAATTCTACTAAATAGATCCTCAAAATTTTTAATTCTAATATATAGATCCTCTTTCTCCATACATCCTCTTTATAAATAAATAGATACTAAATTCACAAATAAACATTTGAAAATCCTAGTGTTTATAAATGGATACTAAACCACAAATACACATTTGGAAATTTCAGGTTTTTCCAATTATGAATGCCATATCCCTCATAACGAAATGGATTTGTAAAACAAAATCAAGATGATGACTTGTAGATTTCAATTTGCCTGTGAAATATTACATAAAAAAAGGAACCCTTCACCTTCATGGATATGATACTAATGGACATGTGAAGAAATAAACATAGATGATCGAAAATAGTACGAGTAAAGAAGATGAGGACACTTGAAAACAATATAAATGGTTAAAAATTTTATTGTTGATTTTTTTAGACATTTTTATTTCAAAAACAATTGTGTAGTTTTATTTAAAATAGAAATTCTAATAAATTAAATTGTAATGTTTTAATTTAAAAGTTAGTAACAATATATTTGAATTATTTGTATAACTAAGTAGTGGAAAATAATAGAAATTTTTTTATTAATTTTTAAGTTCTCCTTAAAAAAGGAAGTTTCCTCATCTACTTAATTTCTTGTAATATTATGGGAAATGCTATGAATGACCATTATCATATGTTAAAAACTATAACTTATTTGACTTATTCTTAAATATTTTAAAAACATGAATAAAGAAAGAAAATTATTATATTTATTTATTTAGATCTAATTCAAATTATCGATTTTGGAAAATACTATGAATAATCAATATCATATATTAAAAACTATATATTATTTTACTTATTCCAAAACGTTTTAAAAATTAAAAAGATATTTTTTTGGATTTAATTTAATTTACTTATTTTCATGTCATTAAATTAATTTATATACTTTATCATATTTAATCCATCTAAATGTGGGATTATTAAGAAAAAATTTATATTTATTTATTTAAATTTATTTTATTTACGAATCTTATTGATTTATATATTTTTTCCCACTCAATCCATTAAAAAAAAAAAAAATATGACCAATGAAAAACCACACATAAAAATTTAATATTATCTTTAAAATACGTATGCTCGTTAATTGTTGTTCTAGTTGTCCTAATTATTCCATTCCACTAGAAGAGGGTGATGTAAGGAGCTCTAAAGTATATTATGATATGTAAACATCTTAAAAAAATATGATAGTCTTTTTTAAATTTTTTAATTATTAAAATTTCATATTATTTTTGTATATTAATTTTATTTTTACTATTTTAATATTAAATATAGCTAATATAAATAGTAATTTAATTAATAATATTAATATTATTAATGAAATTTATAATATTCTCATATATAATATTAACATTTATATTCATAAATAGTACGAGTATTAACAACAATATTAACAATTTTTTATCTTAATTTTTAATATTAATTAAAATATTCACTATTATTATTAATATTAATATTAATTAATATAAATACAAATATTGATATTACTTTTAATATTAATTATTAGTATTAATTTGAAAATTCATTATAATATGTAATATATAATATAAATTTATATATTTTTAATTTTAATATCAATATCAATACTCGTTATTAATCTTCATATAAATTAATATAAATATTAATTTTTGTATTAATTTTAATGTCAATTACTAATATAAATAATATTACTATTAATTACATTCACATCATTAATATAAACAATATTAATATAATAACTAATAAATAATATTAATAATACTCGAGATTAACAATAATATTAATAAATTTAAAATTAAATAAAAAATATTAATTTTCAGACTTATAAATAATATTAATAAAATTTAGTATTAACAATAGTATTAATAAATTTCAAAATAAAATATTTATTATTATTATTAATTTATGTTATTAATATTAATTAATAAATTTTAATATTAATTTTAATATTAATTTTAATTTTAATATTAATATTAATATTAATATTAATATTAATATTAATATTAATATTAATATTAATATTAATGTTATTAATATGAATACAAATATTATTTTTTAATATTTTAATATTATTTTTAATATTAATATTAAAATTAATAATATTAAATAATATTATTATGGTTAATTATGGTCCAATGTTAGTGTGACAAAGCTTGTTTCAAGATGAAAATCAATCATGGTGTAAAGTAACATTGTGACAAATATTGTCTCAATATGAAAATCAATCATGATAAACCATGGTCCAACGTTGCATTGTGACAAAGATTGTGTCAATATGAATATCAACCATGGTAAATGATGGTCAACCATGTGTATTAATGATGGTCAACCATGTGTATTTTAGGGTTTATAATATTTATTCAAAAATTGCATTGTGACAAATATTGTCTCAATATGAAAATCAATCATAGACAACCATGGTAAAACACTGTTAATTACAATAAAAAATGGTTAATTATGGTCAATATAAAAACCAAACATGGTTCAACGTCACAATATGACAAATATTGGCTCAATATGTAAATAAACAATAGTAAAGAATCATCGAGCAAGGTCAACCGTTGTCGACCATACTCAACCATCATCGTCGATGACCAACCATCATGAGCCATGGCCAACCATGGACAATCGTGGTGACCATGGGCAATCATTGTTAGCCATCGTCAACCATGGTCCAACATCGCATTGTGACAAAGATTGTCTCAATATGAAAATCAAACATGGTAAATCATGGTTAACCATAGTCAATAATCATGGTCACATTGTAATGTGTCTTTCTCAAACATCACATTATGACAACCGTGGTCATCCATGGTCAAGCATGGTACAACGTCACATTGTGACAAAGTTTGTCTCAATATGAAAAGCAACAATGGTCCAATGTCGCATTATGTCAAATATTGTGTTAATATGGAAAAACCATGGTAAAAAATTGTCAACCATGTTTATTTTAGGGTTTATAAAATTTATCTTAGGGTTCATGTACCTTGGGTCTATAATATTAAACCATTGGGTTTAATATAATTCTCTTGGGTTTTTAGTATTAATCATTTTCCTTTATTAGTCCCTTGGAATTATAATACCTATCCTTTGGTTATATTAATATAAGTGTCCATATACTTAGGGTGTACTATTATTCATAGTGTTTATAATATTTCTCCCATGGTTTAATATAAATCCCTTGGGTTTATAATCATGGTAAACCATGGTTCAATGTCACATTATGACAAAGATTGTCTTGATATGAAAATAAACCATGTTCAACCATCATCCACCATCGTGAACTATGGTCATACATGGTCAACCATTGTCCGACATCACATTATAGAAAAGATGATCTCAATATGGAAATCAACCATGGTCATCCATCTTCAATCATAGTCAACCATTGTCAAATGTCACACTATTACAAATATTATCTCAAAGTGAAAACTAATCATGGTCAATCATGGTCAGTATGAAAATAAACCAAGGTGAATCATGGTCAGCCATGGTCCAATGTCACATTGTGACAAAAATTGTATCAATATCAAAATCAACCACCATTAACAATTGATGTAGGTGGATATTGGTGGCCACCCGCCTATTCCACTTGGGGCCCCACCTTTGTCTCTTTCAGTTTTTCAGTTTCGACACAACTTACTATTTTTAATAGTTTTTCGGGTCCTGAACTTCCAGAGCCATTTTGAGGCTCTAAACAATTTTTTGGGTAAAACAAGGAGCAATGTGGGTCCATGAACCAATGTTCCTCACTCAAAAGTTTTAATCCTCGAATATATCTTTATAACTAGGTATGGTTCGCATCAAACGAAGATCGTATGCCAAAGTTACGTCCCCGGGAAGTTGAAACACCAATTTACCCAAATTTAGGATTAGGGTTTTGGATGTTTAGGGTTTTCCATTATTTCTAACTAATAAATACGCCCTTGAGCCTCATTCTAACTCATTTCAAAGGCCTGTAGCCACCGCATCTCTTCTCAGAGATAGCTACTAGCACCCTAGCTAGTTTATTCCCATTCTGTTTGTAAGAAAATTTCAGTTGTTTGATTTTAATGAAATGAAGTGTTATTTCCGCTGCATCTTTGTATTTATGGTTATATGTTTATTCTATTATGTTCTTGCATAAATCTAAATCAATGGTATCAAAGCGGTCTTCTTTTTCTCGATCCTTCTTTGCATGTTCCCAACAAGGTCGAGGTATAAGTAGTTAGGGCTCGATCTAGTGGAACCTTTGCAAGATCAGCCTCGCAATCCCCGACGACTGCCCATGAGGGACGAAAAGAAAGATGAGGGAGCAAGAGATCCTATCAAAATATTTCTCGAGGAGGCCTTTGAAAAACAAAGGAACACGATGATGGATAACTTTTCCTAGATCCTTCAACAACTGCCTACCGGTGGCACATCTACATCTAGCAGCCACTCTAGAGGCATGAATCCCTTTAAGGTACAAGTAAATTTTGACATTACCATATTTGAAGTTCAAATAGATATAGATGTTGTAGATATATGGTTGAATCTATTGGAAGGATATTTCTCGGTTCATGAATTTTCCGATCGGGAGAAGATTATTTTTTCACTCCTAAAAGCTACCCCCCATGTCAAGGACTGGTGGGAAACCTACTGTGAGAAAAAGGATGAGACAGAACCCTCTCTGTTCTCAGTCGCACCCACTTCGAATTCTTTCCGAGACAACATCAAGGAATAATACTATCCCATGGGCAGCTATGAGGACGAGTACATACAACGGACCACGTTGCGGCAACAAAGGGATCAATATGTTCATGAGTTGAGAAATTTGTTCCATACCCTGCGCACAAAGTTGGGTATCAAATATTCAGAGAAACATTTGGTGCTAAATTATCGCAATTGTCTACACATATACATTCAGGAGGAAATGGAGTTCCTCAAAATCTCCTCCCTTGGTACGGCATACTGGTATGTTGCCAAGATTGAGCATAAATTCAAACAAAAGAAGAAAGACTTTGGATCTGTGAATCAAAAGTAAGGGAAAGGTGCTCCCAAAATAGAGAACAAAGGACAAAGCCAAGGCATGGCAGCCCAAGACATCCTGTCAAAGCCACAAGCAAATAAAAACACCGCAAAGCCAAAGAAGGACATGTGAAAGTGGTGTGCGTTCCATAAGAGCTCCACTCACAACACAAATGAGTTTCGGGCCAACCAGTCGCTGGTGGCTGAGATGAGGGCTTTTGAGTCAGATGCATGCTCTGACTTTGAGTTAGAGCCTGACAAGGGGAATGAAAAAAGGTAATAAATTATTGACGCAGAGCCCAACACCATTGTTGCCACTGCGAAGATCCAGAAGGAGGAACCGAAAGATCCAAAGGAGGAGGAACATCTCTTCCACTCCCATATGTGGGTAAAGGGCTCCCCAGTACAGTTCATTGTCAACAATTGGGAGCCAAAAGAACCTCATTTCAGCAGACACCATGAAGTGGTTGGGCTTTCTGACCACAACTCACCCACATCCGTACACCATCGAGTGGCTTCACTAAGGACAGATCTCTGCGTCATCCATTAATGTCACCTTCCCTATAGCATCAAGCCCTTCACGGATGAGGTATTATGTGAAATTTCTCCTGTTGATGTTTCTAGTGTATATTTAGGCCAACCATACTTGTGGAAGCGACATGTTGTGTATGAGTCCCAGCCTCGTGCTCTTATTGTTATTTTGGGAAATAATTTGAACAGGATACCAGAGGTACCACTGCATGTCGCTATCTCTTTGGTTACTGCAAACAAATGTAGTAAGCTCATTTCCCAAACCAGGAAATTCGTGTTCCTGATGATCTGCCCCCAGGGCAAGAAGAAGACTATGGCCACGACCTCTAGACAGGGCTCCTCTGCATGACAACAAAAAATGGATAAGGTTGTGGAGGAGTACGGGGACATCTTCACCTCACCCATAGGGGTTCCTCTGCACTGTCAGGTCAATCACACCACTGATTTGACCTGAGGTGTGTCGCTACCCAATGGATCGATATATCAGCGCTCCGTTCTAGAGAACGATGAAATCAAGAGGCAGATTCAGGACTTTATGCAGAAAGTTCACATCCGGCCAAGCTCATCACCTTGTGGATGCCCGATCGTGTTGGTATAGAAAAAGGATGGGACGTGGAGACTCTGTATTCACTATTGGGTGCTGAACAAGGTCATTGTCCGGAATAGGTACCCGATCCGACGAATTTATGACCTTATGGACCAACTCAAAGGGGAAAAATATTTCAGCAAGATCGACTTGAAGTTTGGGTATCACCAGGTACCAATCAAACCCTCCGATGTGTGGAAGACTGCCTTCAAAGGCAAGGAGGGCCTTTTCGAATGTCTGCTCATGCCTTTCGGATTGACGAAGGCTCCTGCAACCTTCATGAGGTTGATGGAAGACATCTTGCAACCATTCAGAAACTCATTTTTGGTGGTGTACTTGGATGATATTCTGATCTTCAACCAAACTTGGGAAGAACACCTCCACCACATTCGACAAGTCATCCAAACACTGAGGCAACACAAGTTGTGTGCCAATTTGGAGAAGTGCAATTTTGGCATGACCGAGGTTCAATAACCGAGATACATTATTGATGAAAGGGGGGTGCATGTGGATCCAACTAAGATCCAAGTCATTCTGGATTGGCCAACCCCAACCACTATAATAGAGCTTCGCAGCTTTCTAGGTCTTGCTAATTCCTACTGCAGGTTGGTTATGGGATTCTCTCATGTCACATAGCCCTTGAGTCAAGTCACCAAGGGAGGAGCAAGAGAAAAATTCTTTTAGTCAGAATCTCAACAGAAGGCGTTCACAAAATTGAAAAATTCCCTATGTTTTTCCCCAGTGCTCACATTATTAGACTTTCAACAACCATTTGAGATCAAGACATATGCTTCTGACTATGCTATTGTGGCAGTTCTTACTTAGCTGGGACATCCAGTGGCATATCACAGTGAGATATTGTCCGACACAGTTTGCAATTATCCCACTTATGATAAAGAAATGTATTCCATTGTGCAAGCTTGTCAAAAAAGGAAGCATTACATTTTGGGGAAGGAAAAAATCATCCACATAGACCACCGGCCCCTATAGTTCATACAGACACAAGGGAAGTTACAGAATGATCGCCATCAAAAGTGGTCAACATATCTGCAACAAGTTCATTTGAACATCAACTACAAGAAGGGTAGCACCAATAATGTTGCGAACTGCCTCAGCTGACCACCGATCATGGCACTCACCACCGTTCTCAACTCTTATGGGAATGAGACTTCTGATTGGTTGCTTCTCTATGAGAGCGACCTATAATTTTGCCACACATACAAGGCACTCTTGGCGGGTCCGCAAGTTCCAAATTTTCACCTCCAAGATGCACTTTTATGTCACCTGGGAAAACTTTTTGTTCTTTCAACCGAGCGTGCGAAAATGATATGGGAAGCACATTATAGTCGAGTCGCTGGGCATTTTGGGGTCAAGAAAATAGTGGGAGTACAGTAGAAGTATTTCTATCGGACGAAACTTCGACGTGATGTTGGGAAGTACATCAGATCGTTCACTGCTTACGCCATTACCAAACTGACCATCAAGAAGCAAGGCCTCTATACTCCACTACCTACCCCTAGTCAACCTTGGGAATCCATATCCATGGATTACATGTCAGGCCTTCCTTCTACTAAGCATGGAAACAATTGTGCTTTTGTCATCATTGACAGATTCTCGAAGATGGAAATTATGGTAGCCTGTAAGAAGAATATCACAGCAGAAGCTACTGCTAAAGTCTTCTTTGAATGAGTGTGGGTGCACTTTGGGATCCCATAGTCTGTCATATCAGACTGGGACAGTAGCTTCCATAGCACATTTTGGTCCAGCCTCTCGTCAATGCTGGACACCAAGCTCACCAAGTTCACAGCTTTCCATCCCCAAACTGATGGCCAGACAAAGGTCATCAATAGGATGATTATACAAATTTTATTCATGTACAATTCAAATCATCCACGCACATGGGATGAGAGCCTCCCCTATGTACAACATATTTATAATTGTGCTCTCCACATCTCAATCGGACACAACCCATTTCAGGTGGGCTTCAGATTCTAGCCACTATGTCACATTGACGTAGCCATGCCATTTGTAGGTACTCAGGTCGATTCGGCTCATGTTGAGGCTAATGTTGACAAAGAAAAAAAATTCATTGAGTGCATTCAACACATCCGCCAACAAGTTCATGACATATTGGAGAGATCTAATGCTAAGTACAAGAAACGAAATGATCAACATTCGGTGCCACACAACTTCCACGTGGGCAACAAAGTGTCACTACATTTCCAAAAGTAATGCCTCACTGAACCCCACCGCAAGCTTCACCCACTCCGATATGGGCCTTACACAATCACCAAGGCTATAGGGAACAATGCCTTTGAGCTCAGTGTTCCACCATTCCTTGGTCTACACCCAGTCTTCAATGTGGACCACCTTCATCCCTATTTCCCACCTTGTTGACTGGATAAATCAATCTTGCAGACAAGATCGATCTCCCTAGTGTCAAAAGACAATATAGCAACAAACGAAAAAATAAGTTTGTCTTTCTCTAAATATATTCATTTTACAAGTAAATGATATGAAGGTGTCGATCCTACCTTAGATCCAAATGCTTATTTGCGGTCGTAGTGCTTCCATCGCATCAATAATCCTTCCGTTGCAACAAGAGTTCTTTCGTCACCACAATAATTCTTCCATCGCAATAAGATTTCTTTCGTCGCAACAAAGTGTCGTCTTTTGTCGCAACAAAGTGTCATCTTTTGTCACAACAAACTGTCGTCTTTTGTCGACCTGCAATCACAAACAAGAAAATATTAAATAGCACCTGTATAAAAAATAATTATAAAACATAACTATCATAGTGATCAAGGAATCTATGAAATAAATGATCAAACGACAGCTTATTGAAATAAACAATCGAATGAAAATTTATTGAGAAAAACAAAAGTTGATTGTATTAATATTAAAATAATGGAAGAACCTTACAACCTTAGCCTTGATGTTGAACAGGCCTTCCTAGGGTTTGAAGCAGGAGTCTCCTCTACTTTGATAAGCCTTGGACTTTTCCTCCAGGAGCACATAGAGATATGTGATCTTTCCTCTCAAAAGATCAGTAGAAAGAAGTCTAAATCGCAGCAGCACTTCACCTCAATCACACACTAAAGTTTCAAATCACTTTGAGGCTACCCAATGCCTCCTTTTATAGAGCATATGAGGAGGTTAGGGTTCCACCTATGAAGGGATAGAATCCTCCTTCAAAGGGATAGACTCATCACATCAAGGGATTAGTTGCTTAAGGTGTGGGATACATGCACCTTATTAAAGCGTACTCATCCCCAAAAATTCTCATCTAGAAGCTTCTATAATTGACCTCAAGTCATCTTTTAAACTTTAGTTTCTTGATTTTTGACTTTGAGAAGGTTACGCAGGCATTACAAGGGAAAATTGTGTTCTGGAATGCAGGTAAGTAATGTATTACCTATGTACCCAAGCTAGGAACACATGCAGGCTTCATGTTACCTACGTACCATAGGGTTTTTGAGTTTTTAGGGTTTTTTCTCATGTTTTAAGGATTGACATGAGGAGTAAAGTTTGTAAGACTTGTAGAGGAGATAAGTATGAGTGTCAATGAGCTCATACAGTCAGCAGAATTTCAAGGTGACAATTTTTAGTGCAACATATTGCCCCCTAAAGTGCAAAGTCTGGAATAGATGAAGATGAAGTCTGTCATACAGTAAGAGTGAAGTACTTTGTCATTTCAAGGATCATCCTGTGGACACCCCAGTCAAAACCTGTAAAAAAATTCAATGCAAAACATATATATGTAAACATATCATCGCTGAGGTAGGCATTCCCATACTCAAATCAAAACTAACTAGAAAACTGATTTAAATTGTTCTGATATAGGAATGATTTTCAATACGTCAACAATATAGACATATGTAGACACGGCATGGACGCAGCCATCTTTTTATGAATAGTCTACTATATAAATGAATAAAAAAAATTCCTTACAGCCTGGATGGTAGAAACCATATCCAGGGTCTTCATTTCTGTTTCTCGAACCAGTATGATTCTATCCATGTGAATAAATGTCTCAAAGTCGAACATGGTAGACACCACTTGATTACCAGTCAATAATGTAAACTGTTAACAAGTGTGAGAGTAACCAACAGTAATGTAAATGGCTCTCAAAGTACTCAGTACAATCCATGAAATGTGAATGAGTGAACTGAAGTAAAAAATGTCATGGAATCATTCGATCGAAGGTCAATGATGCAACCTATCGTCAAAGGCAAGAAACATGCCATTGAGGCATGCAGATTTCGAGGTACTGATGATTTCTAGATCAACTTCCTAGATAATGAGTTGTCGTTGATAGAAAGTGATCCATCGTAAGCAAGCCCACAAAACGAAATCATAGATCAAGTTTTGAAGAAATATATTGGCAAGGACTGACTCAAGGATGGTCAAAATGGAAGACAAATATTTCGCAAATGAATGTTTTGTTTGAATTGTCCTCTTCAACACATAACGACACTACAAATGGTTTGGTGACAATTGACCCAAAGCTAATACCCAGAAACTGGCTGAAGACTTTCAATATGGTTTTATTAAATGTTAGGCAAAGGATTTTCCCAACCCAGGTGAACAAAAGTGTCATGTTCAAGAGTGGTTAACGGTTTTCCAAAAATCAAAATGTAACAAATAGGTTCGTATTTCTCTCTTTTCCCCCACCATTTATGGCAAGTACCTCTTTATTTTTGACAAGCTTGAGGGGGATAACATTTGTTTGTTTATAAGCTCATCCTTCGGATGAGTCCAACTTATTTTAAGATTCAAACCCTAAGAAGGAGTGGTTTGTTCCTGTTTAAAAATTGAACAGGTCCTTTACTATTAAATTTTAATGAGTCCAGTATAGGAGAAACTCGGTGTTTTCAATTTTACGGAGTCAGAAGAAAAAACTTAAGAAAACTCCATGGTTGTACTTTTTCCTAAATTTAGTCTCTTGAGCTCGAAAAAGGATAAAATAATGTTGGAGAGAACTCTATTGACTGTAATTAGTCAACATATACCTTTTTTTGTAAATAGTCCATTTCAGTTCGTAAAAGGGGTAAACTTATACTGAAGGGATGATCATTCATTTACTTTAACAAGTTTGAATAATCAAGTGCTCGGAAATCTTTTCATTTTTAGAGAGTCTGAAAAGGGCTTAAAAGAGAACTCCATGGTTTCTCTTTTTTGTAAGTTTTAATGAGTTCAAAAAAGGGATAAAAATGTACTCATGGTTTTCACTTTTTCGTAAGTTTTAACAAGTTTGAAAAAGGGATAAAAATATACTCATGTGGCCGACTTTCAATTTAATTAAAGAGCAGGGAAAGATGGAAAGAACTCAAAATTTTCATGTGTTTTATGAGAATGCAAGATAGAAAAATAATCTTGGGATTTTCATGGGTTTAACGAGTCTTGAAAATAACTGAAATTGACTGAAGATAGGTTTCATTTTTACAAAAGCTTGAAATAGAGAGAAAACTGTGCTTGATGCCCCATAAGCGTAACTTCTAGAGCGCATGCCCCCCCGGCTTCATTTCATTCAACTAAGTATACCGCTGGTAATTAATAGCTGGATGGAATGAAGGTTTATTTACGAGATCATATGAAAGACCCGACCTAAAACTGTAAGAAAATGATGCAAAAAACTGAAATAACTAACCTAAATATATGACTTAACATTTACGAGATTTATTCAAAGACTCGACTCAATTAGGGGAGGATTTGTTTCATTTTCTAATGAGCCTGACACAGAAAAAGAACTATGCTCATGGAAACTTGTTTCATTTTTTAACGAGGTTGACACAGTAAAAGGAACTCTCCTCTTGATACACTGATTCATTTTTAATGAGGTTGACAAAGTAAAAGGAACTTTCCTCATAAACTACTTATTTCTAATCTATTAATCTACTCTCTACAATCTACCTATTGATTCATTTTTTAATGAGGTTGACACAGGAAAAGAACTGTCCTCATAGAATCTTGTTTCATTTTTTAATGAGCTTGACACAAGAAAAGGAACTATGCTCTTGACTAACTGATTCATTTTTTAATGAGGTTGACACAGTAAAAGGAACTATACTCACACTCACTGATTCATTTTTTAACAAGGTTGACACAGTAAAAGGAACTCTCCTCACGGGCCACTGATTTTTTTATTAATGAGGTTGACACAATAAAAGGAACTATCCTTGGATCTTGATCATGACTTCCAATTGGAAGAAACACATGTCAATGGACACACCTTGATCATGGCTTCCAATAGGTCTTCATCAGAAGGAAGAATAGTTCTCTGGAAGGAACACATGTCAAGGGACTCAAAAGGGATAAGAACATCACATTCAAATAATCCCATAGAGTTTTCTATGTTAATTACCAAATCTAAGTCAAAGGAGGATGAGAAAACAATGAGAGGCTCGCTTACATCGGTAATTGAAAACATGGGACTAGTTGCCACATAATTAACCTGTGGCGGGGTAGATACCACTTTCGTATGAGGAACATTTAGGGATGTTGAATTATTGGTAGTCGAAACAATACTAGGGAACGAAAGCTGGTCTAAAGACACAATATTTCCATTGTGAGGGAAAGACATCACGTGAAAGAGTGTCGATACAACAACTTTCATTGCATAGACATAGTCTCACCCAAGGAGTGAATTGAAATCCAAGGGGCCTCTAACTACCATAAGATCAATACAGATAGTTTCAGCTTCCAAAGTAATAGAAAACTTAGGAAGGTTCACTAATGGTTCTCTTAAAAGCTTTCAGATTCTGCGTAATAGGCACAAGCTGAGGGGAAACCAAAACTTTCCAAGAAGTTGAGGATAAAATACTAACAGAAGCACCTTCATCTACCTGTGTGCGATGTATGTCCCTACCACTAAACTTCACAATGATTTGGAAAGGGATAGAGGAAGGGAGATGAGGTTCTGTGAGTCTATTCAAATCAAAGGAAAATACCTCAGTACTTGGAGGGGGTTCTATAGAAACAGGTGAAATTCTCCCCAGCATAAAATAATCTCATGTAACAAGAAGAACCTAAGTGGTATGAAGTTCACTCTCTACAGGGAGAATGGGATCGACCGAATGTGAAATCAAATCGACCACTTGATCAACTAATGGATCATCAACCTAAGTGATATGAGTTTCACTCTCCAATGGAAGAGTGGGATCGACTGTACTTGAAATTAGATCAATCACTCCGTCAGTTGACAGTAGGTTGGGAGAACTTTTATGGTAACCAGTTGGAAATTCTTGCTATGGAACAGTAAGGTTTTCCAGCAATTTTGAGGCTTCATCCATGTGAGGGAAAATGTGATTTTGATGACTCCCTTCACATAAATTACAAGGAAACCTAACTTTACCCTTTTTCCCAGAAACCTGACTATCACTGGTTGATGGATCAATGGAAATCTGATGAGATTTTTCTGACCATACTTCCAAGACCTTTGGAATACCAGGACAATTGATAAGGAAGTGGTCACCCTTTAAATATTGCAAGGGTATTTGGGTTTACAATGCATGTTGGAGGGTCTGCGAAACCAGAGATTTTTGGTTTGATCCCTAGTGGAGTGGCCAATTTGTTGACCAGATAAATCGATCTTATGGACAAGATCGATCTCCCTAGTGTCAAAAGACAATCTAGCAAAAAACGAACAACTAAGTTTGTATTTCTCTAAATATATTTGTTTTACAAGTAAATGCTATAAAGGCGTCGATCCTACCTTAGATCTAAATGCTTATTTGTGGTTGTAGTGCTTCTGTCGCATCAATAATCCTCCTGTCGCAACAATAGTTCTTTCGTCACAACAATAATTCTTCCGTCGCAACAAAGTGTCGTCTTCTGTCGCAACAAAGTGTCGTCTTTTGTTAACCTGCAATCACAAACAAGCAAATATTAAATATCCCCTGTATAAAAAATAATTATAAAACATCCTATCATAGTGATCAAAGAATCTCTGAAATAAATTATCAAACAACAACTTATTGAAATAAAAAATCGAACAACAATTTATTGATAAAAACAAAACTTGATTGTATTAATCTTAAATAACAAAAGAACCTTACAACCTTAGCCTTGATGTTGAAAAGGCCTTCCCGGGGTTTGAAGCGGGGGTCGCCTCTACCTTAATAAGCCTTGCACTCTTCCTCCAAGATCACATAGAGGTATGTGATCTTTTCTCTCAAAAGCTCAGCAGAAAGAAGTCTAAATCTCAACATCACTTCACCTCAATCACACACTAAAGCTTCAACTCCCTTTGAGGCTACCCAATGCCTCCTTTTATAGAGCAAATGAGGAGGTTAGGGTTGCACCTATGAAGGGATAGAATCCTCCTTCAAAGGGATAGGCTCCTCACATCAAGGGATTAGTTCCTTAAGGTGTGGGATACATGCACCTTATTAAAGCGTACTCATCCCCAAAAATTTTCATCTAGAAGCTTCTAGAACTGACCTCAAATCAAATTTTTAACTTTTGTTTCTCGCTTTTTTTTTTTTGAGAAGGGCATGCAGGCATTACAAGGGAGAACTGCATTCTGGAAAGTAGGTAAGCAGTGTATTACCTACATAACCAAGCTAGGAATGTAGGCAAGCTTCATGTTACCTGCGTACCCTAGGGTTTTTGAGTTTTTAGGGTTTTTTCTCCCGTTTTAAGATTTGACATGAGGATTAAAGGTTGTAAGAATTGTAGAGCAGGTAATTATGAGTGTAAATGAGCTCATATATTCAGGAGAATGTCAAGGTGACATTTTTTACTGCAACACACCTCTACCAGACACTTCTCACATTGCAGAACAACTCACACCCACAGAGTTAAACCTAGACTGCATGGAATAGGCCACCACAGACTGTATCATGGAAATGAAAATCAAGAGCACTAACCAACGGAAGATCCAACTGTATCGGATTTTCAAAGCTTGCCAACTCCTGCATCAAGGCAAGTGGTTCACCAGGGACCAATTTCAGTAGAAGTTTCCTCATCTCATGGAGGAACTCATTGCAATGGGGACCATTGCTTCATAAGGGGCGAGGAATGATCCAGGTGGATATTGGTGGCCACCCACCTATTCCACTTGCGGCACCACCTTTGGCTCTTTCAGTTTTTTAGTTTCGGTACAACTTACTATTCTTAGCAGTTTTTCGGGTCCTGAACTTCTGGAGCCATTTTGAGACCCTAAATGACATCTTTTGTGAAAACCGGGAGCAACATGGGTCCATGGACCGATGTTCCTCACACAAAATTTGTAATCCTCAGATATATATTTTTAAGAAGGTATGTTTTACGTCAAATAGAGATTGTATGCCAAAGTTACGTCCCTGAGAAGTTGAAACACCAATTTACCCAAACAGGGCCCATAGTTTTGGCGCTTCATCTCCTAGGGTTAGGGTTTTGGATGTTTATGGTTTTCCATAAACATCGTAGTCACCACATCGTAACGTAGTTCAGAGGAATGTAGTCACCACATCTCTTCTCTGAGATAGCTACCACCGCCCTAGCTAGTTTATTCCCATTCTGTTTGTAAGAAAATTTCAGTTCTTTGATATTAATGAAATGAAGTGTTATTTCTACTGCATCTTTGTATTTATGGTTATATTTTTATTCTATTATGTTCCTGCATAAATCCGGATCAACCATCATAAACCATCGTCAACCATGGTAAACCATTATCAACCATAGTACAACGTCACATTGTGACAAATATTTTCTCAATATGAAAATGAGCCATCTTCAATCATGACCACTGATTGTCAATAATCATTGTTACATTGTGAGACACATTGTCTCATGGTTCAACGTCACATTGTCACAACCATGGTCAAACCTGGTGTAACATCGCATTGTGAAAAAAATGGCTATTATGAAAATCAACCATTGTCAACCATGGTCAATCATGGTCAACCATGGTCAACCATCATCTAACATCACATTGTCACAGAGATTCTCTCAATATGAAAATCAATCATCGTAAACCATGGTCCAACATCATATTGTCACAAATATTGTCTCAATAGGTTTCGAGTATTAATTCCTTATTTTTATTACTGCATTGTGTTTATAGTATCAGTCCCTTCACTTTACTAATCTAAGGGTTCATATTCCTAGGGTATAATATTATTCATATGGTTTATAATAATAATTCTATATTCTTATAGAGATGGCTTCGGTTTATAATCCTTTAGGTTTATAATGTAAATTCCCTAGGTTTATAATATTAATCATAGGGTTTCTATTCGTAGGGTTTAATTATAAGCCTATTGTTTGAAATATTAATCCCTTGGGTTTATTAATTTTACGGTTTTTATTCTTAGGGTTTTTTTAGGGTTTATATTTCATACAGTTTAATATTAATCCTAGGGTTTAATGTTATTCCCTAGGGTTTTTAAAATTAATCCCTTCATTTTATAATATTAATTGAAAGGTTTATGATATGGTTCTTATGGAGTAATGTTTATTTTTGGGTTTATCATATTTATCTTAGTGTTTATATCGCTTCGATTTATAATTACTTGGGATTTTAGTATTATTCCCTTGGGTTTATTAGTCCATTGGGCTTATAATATCAATGGTTTAATATTGCAACATTGGAATGGTACAAAAATGTATCCAACATCACATTGTGATAAACATTGTCTTAATATGAAAATAAGTCTAATAATCATTTTTGCAATGTTACATTATATTGTAATTTATTAAATGTTTAATTGTTACATTACAAAACTTGGGTTTAATACAAGGTTTATAATATTAGGAAATTTTAATATCGATTTTATAGTATTAAATTTTTATATGGATTTATAATTTGTATTATTAGGGTTTATCATATTAATTTTAGGGTTTAATATGAATTCCTTGGGTTTTAAAGATTAATCCTTTGGGTTTATCAATCCCTTAGGTCTATAATATTAGTCCGTTGGGTTTAAAATTGTTTTCCTTGGTTAAAATTCAATGAGTTTATATTATTAATCCCTTAGGTTTACTAATTCCTTGGGTTTATAGTATTAATCTTTTTTTTTATAATATTAATCCTAAGGTTCATAATATTAATATTAGTGTTTATATTGATAGGGTTTAATATTAATCCTAGTGTCTAATGTTATTCCATTAGGCTTATATTCCCTCGACTTTTAAATTTCAATCCAATGGGTTTAGTAATATCTTGTAATTATAATATTGTTCCTTGGGATTCAATATGGAAAAAAGCATGCTCCAACGTTGCATTGTGACAAATATTCCCTCAATATGAAAATCAACCATGGTCACACATGTTTGTGTTACGGTTTATTATATTTATCTTAGGGTTTATGTACATTGGGTTTGCAATATTAAGCCTTTTGTTTTTTTAGGTTTTTAATATTAATTCCTTGTTTTATTAGTGCATTGTCTTTTTGATATCGATCGCTTCACTTTATTAATATAAGGGTTCATATTCCTAGGGTATAATATTATTGATAGGGTTTATAATATTAATCAGTTTTATATAGATGCCTTGGTTTTATAATCCATTAGGGTGATAATATAAATTCCATAGATTTATAATATATTAATCATAGTGTTTATATTCCTACGGTTTAATATTAAGCCTAATGCTTACAATATTAATCCCCTATGTTAATTAATTTTAGGGTTTATAGTCCTAGGTTTTTTTCACGGTTTAATATTTATCCTAGGGTTTATTTTTATTACCTTGGGTTTTAAATATTAATCCCTTGAGTTTATAATATTAATTGTAAGGTTCATGATACGAATATTAGGGTATAATGTTTATTTTAGGGTTATAATATTTATGTTTGGGTCTATATCGTGTGGGTTTATAATATCTATCTCTTGGGTTTAATATTATTCCATCTAGTTTATAATCGCTTGCATTTTTAGTATTAATCTAGTTGGTTTATTAGTCAGTTGGGCTTATAATATTTACGGTTTAATACTATAACATTAGAATGACCAAAAAATGTATCCAACATCACACTATGACAAACATTGTCTTAACATGAAAATAAGTCTAATAATCATTATCAAAATGTTGCATTAGACTATAATTCATTCAATGTTGCATTGTTGCATTAAAAAATTTGGGTTTAGTAAAAGGTTTATAATATTAGGACCTTTTAATAATTAGTTTATAATATTAAATTTTAACATTGGATTTATAATTTCTAATATTAGGGTTTATAATATCAATCTTAGGGTTTAATATAAATCCCTTGGATTTATCAATCCTGAAGGTTTTTAATATTAATCCTTTGGGTTTATCAATCCCTCAAGTATATAATATTACGCCCTTGGGTTTAAAATTATTCCTCTTCATTTATAATCCATTGATTTTATAATATTAATCCCTTAGGTTTATTAATTCCTTGAATTTATAGTATTAATAACTCCAGTTTATAATATTAATCTTAAGGTTCATAATATTAATATTAGGGTTTATATTCACATGTATTAATATTAATCCTAGGCTTTAATATTATTCTGTTAGGTTTATATTTCTTCGTTTTTTTAATACTAATACAATGTGCTTAATAATATCTTCGGTTTATAATAATGTTCCTAAGGTTTCTAATATTAATCATAAAGCTTACATTCTTACAGTTTAATATTAAGCATATAGTTTATAATATTAATCTTAGGGTTTAATATTAATCCCTTTAGTTTATAATCCCTTGGGTTTATAATATTAATATCTTGGGCTAATTAATCTCATGTTTTATGTTCCTAGTATTTAATATTAATCTTAAGGTCTCATGTTATTCATTTTAATTTTTAATATTAATCCTTTGGGTTTATTAATGAGATAGATTTATAACATTGATCCTACAATTTATAATATTAATATAAGGTTTAAATTTGTATTTTATGGATTATAATATTACCTTATGGTTTATATCGTTTGGGTTTATAATATCAATTCCTTGTATTTAATATTATTCGCTTGGGTTTATAATCCTTTTGCTTTATAATATTAATTTGTTGGTTTTGTTAATGCCATCGGTTTATAATATTGATAATTAGTTGGGTTCATTAATCTGTTGTGTTTTTAATATCTTCAATTTAGAATATTAATAATTTGTTGGGTTCATAAATCCCTTGGGTTTATAATATTAATCCATTGGGGTTTTAATCCTTAGGTTTTATAACCTTAATCCCTTGGGTTTATTGAAAGCTTATGTTATTAATCCCAAAAAATTATAATAACATTTTTTGGGTTTATAATATTCATAATTCCTTGATTTTATTAATTCCTTGGGGTTGTAATGTTAATCGCTTGGGTTTAATAATCGCTTAGGTTTTTACTATTAACACCTTGGGTTTTTAATCAGTTTCATTTTTAATATGAATAATCTTTTAGGTTTATAATATTCATCCTTTGGGTTTATAATATCAATCCATTTGGTTTATAATATTTATCCCTTTTACAAATACCAATTATAATAATTATTAATAATTGATAATTAATATTTAATAATTTATAAATATTAATAATAATTACTAATTACTAATAATTTATAATTATTTATAACTATTATAATTTATAATTAATAACTAAAAGTTATTAATATTATAATTATTCATTTTTAATATTAATATTAATTTTAATTATTATTTATTAACTATAAATATTTATATTTAAATTTATGGGATTAATACAAAATGACATTATTATATTTATAAAATTATTCATTCGAGTTCATAATCTTAATATTTATAATCTTAAGGTTTATAATACTAATCTTAATGTTTTTGATCCTTTTGGTTTATAATATTAATGATAGAGTTTATAATACGTTTCATTTATAATATAAATTCTAGCGTTCAATATTTTTCCCTCACTTTATTTTTCCTTGAGTGTATAACATTAATCTCTTGGGTTTATTTCCCCTCTGGTTTATAATAATAATCTATTCAATTTACAATATCATATTTATTATAAATGTCTAAAATGTTCAATTTTTAATACTGTAGTTTTTTATTTTCAGTTTTATAATTGTAGGGTTGATAATATTAATATTAATATTAACCCTTTAGGTTTAATAATCCTAAGGGTTTACAACATTAATCCATTGGCTTTATTATTCATATCAATCTATAATATTAATCATTGCACTTGATACCATTAATATCTTGAATTTATTATTAGAGTTTATAATACTAATCTTAGTGTTTGATTTATAGCATTATTATTAGAGTTTATAACATTAATCTTATTTCTTATAATATTGGCTTTAATAGTGTTATGGTTTAAAATATTCAATTTAGTATTAAAGTTCCGGTTTAATATTTTTCTTTTAGGTTTATAATATTAACCCCTAGGGTTTATTTTCCTTTGAGTTTATTAATCCTTTGTGTTTATTATTAATAATCTTATGGCTTAATATTTTTCCCTTGTGTTTATTTTCGATTGGATTTATAATATTAATTCCGAGGATTTATTTTCCTTTGGGTTTATTAATCCTTTGTCATTATTACTCTTAATCCTAGGCTTTATTTTTTTTCCCTTGTGTTTTTTTCTCTTCGGTTTATAATATTAAATCTTTGCATTTATTTCCCCACGAGTTGATAATATTAATGCCTTGGATTCTTTATACTGCAATTTTTTTTTTGGGTTTTTAATATTGCATTTAGCATCAAGATATAAAATGTTGGGGTTTTAATATTGGATATATAATATTGAGTTTTTTAATATTATGGTTTATCATTAATCTTAAGGTATATAATATTGGATTTTATAATATCAAGGCTTATAATAAATGATTTAATATTTGAGTTTAATATTATTATGTTGAAATTGTTCATAAATATGTTATTATGTATAAAAAATATTAATACTAATATTAATAGATTAATAAATGTATATTATTCATTAAGATATTGGTGAGGACAAATAAATATGGAAAATAGTATTATTATAACATTATATTAATTTTGTTATATATATTATTTATGTAATAATTAATGAGTACAAATACTCAATTTCTAATAGTCACATTAATACTATACATTTAATAATTATTAATGTGATTAATAAATATTTATTGATATATATCAACTATTAATGTGATTATATATGTATATGTCTATAGATAAAAGTGGTTAACCATCCGTAGACACTTCCAGTCAAATAAAATATTGGGGATAACTGCATTGCCAGAGATCGTCGTGGAACTACGAGTGGAATTGGTAAAAAGAAAAACACGCTACGAACGAGCATAATACGGAACAGAAGAAAGAGAGAGATATGTTTTTTCATCCAATGGATCATAGTCCAGGAATAGGGCACAACAACCCTCCTCACGGTCGACAATTCTGTTTCATAGAGATCAGCAAGGGTAAATAATCCATGGTTATCTACGAAATTGTATTCCATTAATGTTTTATTGTATTATGCATGTACGCGTTTAGATACATATGAAGTCACGTTTCAATCAAGTCTTTAGAGGATTCAAACTCTTCAAAGTGAATAGTTTATGACGATGGATAGATTTTAATGTGATGTCTTAATATCAAAAGAGAAATCTGACGAAATGATACTCAAGATGGATAAACTCGTCCAAATATGTGGGGCCTCCTATATCTTTTTCTCAAAGAAACCATTCAAGTTCTTGGCATTCTTTATACTTCAAGTTGTAGGGTACATCGAGATAAACAAAGTGAAACTCTACTATGACTAGATTATGTGCAAAGAAATGTGTTACATACCAGGCTAAGCCGTGCAAAAATTGCAACATTGTTCGATTTAAACTCTGAGATGGGAGTATTATTCATGTTCTGTTTAATTTTTGCCTCAGTCTTTTCCGATTACCATCAATAGAATTACCAATATTGTTCATATCATATTTATATTAATGCCTAACCGTAACATATCGTCGACAATAAGAAAAATGCGTCGGTAATTAAAAACATCTTTTATTAAGTGAAAAGAGAGAATAATTTAAAAGCTGAACGACTGCATATTTACATCTCACTAAACAGCCCGTCGAACTTCTGTGATTCAGGTATCCGAGGTTATTTATGCACGAGTGGATTTCCATTTTAAACTTTCAGCTATTTTCCTTTAAAATTTGAATGATGGCTTTCGCATAAAGTAAAGTTAGGCAGACTTGTTGTGATTATTCGTATAAAAGATCCTTGCAACAAAGGCACCACCTCATTAACCTAACGCCCCCAAACAATAAAATTTAAAGAAACATATACGGTAATGAAGTTAATTGCACCCAATATTTTATTTACATGCATGGTAAGGAACCAATAAAACATCGCGGATCTGAGGTTTTAGTGAAACCCAAAAAAGGTATAGGCGTTTGAGGCTTCAACTCCTTTAATAAATAAAGGAAATAACGTTAGCTTTGTTAAATTAGAGAGGAAAACTTAAAAGCCACATATGAAATTAAAAATTTAGAAATTTAGAGAATATAGGAACATTTTTATCTAATTTATTTACCATTATTAATGGTTATTATCATCATCATATTAATAAATGTTGTTCATATATAGCATTAAGTTCTATTTATTATAAAATATAAAGTTTGCTATATAAAAACCACACATAATTATCATTTCAATAATATTTTTAACTAGCAATTGCATCCTTTTTTTCAAAGGAATGTCCTAAGGCAGTAGCATAGGAAAGAATAGAGTAGAAGAAAGAATATGTAATACACAAAGAGATATCATTAGGGAATCACACAAAATATTTACTTCCATTGAACTAGGTGGTGGAGGTTTCAAAGATATTGATGATAAGAGTGATCAACAAGTAGACACTCCATAAAATATTGGGAAGATGCACAGAAAGGGAAGTTCCAAGGGATGAACCCTCCTATATCACCTAATTGTCATCAAAACACATATATATGTAACCAACCATCATGTGTTGATGTTAATTATTCCTAAAGAAGGTACAAAGCAACGGATTGATATGAAGCTTATATAGAGGACCATTTCAAAGAACATAATGGTTGATCGTGAGCACCATACTGTTGTTGAGAATGGTAACAAATCCAAAAAACTTATGCTAAAGAGTGATGATAAGGAGGAAGAGAGTGATGTTGATGAGAAAAAATTGAACACAGATAAAGGGATAAGCAGCATTCATACTAGGCTTCTTGTCGATTCTAACGTTTTTCTTCAAAGAAGAAAGGCTCGTGACCATCTCTTCCCTAGAACTATGGCCCATATTTCATTACTCTCTCGAGATCTTCATGATTATGAAATTGAACAACAAAAAAAACATTAGAACATAGATAAATATCATAATTGATGGTCCAAGTTGAAAAGACCCATTAACGCAATGCATCTATACAAGGACAAAATATTGTTGAATCTACTTATCATTGGTTGACCTCCATGGTAGGCCCTTTTTTAATTTGTTCCAAAATATAAGGTCCTAAGATGTATTGAGGCAAATCCGTTCGATTAGAGCCCTTCGGTTGCATTGCATCCTTATAAGAGGCATGGCCTCCAGAGTTCCTAGATCCCAAAGCACATCCATTCAACCTTAGGGTTAGGATTATAGTGTATTGAAAACGTATGACTCAACTCATGTGTGAGTACATATGAACAAATAACCAATGAGATGTTATTATTGAGTGTTTAATCCTTCGAAGATATCAAGCTCACTTGATGCTAGACACACTGCCATGTCCCAATCCTAAAATACTATGCCTCTACATTATTCCATGTGATTGGTTGTTTTGTTGACCTCTAATCGTAAAATACTATGGCTCTACATTATTCCATGTGATTGATTGGTTTGTTGACTGAGACTTTGACTCTACCATGCAGATGACATGGTTTCTTCTTTGGAATTCGAAATAAAAAATATTTTAATGTAATATAGAATAAAATACCTAATGTCAATTATGAATAAAATATTTTAATATAAATTAATATAAAATAGTTCAATACACACGTTATGTAATCTCTATAACATTCAAAAATAGAATTTAAAGAGTAAAAAATTACACATTATTTTTTACACTAAAATAAATTTACAACAAAAAACAATTTAACTCCTCTCATCTCATATTAAATCAACGCTTTAAATGAATACAATAATTATGTGACAACATAACATGATTATAAAGTAACCTTATGACCTAGTAAATAAGATTATATGATCACATATAATTATCTCTATAACTATAGCAAGTTGACATCATCATAGTGAACATATAAAATTTTATCATTATTTAAAAAAGAACATATATAAAAATCAGATAACCAACCCGGCGTTATAAATGCTCCGTTAATGCCTTATGGAATTCACTATAAAAAAATGTATGACTTATAGAATAAGCGATTTAGAAGAAGAAACCGAAAGACCATTATAAATGGTCATTTAATGCTTGATGAACTTCCCTTTAAGAATATTTGACTTATTAATTCCGGTCTCAGTTATATAAATGTTTGCTTTTGTAATCCATTTTTAATATAAAATATAATCTTTAATGCGTCAACTATGGACCCTTAAATCCCTTTAATGCCTAATAAAAATATACATATAAATACTGAACATGATGATACCTCCTCATATTCGTATAATGCGAATCTATTAATTATACAGTTAAACAACTATCCACTAAATTCCTTTATGATTCTTATAATGCTAAAAACAATGTAGATGCTGACCGTGCTTAAAAAGAGTTTTGGAGAGACATATCTGAAATGTCAGTAGATTATGTAAAGCAATAACATGACAAGAATTCACTATATGATAAATGCCATCTCAATGTGGCGTGCATTTAATTGGATAAATAAAAGAGAATCGACAAACTCGCTCCGACCGGCAGCCGAGCTTTAAGGAAGTTTCGGTTTATGAATAATTGAATAATATTTGGAAAATTAGCAACTTCGTAACCTCGCTGCCGTGAAGGTACAAAAGGAATTTCTCAGCCCAATCAAGGTTGCCCTAAGTGGAAAAAGAACTCATTGAAGTGAACCACAAACTGATTCAAGTGGATATTTAAAAATGAAAAAGAATTGTTGTCACGGTCAACCGCTCTGTAGCCATCGACGGTTGTTAGCGCACTAATAGGTTTGGCAGTTGGTAGAGAAAATAAAACAATGCTGGTAGGTAGAGAAAAAAATGTTGTAAAGGTGAGAGGGAGAACTCTTGGAGATGGTACCTTTTACCTTATAGGTAAAGACCCCCCTGGCCGATGAGATGCTAAAAGACAGTGGAATACCACAATTTTCATTCACATAAATATAATTTTTGCCTAGAAATATTGGAAAATTCTGGGTTATAGCCCATAAAATTTATGAATTTTTATTTTATTTTGGATGATGCTGAAATCATTTTTAATATGAAATCTTTTGGAAACCATTTTAATGTCATGTTTTTTTTTAAATAATCAGTTGAAAATTACTTGAGTTCTTATTAGCAAATGCCAATAATAAATAGAATGATTTTTTCCTAAATTACTTTCCTGGCCTCAGTATACAACGGCTATAATAAATAGAATGCATTTTTTCAATCAGACAAAATATTTACAACTGTGTTTTTCAAAACCCAGTATTATTTTCTATACTGTAGACTATTTAATGTTGTTGGGATTGAGCCATATATGTTTATTGTTAAATTTAAACAAATATAGAGTATTTAATGTGGTTGGGATTTAGCAATATATGTTGATCGTTAAATTTAAACACATTTAAATCTAAAAGTGATCATATACTACTCAACGGCATTAAATAAATTTTTCGGAAACATTTATAAATATAATATTAATGGAAATCTCCAGCATAAACATCTATATATAGGACTCTTTAGAGCTTAGCCAATTCGAAACCAGAGTATTACTCATCTTCGACGACCCGATAGGTTGTCTTTTACGGAATATCTAAGGTGATCGATTTTGATTACTTGTAAGGTGACCGATTCTGTGTATTCGAGCAAAAATGCAGGCCAGAATGGCTGCTGTTATACTTCTGCTCTTGTTTCTGGTCGACGGATTTTCATTGGCCGAAGCGCGGTTAATCAACTCATATAAAGCTGCAATGACAAATTCCCGTGGTCTCGTCGGTTCGAACCCCAAGGGAAACGGCTGCGCTCTTCCGGGCAGAGAAGGTATTGGCGGTAACTACATTGCGGGAGCTCGTCGTGGAACTGGTTGTGGAATTGGTAAGAAGGCAAAATATGCTACGAATAATACGGAAAAGAAGAAAGAGAGAGATATGGTTTTTAATCCAATGGGTCGTAGTCCAGGAATAGGCCACAACAACCCTCCTGAAGGTTGACAATTCTGTTTCACAGCGATGAGCAAGGGTATATAATGAATGGTTATCTACGAACGTGCATGCCACCAATGTTTTATTGCAGTATGCATGTACGCGTTTAGATACTTATGAAGTCACGTTCAATCAAGTCTTTAGAGGATTCGAACTCTTCAAAGTGAATAGTTTATGACCATGGATAGATTTTAATGTGAAGTCTTAATATCAAAAAAGAAATCTGACGAAATGATACTCTGGATAAACTCGTCTATATATGTGGAATAAAATGTGTTACATGATGGAAATTTCTGTTAATTTCGAACAAAACAGAGGAAGCAAAGTTCCTCAACTCAACACAAAGAAATGAGAAATTTGGACAAAGAGGATATGGAGAAAAAGCTCTGTTTTTATTAACCATAAAAATGACAATAAAAATTACAAACTTCTTCAGAACTACAGTTCTGGAATAACTAAAAACTCCATACTCTGTTTTTACAAATTCTGTAAAAAAATAAAAAACAGACAGTTGCTGAAACACGTGTTTCAGCAACAGTCAGACAGTTGCTGAAACATGGACGCAGTTGCTGAAACATGCTGTAGAATGCATGCTGCTCCCAAAACACAGCGACTCTGTTTTCTTGCTGTTTCTTCTGCTCTGTCTATTTCTCTGCCTTCTGCAATTTCTCAAAATATTTTCTAACATTCTTCTAACCTTAAAATGAACTGTTGTTCATCATATTTATAAGCAAAAACATATTTGACTTATAATATTAAAATAATGCAAATATCTTCTGATCTTTATCTGCGTATTGAATGCAGATAGGCGGTGGGAGTTAACGTGCTGGGTTTTGGTAAATAAAATCGGCTGTCTGCAGGCTCAATAACTTCTGCAAATTTATTGTTTTGACTTTTCAGCCATCCGCCTTGCTAAAATATCCGCGGCAATCAGATTTTGTTTCCAGCTGTTTATGTTGCAGTTGGAATTAAATTCCAACACTCCCCCTTAATTTCAACTGCTGGGTTTTTCAGCATACCCAGGCATTCTCTGAAATGATCAAAACTTTTCTTTGCCAATGGTTTTGTCAAGATGTCAGCTAGCTGATCCTCTGTTCTGCAGTGCTGCAAAACAATCTCACCATTGTTAACCAATTCACGTATGAAGTGAAATTTGGTGTCTATATGTTTTGTCCTTTTATGAAAAACAGAATTCTTTGACAATGCTATTGCCGAGCTATTGTCACAGTAAATGGTTGTGCCCTTTTCTTGTCCATGACACAAATCTCTGAGAACTCTTCTCAGCCACACTGCTTGGCATGCTGCTGCTGTTGCTGCCACGTACTCTGCCTCTGCTGTTGACAAAGCCACAATTGGTTGCTTCTTGGAAGCCCATGATATGGCTCCCGATCCCATATGAAACACATATCCCGATGTGCTTTTCCTATCATCAACACTTCCAGCCCAATCACTGTCAGTGTAACCTGTCAACATGAAACTTTCAGAAGAGGAGTAAAGTATACCAAACCCCTTCGTCCATTCACATACCTTAGAATCCTCTTGGCTGCCTGCCAATGAGTCTCTTTCGGTCTTTCCATGAATCTGGAGATTAAACTCACAGCGTGCATAATGTCCGGCCTAGTTGCAGTCAAGTACATGAGGCTGCCAACTATGCTCTTGTACAATTTTGGATCAAAATCCTTGCTGCTGTCTTCTTTGGTTAATTTCAACCCCATTACAGTTGGAGTCACAGCTGCCTTGCTGTTCTGCATGTTAAATCTCTTCAACACTGCTTCTACATATTTACCTTGGGAAATGAAAACACCATTTTCACTTTGGTCTACTTCAATTCCAAGAAAATATCTTAAGAAGCCCAAGTGAGTCATTTCAAATTCACTTTTCATGACTGCTTTAAAATCAGCAATGAGAGAAGCATCATTGCCACTAAAGATTAAATCATCTACATATAAAACAACAATAAGAATCTTACCGTCATTCTCCTTTATGTAGAGTGTGGGTTCACCATCACACTTCTCAAAGCCATTCTTAATCAGATAAGCATCTATTCTGCTGTACCATGCTCTTGGAGCTTGCTTGAGCCCATAAAGAGCCTTCTTCAGTTTGCAGACTTTATCCTCTTGGCCTTCAACTTCATAGCCTGGAGGTTGTTCAACATAAACCTCTTCTTTCAACACTCCATTCAGGAATGCGGATTTAACATCCATCTGATAAATCTTCCATTTGTGTTGTGCTGCAATAGACAACACTGTTCTGACTGTTTCCATCCTCGCTACTGGTGCAAAGGTTTCATCATAGTATTTGCCTTGTTGCTGCTTGTAGCCTTTCACAACAAGTCTTGCTTTATGCCTGTCAATATTGCCTTCAGCATTGCTTTTGGTCTTATAGACCCACTTAACTCCAATGGCATCTTTGCCTTCAGGGAGATCCACTAACTCCCATGTTTTACTCTTCTCAATTGCACCAATTTCTTCATTCATTGCTTCAATCCATTTATCTTCATTTACAGCATCTTCAAAATGAATTGGGTCATCAACATGACAATACAAAGTGAATAATGAATTCAGACCGGTATTATTACTTACCTCTCCTTGTTCATAAATCTCATTCAGATTTCTGAATCTTGGTCTTCTTGGTGTGCTTGGAGTTCCATCCGAACTTGAGGGTATTTCTGATCCCTGTGGTGTGCTTGGAGAAGCACTTCCTTGATTTCTCAAGGCTGTTCGAATTCCAGCTTGTGGTATGGTTTGTTGTACTTGCTGTGGTGGAGGAGGAACCACCAAAGAAGGGTTATTTGCTGCTGTCCCTTCCTCTTCTTCTTCATGAGGCACAATTGTCTTCACATTCACGGTTTTCTCTAAACTTCCATCCCAAGCTTCATCTTCTATGAACTGCACATCTCTGCTTACTATCAATTTCTTGGTCAATGGATTATAGAGTTTGTATGCTTTTGAATCATCACAATAGCCAATAAAGACACACTTCTCCCCCTTACTGTCAAGCTTCTTCCTTAGCTGATTCGGTACATGTGCATATGCTACACAGCCGAATACTCTCATGTGAGTGACAGTTTGCTTTTGACCACTCCATGCCTCTTCTGGTATTTTGTTCATGACAGCTTTAGTTGGGCATCTATTCAAGATGTAAACTGCGCAAGTGACAGCTTCTGCCCAATACTCATGCGGCAAGTGTTTTGCCTTCAGCATACTTCTGACCATGTCCAGAATGGTCCTATTCTTCCTTTCTGCAACACCGTTTTGCTGAGGTGTATACCTCGCGGTGAACTGCTTTTGTATGCCATTCTCTCTGCAAAAACGCAAAAAGTCTTTGGAGATGTACTCTCCACCTCTATCTGTTCTGAGCACTTTGATGTAATGCCCACACTGTTTCTCAACAAGAGTTTTGAAGTGGCGGAATTTCTCAAACACTTCACTCTTTTGTTTCAGCATATACACCCATGTCTTTCTGGTGTAATCATCAATGAAATTTAAAACATATTTATTTCCGGCAAATGATGGTATTTGCATCGGTCCACACACATCAGAATGAACAATTTCCAATGGTGCTTTTGCCCTTATACTCTTTCCTGCTGGAAAGCTTTCTTTGTGTTGCTTGCCCAAGATGCAGCCTTCACAAAGGCTGTCCGGTTTCTCGATCAATGGCAATCCCTTTACCATTCCCTTTCTGTGCAACAGATTCAAGCCTCCGAAATTGAGATGTCCAAATCTCAAGTGCCACAACCAATTTTCATCTTTCACTTGTTCCTGAAAGGCTTCTTGTGTTACAGCTGCAATAGTTCTACCTTCCTTCAAATCTGCCCTGAGTTTGAGAGGAAACATTCTATTGCTGGTCATCTGCACCTGTGCAATGACCTTCTTACTTGGAGGTATGTCTCTAATTGTACACATATCATCTTTGAAGAACACATTATAACCTTTGTCAATGAGCTGTCCAATGCTCAAAAGATTACATTTCAGACCAGGTACATAGTATACCTCTGGCACAATCATCTGTTCTCCATTTCTTGCTCGGATACTGACTCTGCCCTTACCCTTGACAGATATCTTACTGTCAGTTCCTGTTGTTACCTCAGATTTCACATTTTCATCCAGATTGGCAAACATTGCAATATTTCCAGTCATGTGATTACTACAACCTGAGTCTAAGAACCAAAAATCATCTTGTTTGTCTTGTGCAACGTTACATGCTAACAGCACAATCTTTGGATTCTTATCTTCTTCATTTGCAAAATTAGCATTCTGCCTACTATTCATGTCATTTTTCTTTTTTCTACATTCATTGGCATAGTGCCCATATTTCTTACAATAATGACATTGGACTTGGGATTTGTCATACCTTTGTCCATGAGCTTGATGTTTGCTTGAACCTTCATCTTGGCTTTGATTGCAGCTCCTTCCGCTTGTGCTTGCAGGATTATTTCTGCCTTTGTTTTGGCTTCTTCCACGACCTCTGTTATTTGCTCTGCCTCGACCTTTTCCTTGGCCAAAAGACATCTGAGTCTTGAATGCTTTCTCAAAAGAGGAATCTGTTCCTCTACTCAGTCTGTGTTCATGAGACATAAGAGAAGCACTCAGTTCATCTACTGTGAACTGTGAGATATCCTTTGTTTCTTCTATTGCTACCACAACAGCTTCAAACCTTGAGGGTAAACTTCTCAAGATCTTCTCGACAATCCTTCTTTCTTCAAGGATTTCACCATGAGATCTAATCTGGGTTATCAACCCAATAACCTGAGTGAAGAATGAATCTATTGTATCAGATTCCTTCATGCTGAGTGTTTCAAAGTCTCTCCTCAACATCTGCAACTTTGCAGTCTTCACCTTCTCCATGCCTTGATAAGCAGTTTTGAGAATATCCCATGCTTCCTTGGATTTTGTTGCTGCTGCAATACGTGGAAAAATACTTTCATGTACTGATTGGAAGAGAAAAAAGAGGGCTTTGGCATCCTTCTTCCTGTCGTTCTTCAACTGGTCTCTTTGTGCTACTGTCAAAGCAGCCAACGCTGCTGCATCTGCAGGTTCAGCATAACCAGTGTCAACCAGCTCCCATATTCCTTGAGAAGCAAACAATGCTTTCATTGTTATGGACCAATAACTGTGATTTTTCCCATTAAACTGTGGCAGTTGGGAATTTGTCAAACCAGTTCCAGCATCTCCCATCTTCGCTGTAAAAGAAAAGAAAAGATACTGACTGTATAACAAAAATAAGCAAAAGACTTTCTCTGCTGGAGAAATCTGCTCAGTTAGCTTCTTACAGCTCCTGCAGTGAAAAACAAACTCTGTTTTTGACTCACTGAGTGCTTAGACCAGCTCTGATACCATGATGGAAATTTCTGTTAATTTCGAACAAAACAGAGGAAGCAAAGTTCCTCAACTCAACACAAAGAAATGAGAAATTTGGACAAAGAGGATATGGAGAAAAGCTCTGTTTCTATTAACCATAAAAATGACAATAAAAATTACAAACTTCTTCAGAACTACAGTTCTGGAATAACTAAAAACTCCATACTCTGTTTTTACAAATTCTGTAAAATAATAAAAAACAGACAGTTGCTGAAACACGTGTTTCAGCAACAGTCAGACAGTTGCTGAAACACGGACGCAGTTGCTGAAACAGCCTGTAGAATGCATGCTGCTCCCAAAACACAGCGACTCTGTTTTCTTGCTGTTTCTTCTGCTCTGTCTATTTCTCTGCCTTCTGCAATTTCTCAAAATGTTTTCTAACATTCTTCTAACCTTAAAATGAACTGTTGTTCATCATATTTATAAGCAAAAACATATTTGACTTATAATATTAAAATAATGCAAATATCTTCTGATCTTTATCTGCGTATTGAATGCAGATAGGCGGTGGGAGTTAACGTGCTGGGTTTTGGTAAATAAAATCGGCTGTCTGCAGGCTCAATAACTTCTGCAAATTTATTGCTTTGACTTTTCAGCCATCCGCCTTGCTAAAATATCCGCGGCAATCAGATTTTGTTTCCAGCTGTTTATGTTGCAGTTGGAATTAAATTCCAACATTACATGCCTGGGGAAGCCGTGCAAAAATTTCAACATAGTTGGATATATGGTAGTATTATTCATTTACTCTTTAATTTTATTTTTCCCTCAGTCTTTTCCGATTACCATCAATAGAAATACCAAAACTGTTCATATCAGATGTATATTAATCCCTAACCGAAACATATCGTCGATAATAACAAAAATGCGCAGCTAATTAAAAACATCTCACATTAAGTGAGTGAGAGAATATTTTTAAAGCTGAATGACTGCATATTTGCATGTCACTCAACAGCCCGTCGAAGTGTGATTAAGGTATTCGAGGTTATTTATGCATTAGTGGATTTCCATTTTAAACATTCAACTATTTTCCTTTTAAATTTGAATGATAGCTTTTACATACAGTAAAGTTAAGCAGTTTTTCATACTTATATTAGAATTAGTTGCACATTTGTAGGTGGATGTTAACATAATATCTAAATCTCCCTATTCATATTTAGAAGTGGTTGGATTTCAGCAGCACTATAAATATTGTGATGTATTGGTGTGATTAAATATATAGAGTAATAGATATATAATTATTGTGTGTTATTCCTGTGCATTTCTGCTCTCATGATTTCTTAAATGATATTAGAGCCTGTTCTAGCTTCGTTCCCTCACGGGAAGGCCAGAAAGGAGTGAGTTTCTAGACCATCAATTCTCTGTACATAAGCATTAGAGTGAAGTCTTTTATGTGTTTTATATAGTTGTTGTTTGGTTCCGATTTCTAGTGTCCACGGCCCTACTGTGGGAAAAAAATCGCTGCGAGTATTGCCCCCTACTTCTCTGAACGAGAGGTATCAGTACATGCTCCAGCTTGCAGCTTCGAGTCCTGATAAGGTCTGTGAAATGGAAATTGAATTTAAACAATTTAATTGCTCATATTGTTAGTGCCAATACATACCTTGGAGCTGCTATTAAGTGGGCAAGGGGAGGAGGAGGTACCAACGTCCGAACCTGCAAATGTCTCTGCACATAGGGCATGACTGCGTATGGAAGCAAGATTCTTCAGAGATTGTCCACTGCCATCCATTCCCTTGTGTCAAGTTGTTCACACGATCCTTGGCCCGAAGAGATACTCCTAATTTGTCAACAATAGGTCCACGCGTATGGGTCCACGCTGTTTGTCAATATGGATAGCACTGAATTATAAATTAACAATACATGGATGGTGTTTATTTTCACGTGAAAAAATGCTTTGGCGCAATGAAGTAGCGTATTAGTCACAATATCAAATCTTCTGGAAGGCCGATATCTGGGTTTGCTGCTTCAGAACAATTGGAATCGTTGTCTCAATGACAATGGCCGCGACCATTAGGCCATCAGTTTGAGTCTTACGCGCTATTGTGATACTTGTAGTTCTGATTTTATTTCTGAGCTTCAGAAAGAAAATTCGGAGTCATTTCCAGTATCAACGTTGTTGTGCAAGGAGAGAATCGCCCTGCCACTATGGGAGAACATTCACCGGAGCTGTTTTGATTTGGATCTGCAGATGTGAAAGCGTTTTGAGAAGTCCAATGTTGGATTGAGGGAAATTCCATATTCTCGGTTTTGTTTTTTTTGTGTGAGGAATTTGTAATTGTTTTTTATATCATTGAAGATCGGCTGTATGATTATATAAATTATGAAGACCAATTAGGGAATAGAGTAGCATCTAAAACTAGTAGTTCTTGGTGTACTTCAATGCTATAGGAATATATGACTGGTTTAAATATGTCTATAAGTCTGTTCAAAGCTGGAGATTATTGTTGTAGTTAGGTGCTTCAAAGTCCACAGTTACAGGTTACCTTGTGAGTTTGTAAGTGTGTGGTGTTGTGTGGAATATATCATTATAGTGTGAGGTTTAAAGGTCACTTTGTAGGATTGATGGCTCATCATATTCTATACCAAGAATATTTTCCTATACGACTTTTGAAATTTATTCTTCGGGGTTATTTCAGAGATGGAAATATTTCAATAGGGTTTTTCAGTGTCAAGACTCTTCTTTGGGGGTGTCAAGAATTTTTAATCTTACAAATTCAACATTGCTGGTCAGAAGAAAGTGTACTTTAAATGAGTTGGAAGAGTTTTTTGTTATGATATGTATGTAAGAATTAAGGGGGAGTATTGGAAGATAATTCTTCATACTCATATTAGAATTAGTTGCAATATGTAGGTGGATGGTGAGAGAATATCTGAAACTTCCTATTCATATTAGAATTTCTTGGATCTCAACAACACTATAAATATTGTGATGTGTTCGTGTGATTAAATATATAGAGTAATAGATATATAATTATTGTGTGTTATTCATGTACATCTGCTCTCATGATTTCTTATAATTGTTGGGTTTAATCGTATCACCACCACCTCATTAACCTAACGCCCCCAAACATTAAAAATTCAAATAAACATTTACGGTAATGAGGTTAAGTGCACCCAATATTTAATTTATATGCATGGTGAGGACCCAATAAAAGCTCGCGGGTCTGAGGTTTTGATGGAAACCTAACAAAGGTATAGTCGTTTCAGGCTTTCTTTCCTTTAATAAGCAAATGACAGAATGCTAGCTTTGTTAAATTAGTGAGGAAAACTTAAGAAAGCCACACATGAAATTAAAAATTTAGAGAATATATGAACATTTCATCTGATTTATGGCTATTAATGGTTATCAGCATAATCATATTAATAAATGTTATTATATATAATATATTAAGTTCTATTTAATATAAAATTCAATTTCTACTCTATAAAAATTACACATAACTATCATTTCAATAATACTTTTAATTAAAACTAATAAATATAATCTAATATGTAATTTGATTGAAAACATAAAAATAAATTTACAATGTATACCGATTTAACCTTTAATATTTGAACATTTGTAGGTAATGTAACGCAGGTAAATGTAAGTCAACTAAACCTTATTTTTGAAACACTTCACCAATGTGACTACAGAACGCTACTTTAAATTCAAATTAATCTGTTCTCAGCATCCGCTGTTGGGGCAAGATGTAGTACAAGATGTGGTACGCTCCAAATACAATGTTTGTTTCCATGAAGATGATATTTTAAAAGAAATCTCAGTGTTCGTTAAGGTGTTGAGCGAGGAGCCAACAACAAAATGTTTGCATTTATGGGATCATCTATCAGGTAGAAAGTACATACGCTTGGCCTTAACTAAAAATTTAAAAGGTGGAAAATCAATTGATAAGCCAAATCAAATCAACAATGAAATGAAACCAAATGATCGAAAATCAAATGATCAACCAAATTAAATCAACAATGAAATGAAACCAAATGATCAACCATTTATTAAGATGGTTACATTGAAATGATCGGATTCCTATTAGGCAGTGGATAAATAAATCATATTTAAATTTGATAGATTAGTTTTGGGTTTAAATGTAATAGGTTATTTTTTATTTTGAAATCTTTTATTATCATTCATGTATTAAGCGAAAAATATTCTTTTGAAATCAATATTTTTCTACTAACGAATGAGAGGTTTACTTTAAATGTTTTTAGCCCATGCTAGAGCTTTAAATTTATATGATATTAGTAGAACAACATCGAAAGTGGTATATGCATGCTATTAATATTAGTAAAGTTATACGATGGTGGTGTCCAATGACATATCAGCCTTTAAAGCGAATTTACAATAACATTAATACTGAGACGACGGATTCGAGTTATAAATGTAAAATACCATTAACTAATAGAATATATTTATTATATTATTTTTTAATGTGATTATATTATTGTGAGAAAACAAATTTTCAATAATGATAATGTAAGAATAGTCTTGATGATGAACCACACTGGTTGGTTCGAAACGCGTCGACCTCGTTCCTTTGCATGTGATTACTACCGAAAGAATTTCTACAAATTTATATTATGGATCACAGAAGCTTAGATTCCAAAAATGTAAGAATATTCAAATAATAGTAAATTTACAAAGTAATAATGTTATAACTTAGGATGATTTAAATTTAATATTAGTTGATTTAATTTTTATGAGGATAATTGTATTTAAATTGAATTTGAGTATGATTGATATAACACATTATTTTTCATTATGATTTATTGATGGCCCTAAAATTGTATAATTTATTAAGCTCATTTGATTCTTCTAGACACTTGAAACATGTATTTGACCTCTTATTTGTACATTATAGAGTTAATTCATAGTATTGATATGTTTTTAGGAATTTGATCTCCCCATGCTTATTATGTTTTTACTATTATTATATTTTGCAGAATATTGAGATGAGAGAATCTAGGGATTTGTTCTCTCTGAATAAATAAATGAAATATTATGAAGTTATTGAGCAAATTTTCGAGCTCCATTGATTGAGAAAATGTAGGGATGTGTTCCCCAATAAAAGAGGATCTTGAGCTTGGCTGGATTAATGTATCCTCCTTGGAATTCAAATTCAATGAGGGAACTAGATCTACAATTTTAGGGAAATGGATGGAAACAATCCCCCTCTTCAAGGAGGTTTCCCCTCAATTATTTTTGTATAAATAAAGGGACCTAGCATCCCAATAAGAGGTTCGAATTAGTGGAGAAGACATTTGAGGAGTAGCAGGATTCTTTGCCTAGTATTTTTTTATGTACTATTTTGACACTGAATGAAAGACATATCTTTTTAGTTTGATCCATATTTAGAGGGTTCAGTCATCTTGGGTTAGGGCCCAACCCAAAGGCTCTAGTCTCTTTCTTTTGTGTATTTTATTCATGCATCTACTTTCTTGTATCTAGCTAGCAATATTTCCTTTCCTTTATAGCATAATTTTCTTATGAGAAAGTTGATTCTACATGTCTATTAATCACCTTTGTTCTCAGAAGTGTAGTTGTAGATATTTTGTTGGAAAGCGAAAAATATAATTAATTTCTTCTTTTAATAGTGATATATTGAATTATTTTCCCTTTTCATCTCCATTTTCAGCAATTAAATCATTTCTTGGGTAGTCTTCTCAAGCATCAAAATAATAATATATCGTGTGTGGAGTTGTGGGTATGGGTTTGTAGGGATGAGCATCATAATTTACACTTTTCATTCCATCAAAAACACTTCCCTTCTTTTTCCAACAACCTCTTCAAGAAAACTATTTACAGACATCATTTTCGAGATTTGTTAGAGGCCATAATGGGCATCTTTCCTTGTGCAATATGGGCTCCTCATGGGCACTACATTTCGAAAAGGCTTCATACAACCTTCCTATACCTTATCCCACCATCTATTGCCTTAAGAAAACCTTCCCACATACTTCTCTTGGATTTTATCTTGTAGCAAAAAAGGGCAATCTTTTTGCATTGTGTCTTGATACTGTAGCACTATGAGAAAATCCTCCAAATGCATTCTAATCTACCCCACAACACTCTTGACCACCCATAGGTACTTTATAATGATAATAAGGCCATAAAAATGAATAAAATGGATTCAAATACCTAGTAGAATATTTTTCTTGGTTAACAAAGTAGATAGAAAGTCATTCCCAACAATCCTATAGCAAAACATTAATAATTTTATGTGATTTTTTTATCATGTGTTAAAGAGGCACTTTTGAGTTGATTCCACTTCGCTTGAGTCCTAAACACATTCTATTTAATAAAAAAAAATTACCCCATATCATTTTCACTTGACCAGGTTAGGCATTTGGTAGGTAACTAGTTTACTAGTTCTAGAATTTCTGGTTTTTAGAGTATTAACTTTCTATTGTTTTTTAGCACATCTTAAGAAGGGTATTTTGAATGACTCCACTTGTATTGGAGTCCTAGGAAACTCTAATTAATAATAAAATTTACTACACATCATTTTCATTTTATTTTCTTGGGAATTTGTCAATTTCACGGAGCAATAGACATCGTGTAGCAATTTGTTTTCATGATCTTCCTTGTCTATATTCACTCAAATTCATGGTAGAAGTAGATTTATAACCTATGAATGTGTTGAGGCCACTTTTATTGAGCTCAGGCTTGACTAGGCCATGATTTAGATCTTATATTTCTGGAGTGTTTAATGTTGATTTATGAAATTAGTCTAGATTTTGTTTCCGTAAGTTACTTGATGCAAAGTGTGATTTCATTTTTGCTAGAATAATATAGGACTTTCCTTTCCTACAAAATAAAATATATTTCCTCTAATGTGATTTCATTTCGAGCAAGATAGATCATTATTTTTTAGCTATCATTATTCTCTACATTTTTACAAATATAATAGATTTCCTTCGTGCCATTTACTTTCCAAGTAGAATATATTTAGTTATTTTTACTTACATCTTACAACTTCGTATTGGTGACTTACGTAGATATTTGTTCAATTTAAGCTGTTTTATTTCCTTATTTCACTTGCACCAGAGTGAGTAATACTAGGAAAGGGAAGGTCTCATCTGCACATATCAATTTAATTTGTTTTATTTCCTCTTTCACTTGCACCAGAGTGAGTAATACTAGGAAAAACATGGTCTCATCTGCACATATAATCTCGAAAATATAAATCGATATCCTTAGGAGTTGCAAGATTCTTGATGCAATACTAGGGCTCATCACTTTTTGACACTGTTGTCGAGGAGAGTGTAAAAGAAAGCACTCTCTTTTTCTTGCAATGATTCCCTCTTCAATTTATACAAAAAAGAAAAAAAATACATAGGTATATTTCAATGCATTGCATTAGCATTCTCATTCAACCAATTTTATAAAAACAAAAAAATATTTCTTCAACACCACAAACCCCCCCACTTGATCATGTGTAGCTAGAATAAGAAGTTGTGGCAGAGACACTAGAAGGAGGCATGGAGCAGCCCTACATTTTCAACTTATATCATCAATATATGAACTATGCCTCCTCTTTAAAGACAAGCTATAATGCACATTTTCAACCTCAATATCCACTTAACACCTCATCTTAGTCTCCATTGTCTTATCCTTCACAATGGTATGATCCATATACATGGTATTATCCTCCTCCATATATCATTATTCCTTTTCATCCATATCAACACCAACCTCCTTAATGAGGTGATCAATACTTTCCTAAACACCCGCAATATCCTCCATACAAAACTCAATTTTATAAATCCAATCCACCTACACCAGAACTAGATCCTCAACCACAGCCATTTCAAAGACTCATTCCAACTCAACTACTTGTACAACCATTTCTAGACCTAAGAAATAATGTAACTCATCCAACTTGGAATGTTGAGATACAAAATATTGAAACAAATCCTCTTGATCCAAATGATATTCATCTTGGATTGGGAAGAGTGTCGTAAAGAAGAAATTATCATGCTATTGTTGAAGAACAACATCCAAAAGAAGATCTATAGGAGAATAAAGAATCATGGGCCACATTTTATGGAGGCCATTTTAGCGTGAGATTGAAGAATACATACTATGCTTGTCTTCAGATCCTTTATGTGTTCAAGGGACCAATCAGAAAATAGTAGAATATTTGAATGGCACGGAAAAACAAGACATGAAGAATGATTGAAATGAGTAAGAAAACTAAGGGCATCACAAATATATTAAACTTTTCCTCGTGACAATCACTAACCAGAAGCACCACACTCTTCAACAATGTTTGGCATCATCAAAGTCAAAGTAGTTGGTCTCTCATATTCAAGTACATATCAAAGAAAATGTTTTGAGCCTAGACATGATTTTATCTATCATCTTCTCATGAAAATGGATCCATTGGAAGTATTTATACACTTGAAAGAGATTTTTTTCCAAGTAGAGTAGGATAGACGAATAAAAGGAAAAAAGGAAAAAAAGGAAAAGAAAATAAGAATCTCAGGAAAGGAAAGGAATAAATATTAGGTTAAAACCACCTTTCGAGTGCCTTCGATTGGATCACTGATTGAAAAACTCCTTGAGGCAGTCAATTGGTCAATGGAAAGAAAAAGGAGAAAAAAGGGAAAAAAAAGTATCCTAGGTGAAAACCTATTTTGAATAACCTAGGAAGACATGCTAGTTGAAAATGTCATTTAGGTAGCTAGTAAAAGAAGAAGATATTTTTTTTCCAGTTGCATCTATGTGTTTTCATAATGGTACTATTCCACATGGATAAGGAAAATAAACAACTCGATGCCACAAAATGGGAAAAGAAACAAATGAGGAGTGAGGTAAGAAGAAAACCAAAGAAACTCAACCTTGGCCTTCTTACATCTTGTGAAAATTACTCAGGAAGGGCCAACAAAGGTCAATTCACCTCTCTCCGTCCTCTTATTGTGATTCCATACCTTTTCCACTTCCATTTCATCAATTTATAGCTCATTTGGAGTATGGTCATGAAGTGCTACACAATTGTTCTATAATGATACAAGATACAAACAATATTGTTAGAAATTCATAAAAGGTTCAATTTATCGATTTATGAAGGGGAGGAAGGTGCTCTTGTGCTAAAAAAAGTATTCCCACCTATCTTGAGTGCAAAAACTCTACATGGGTGATCCTACACCACAATTTTGAGGTCATTTTTATCTCATTTGTAGGTCTATTTTAGCGAACAATGACAGCAACAATGTTTTCTTTCCAATTTGACTCGGGCAAGGCATCATTGGCTATGGATACTTGTATCATCACCTTACCTGATATCCATTAAGTGATCTCAACAACAAGAGTTCTAAGAAATGGTGACTTTATGGAGTCTTTATGACTACTACAGGAAACTCTCTTTCATGTAGCGGCCTTCAAAAACCCAACAAAACCACCACTACTTAAGAATAATTGAAGATAAAAGCCGAGGAGGGCCCTTACATCATCAATTTCATTTGAAGAAGACTCCAACAACATGAAAAGGAAGGTTGGAGAACCATTTAAGAAGGACAAGAATATCCAGTCATGAACCTAGTAACTATCCATGAAGAAAAAATCCCTTCATAACAATCACCAATGAAGAATAAGGCCTGCATGGAACAACTACAACAAAATATTTGGCTCCAAAAACACATGAAAAAGAAGTCCTCAATCCAAAGTAGTGGCACCAGCAAGAAGCTCCATGGGTAGGAAACCTATGTAATTCAATCCTTTTGGATTCATGAGTACTATGTAATTTCTCTTATATGTGTTTAAGTATAGGGGATAGATAAATATCGACATCCACAAGCTAAATTCTTAGCCAAATGAAATCTTTACATGGCCTTCTTTTCATCACCATTAGCCTTGTTTTCATCTAGCCTTGATTTCATCACCAAAAACCTCATTTTCATCACCATTAGCCTCATTTACATCACCATCATCCATTTTCAACTTTCATCCATCATCTTGAAGACTTTCCCATTGTTTTCCTTGGTTTCCTATAATTTCCACAAGAAATTTATGAGTTGCTACATGATTGGAAAAAAACACAGAGAGAAATTAGTTCTTACCGCATATAAAAAAACATGCATCTATTAGTTGAGTTGTTTTATGGTGATATGGATAAGGATGCTGGGAACATGCTGAAAAAGTTTTGACTGATTCCACTCAACTCTTTTTGAGATATTGGCCACTATCACATACAAATGTTTTTTTTCTCAAAATTCGTGTATCCATTAGCCATGATCTTTTATGGGGATATGCATAAGGATGATGGAAACATAATCCAAATATTTTAGGTGAACTAAATCTACCATTTAAGATATATGAATTAAACAATTTTTCTATAGGATGATCCTATATTGCCAGAGGATTGTGATTAACACAAAAATAGGGCTCAAAAAATATTTTTTTCATCTAACAACAAGAGGAGTGATCCACCAAAACTTCTTCATCCATTTTCTAAATCACTATGTCTATCCTCCACCAAAATATCCACTTTTTTCCATGAAAAATACCCTGTTTCACCCCTTCTTTCATCCCTTCCACCGCAAGGAAAGCCTTTGACCCTTAACAACATCGAGCTCATGAATTATCAATGATTTTTGAGGTATTTAGTACATGGAATTATGATCCTAGAAGGATGTGTGTGAATTCGACTCAAATACACACAGTCTTAGAGTAGTTTTCACAAACCCTACAGGACCACTACTGGAGCACCAAATTGAGAAACCAACCATCACAAAGTGATGGTGTTGTGAGTACAAATAATTGGATGGATAGATAAAAAATTAAACCACGAATTATACACGAAAACCAATGACACCACAAAAACAGAGAAAATTGGAGGTGTAACACCCCCAAGTTCTATGCTTTTCAAATGAGACATTTGAACATAAATCCAAAGGGGAGTGGACCCCAGTGGATGATTATTGTGTGGATGTGGTTAATTTTGTAATTTTGAAAAAATAAATAAAATATTATGTATGCACTATGACCAAAAAGAGAATTGAGATCACTTGCCAAAATCCATGAGGATGGATAAGGCAACAAATCCCCAAAAAGCTTTCAAAAATCCTTGAAAGAAATTTATTTAGATTTAAGGAGAAATCTAAATTTCCCCAATGGAGAGGAGTAGTTGGGAAGAGGTGAGAAAAGCTGGAAAAGCTGAGGAAAAGCTTAAAGCAGCTTTAAGGAACCCCAAGAGGGGAAAGCCTAGGCTAAACAGGAAAGAAAGCATCCTGCTATTCTGGACGCAGAATTAGAAACATGCTTTGGGGTATGAGCTTAAATAAGCTGATCCTAGACAGATTAGTGATGGATCTGTGCTGGGAGGTGATCTCTGCTTGGGGGTGAATCCTGGGAGATAAAGAGGATTCTATGGTTGGGAGGACTGGTCATGGTAGAGGTGTGCATGCATAAATTTGGAGATATCTGTAAGTCTGTGTTAATCATCTCTGTTTTTATGAAATGGTGATGTTATATTCCATTACTCAATTTATGAAATTGTGATATGATATTCCTTTATGCAATTTATGAAATTGTGATGTTATAGGCTTTTATGAAATTATGAAGTTGTGATGTTATAATCCTTTAGGCAAATTATGAAATTTCAATGCTATAGTGCATTAGAGAATGTATGAATTGTATGTTAAGTTGCAGTATGCTACTGTTAGATGGATTAATGGTTCAGTAAATTATGTAATTGCAAATATAGCTATTGACAGTAGAGAGAAGTGGTTGGTTGTAGAGATGAGTACATGGTAATAATGAGGGTTGAGATGATAGATCAATTGAGTAGCCAATATAAGAACTATGTAAAGATATAGATGGCTATCTTTTAAAGGAGTATTTAATTTCTGTGTGTATAAACAGAAGATGTTAACAAACCAGTACCCCTGAACATTAAGTTCCAACCAACTAAATCTATCCTCAAAATACTCATGGCGAATATAGACCTTAAGAGAGACATGTTGAATCTCATTCGGAGTAAAATGAACCTATTATAGAAGAGGAGTTAAGAAATTTAGGAGTAATCATGAGGTATACTGGATGTTATTAAATAATAACAGAATCCTATATTAGAAAAAAAAAAAAGGGGTTTGGGAGACGTGACAAATGGTATCGGAGCAAAGTTCAAAAATTGGGCAAGATATGTGCTCACAAGTAAATGGTTAACTGTTATAGATTTTACGAATTTTAAAAATATTTCTTCGAGTATACAAATCTTCGATATACTTTGAGGTATACATGTAAGAGATTGATTTAGTACTACGTTCAACTGAATCTATCTTTTGGTATTCACCGTCCCGAACTCTGTTCAGCTGTAGACAGAAAGTCCATAGAGTAGGAACTTCAGAATCTTTAAACCAAGGAGGGTTTAAAATCTGTAGTTACTTAGCTTCTACAGACGATTAATTATTGTTCTGCTTCCTGTAGACATAAAGGTGAAAGTCTATGTTCATAAGTATAATAGAAAAACATTGTAGCAGAATGGTGAGAGAGTAAGAAAAAAAAGTTCACCATGGAGATTTGGCTTACTCAAGCCAACCTGAGAAGTGAAATCTGCATACTTATGAATGTATTGAAAATTTTATAGCCATTATAGAATGTATTGAAAATTTTAAGGTCACTTCTAACCCTTAGAAGAAACCTTAGGGTTATGAATTAAATCTATGCATAATGAACTCTATTATATATATATATATGTTCATGAGTGTCGAGGCCTAGAGCCTTAGGTCCTCTTAGGCTCGACTGCAAATTATTCGGAGTCAATTGCAATTTTGTGGTATGTCTGAAATGCTTGTTAATTTGAGTTAAAATGGTATGAATGGGCTACATGAAAAAAAAAAATATTTTTCATTTAAGTATTGTTGAAAATTACCCTACCTTTAACCATACCTTCTTAAGATATCTTCTTTTCAGTGCTGATTTGTTATGAAAAAAAAAAAACAAATTCCCCTATGGTAGAGCTATAGAAATCTAAATTCAAGCTTGGCTTAAATCTGGAATACTTAATCTTATAGATGAGAAAATATTAGATTTCTTTTTCTCTTGTATATACAAAGGAGATGATCTTTATACTATTGTATGGACTAGCAGTGGTGCAGTAGAAACGAGAGGTATAGGAAGCAGTAAAATGATGCTATATGAGGCATGACAGAGCTGAATATAAATAGATGTTAGATTGAAACAGAAAAGAGAACACTCAGTAAAATTTCTATGACCTTTCATTTTACTACCCTAACTAAAGGGATAGACATCATGTGGCAACGTCTTCTTGTATCTCTTGAATATAGTAACATAACCAAATTGTTGGCTTATTAATTGTGATTATTTAGTCAATTACCATGAGGCCGCATACATGTACATATACTCTTAAAGAGAAATAGAAGTCACCATTTAGAATTCCTAACTTCTATTTGAATTCTTACCCACTCATAAGTAACCCTGAAAAAAAAAATGGATATACGAGCAATAGAAATTAGAAGTGGTTTTATATGTTAGCATATTGAAATAAACATTGAATAAACAAATCAATGGAAAACTAGGAATAAAGTAGCCATTGAAATTTTATATATCTACTTGAAAAAAAATAGGTAAAACGAAAAAAGTGGAAACAAGTCCACACCCATATATACATTCCTATATAACATTTAAACCCACCTACAAGTCTACAAACATATATATACTCCTACGTATCGTTTACACCATTCTCGGGTTTTGATAACCTCGACTCCGATCTGTGTATAGTTCGGTATGTATAAGGATATATATATATATTTCAAAAGAAATGAGAGCGCCGATTCATATTACAATAACCTATGGAAAAGTCAAAAGAATGTATAGTATTTTAGGTTATGGAACTTCACGTATGCGTAAAAATTAAAACACGAGCAGCAGATCTGGCAACGGCATTGACCGATTTGTTCTAGAGCCATGCACAAGGCCGAATACACCTGCATCAAACGTAGCCAGATACACATATATGAAAAACGAAGAGATGCGAAACGCAACTCGGGCAGGTTGGACTAAAAGTATAGAATAGGGTGTATATTAATTTCCGAGTTATTTTAGGGTCAATAGAAAATTGCCGGACTGTAAAATTTGAAACTCGTGGCCGTTGTTATAACTCAGCCAACATGGGACGGCCCGACTACTATAGTTAATACAGTGCGTGAACATTAAATACGATTTTAAACAGAAACATGAAACCTATATCAGTCTACACAGATACAAATAAAATCTACAACACATCCATGCCGACATTATTAAGTTAGTGTTTGATAACAGAATTAAAGATCCCGAGGGAACGCCTACAGGCTCAACCCTGACAACGCCGAGCTGAAGACCGATTTAAATTTAAATAATTTTAAATGAACTATCTACAGTAGGGCTACCGACCAGAGCTCTGACACAGCTCGAAAACAAATCGACCCATAGTTGCGTGGGGCGAATTTACTGTTCACATCGAGGCGTGAAAGTCGCTGGCCGAAACCCCAAATGTCCAAACCGCGTAAGAAATAAACCGAACCCGGGAAAATATTTAATAAAAATGTTATTTGAGTAGAGAACTGCACAACCGAATCAAATCCCTGGTAAATCTGGGGGATTCAACGATTCTGAAAACATAGAACAGCAACACTTATTACAGAGAATCTATATATGAAAAGGTAATGATATAACAGCTACCGACTACTAAGACGACCCCCGCATTTCAGCAGATGCATATCCCAGTAGATGCGAAGAAATTTCACAGCTAACTGAGGGTCTGCACTATCGTTCAAGCGTTCAGTCATTGTTCACATTCAAATGTGAACTCTGAAGCCTGAAGGTAATCCATACCCTGTAATTTCCGGCGTATGTCCCCCTTTGAACCAGGCACTGTGAGACAAAGGGGAGATAATTATATAAAACGCTCCTGTGATTCAGATGAATAAGAAGATGGGAATACATGAACCCTAATCACTCTGCCCGATGACTGCAGAGTGGTCAGACGCAGAGTGACAGAAAGAAGTACCAAACTGCTGGTGTACAGAACAGATGCCAACGTTCCCAGTGCGTGAACAGGCCGAGGATAGGAAATGCTGGCACACTGGGTGAAGAGTACAATGGCCGCCGTCGTTGTACTCCAGCTGGAGAGCGAAACAATCCCTGAAAGAAAAAAAAACCGATCAAGTAAACGTCTGGGTCAGTATGGTACACGAACCTGTTTCAAAAACCTTGTCAGGAGATGGACGACTCCTACGCTCCCATATTGCACGGCAATGAAAAAAAAAAAAATCAAACTGCAGTGATCGGGTGTGACTACACGCAAGCTCGCTGGCTGTCACAACAGCAATCGCGGTGCGGTGCAGTAGGCTGCGGCGTAATGGATTTCCAACCCTAACCAGTACAACGCGATGTAAGTTAAACAAAAAAAAATATATATATATATATATAAAAACCCAAAAACCAATTTAGCAGCATTTGAATGTGGCAAATTCCGTTCGAACCCAACGAGAATAGTTAATAAATCAAGGCTTTACAATTTATGCGTATGGACACGTGTATACTATCGGACCGCCGGGGGAAACGAGGGTTCTATTACGACCCTGATATATTGTATGACCATAGACAGCGCATTTGTAAATATGCAAAAAAAAAAAAAAAAACTATAGGGTCATCTCAGTACGCCCTTGAGTACCTACTAATACGACTTTGAATACTTTTGATTAGGGTGAGTATTTACTATGATATATAATTATTAAACATATCCACCTAACCACATATACCCGCGTATATACCTAGCTACGTGGAACATGCCCGCGCTATGAACAAAAAGAAAGATCCTTTGCCATCGTATAGGAATAATGATAGCGCTATACATATAAATATATATAATTGCCTTATACCTATGAGCGTGGTTTGCAAGTTCGATGTTATATATATATATAACTAAATTATAACCCCCATGTATTTTCAATACTATGATGTGAAGGGTTAATAAGAGAGGGTATGTCTATACATGCCGTATTAAACCATATACAAAATCATATATACCTGAAATTATTTAGATTTTGCTTTAATATGATACCTTTCTAATATTGATATTATTAAAGCAATCATATTATATAATATGATATTAAAGCAATCTAAATAATGATATATGATAGATGAAATCAGATTGCATTAATATGATATTTAGATATATCATATTATTTAGATTTTAATACGAAAATATATATATTAAATCTGATTTAATACCTTCCACTTTAGTGGCGTAAATCCGAGAGCATGTTGAATATTGAAGACCTATCATAGGGGTCCAATTGAAAAATTTAGAAGTGGAAAAGTTGATAGTAGAATACGGGTCAAAACAAGAAAAAAAATATTGTTAGAAAGTATGAAAAATGGGGGTATGACACTATATATATATGCACATAAAAATTAGGTATATATACGGTAACACTTTCAAAAAGGTTTGAACTTATATATGAATATATATAAATATAGGGATATATATATATATTCATATGTTTATCAAATTAATATTGCTAAGGCTATATATACATTATATACATATGTATATATGGTTACTTATACAATAAGGTTTGGAAATATATATGATATCTACAAACCTAGCGGATATCCATACAGGCTCATGAGAATGTTTGAGATGTAAGTAGTATATGAGTAAGTGGAAATTGTATCCTATAAATAAGGCAGGTATACTGCCATAAAGGAAAAGAGGATTGAAGTACAAGTGTTATTTACAATTAAATGGTTGATTTAGTAATTGTGGAACCATTAAATGGAGTTAGTAATAATTCCTGATGACTTACTTAGGGAAGAATATTCTTGTAATAGTGAAAGAATGACTTCCTAATTATTTAGTTATAATAATTTATATTCTTTCATGGAAATAAAGTATATTTTCAAATTGGTATATTTATGGGTTGCTTTTGTTAGAAAGCATGAAAGATTATGGGTTGCTTTTGTTAGAAAGCATGAAAGATTATGGGTTGCTTTTGTTAGAAAGCATGAGAGATTTATGGGTTGCTTTTGTTAGAAAAAAAAATAGAATGCTTTTATGCAATAAAAAAGAAGGAATTCTTTTATGACTCAGGAAAAAGTTGAAATACTTTTATGATTTATGAAATCTTTCCCATTTTAAGCTGATGAGTCTTTGAAAAGGGGAAACTGTGTCAAATTCATTTTTGGCATTAACCAGTATTGATATTGTAAATGTGATGAATTATAGAAATTACATTTATCACTAGAAAAGGAAACATGAATTCTCACTATAAAAAATTTTTGGTGCAAATTTTATTTTTCTTGAGTCTTAAAATTTAAGACAGGAAAATAGTGTGAAAACATATAGCTACAAACCGAGAGAAAAGAGGATGAGCTGTATTTGGACTTGGGTGTGGGGGAAACCAGGAGATCCAAATTTATTCATGTAAGTTTTGAACTAGTGGATACAACTCATAAAAGAAAATTTTGACCTGTGCATTATATATATATGAAAATTAGAAATATAGTGTGTATGGGGTGCTTATATGAATAAAGGTTATGCATAGAGTTATGCAAATTTTATTTATTCCCTAATAGAAAATCCTGTAATTTGGGTATTCGCTTACTTGGCTGGAAATAATAGAGATGAACTCTATTATAAATTATTGAATTAACAATAGCTGAAACCCTCTCAATTGTCCTTGTATTGATTCAAATTAAAACTTTATAAGTCCATCACAAAGGAAAAATATAAGTTGGTACGAAGGTATGGTACATTAAATTAAGGAGTATTAAGTAAACTCTTTGGATTATATATAGTATATATCTGTCGGGTGGATATATATATATATATAAGGTGGATTTTATGATATGATGGAAATTATATTATATATATATGGTTTGGACTATATGTATATAGAGTGGTTCTATATATATATATGAAAAAGAGTGAAGGAATTAAGAATATGAAATATAATGGTTTATATAACAAATAACTTTATAAAGAAAATTTTATATGTTTCACTTTTATTGGAATATATATATATATTGTGGGGGAATTGAGGATAAATAAAAATGAAACAAATTGCACGTGGGGTATAAGTTAAAAATATACAAGTAACATTATAAATATAGGCGAGCTGGTTATATGTTATAATGTTAACCTGGTTGAGTTGTATGAATATAATATCTTCATACATGTTAAGTTATTTCTCCAACTTTATACTCACGGAGGTAAAGGAGGAGGTACTGGAAGTACAGCGATGAACTGAAAAAGGGTAAGCATACTCATGCATATAGTACAGTTGTTTTCATTCATTTATGAGTACTAATGGAAAAATTGTCAAATTGTTTGGCCAAGTGTGTAATAGGAAATTGTACACTCTGGAAACAAAGAGGTGAAGATCCAGAAAATTTGAACTGAATCAAGTCAAGTGAGGAAAGGATCTCACTGAAAAACCAAGGAAGGATAAGTAGTGCACTAAACTATTATGAACCTGAACGGTTTGATTAATAACTGAATTTCTTAAGTTATTGAATGCAGAATGCTGTTGTGAATTATCAATTATATGTATTTGATCTTACTTACCTTGGTATGAATTGTGGACAGAGAAACCAGGATAAAAGATCTTCCATACAGACTTCTTGCAAAGAAGTAGGAAGAAAACCAACTGCATAAGGCATCAGTAATTAGGGTGGAGGCAGGAGAATACTCTGCTGGAAATTAAGGGCTTATACATTAGTCTTGCCCTTGCTTATTAAATTTTCTGATATATTTCATGTCTCCTTGTTGGAAAGGAAACGTTATAATTGTTGTACATGATGCTTCTCACATGATTGATTTGAATTGTGGTCCAGGTGGAACCAGAAGAGGAATTTCCTTCAAGAGTCGCTTCGAAGATGGAAGCGAGAAGAAATGAAAGTGCGGAAATGAACAGTAGTTCGGATAAAGGTGCAGTGGAGCAATTTACTGCTAAAAAGCTACATGGCCCGTAGAAGCTCAAATGATGGAAAAGCATTCATAATTATGTTCAAAATCAACTAGTAGATAGTTGTCAACACCGAGGACGGTGTTTATTTTCAGAGGGGGAATATGTAACACCCCCAAGTTCTATGCTTTTCAAATGAGACATTTGAACATAAATCCAAAGGGGAGTGGACCCCAGTGAATGATTATTGTGTGGATGTGGTTAATTTTGTAATTTTGAAAAAATAAATAAAATATTATGTATGCACTATGACCAAAAAGAGAATTGAGATCACTTGCCAAAATCCATGAGGATGGATAAGGCAACAAATCCCCAAAAAGCTTTCAAAAATCCTTGAAAGAAATTTATTTAGATTTAAGGAGAAATCTAAATTTCCCCAATGGAGAGGAGTAGTTGGGAAGAGGTGAGAAAAGCTGGAAAAGCTGAGGAAAAGCTTAAAGCAGCTTTAAGGAACCCCAAGAGGGGAAGCCTAGGCTAAACAAGAAAGAAAGCATCCTGCTATTCTGGACGCAGAATTAGAAACATGCTTTGGGGTATGAGCTTAAATAAGTTGATCCTAGACAGATTAGTGGGGGATCTGTGCTGGGAGGTGATCTCTGCTCGGGGGTGAATCCTGGGAGATAAAGAGGATTCTATGGTTGGGAGGACTGGTCATGGTAGAGGTGTGCATGCATAAATTTGGAGATATCTGTAAGTCTGTGTTAATCATCTCTGTTTTTATGAAATTGTGATATGGTATATTCCTTTAATCAATTTATGAAATTGTAATATGATATTCCTTTATGCAATTTATGAAATTGTGATGTTATAGGCTTTTATGAAATTATGAAGTTGTGATGTTATAATCCTTTAGGCAAATTATGAAATTTCAATGCTATAGTGCATTAGGGAATGTATGAATTATATGTTAAGTTGCAGTATGCCACTGTTAGATGGATTAATGGTTAAGTACATTATGTAATTGCAACTACAGCTATTGATAGTAGAGACAATTGGTTGGGTGTAGAGATGAGGACATTGAAATAATGAGGTTGAGATGATAGATTAAGGGAGCAGCCAATATAATAACTATGTGTAGGTATAGATGGCTATCTTCTAAATGAGTATTTAATGTTGTGTGTATAAACAGAAGCTGTTAATAACCCAGTACCCCTGAACATTAAGTTCCAACCAACTAAATCTATCCTCAAAATACTCATGGCGAATATAGACCTTAAGAGAGACATGTTGAATCTCATTCGGAGTAAAATGAACCTATTATAGAAGAGGAGTTAAGAAATTTAGGAGTAATCATGAGGTATACTGGATGTTATTAAATAATAACAGAATCCTATATTAGAAAAAAAAAAAAAGGGGTTTGGGAGACGTGACAGGAGGATAGTCGGAACGAGAAGGTTGAGTTGCTCAAGGGTGAGGAACAATTTTAGTAGGGGGAGATGATGGGCCCCTAAATCATATAATTTATTAGGCCCACTTGATTTTTTCTAGACACTTGAAATCTGTATTTGACCCCCTTAATTTCAAATTATGGCTTTAATTCATAGTATTAATGTGTTCATAGGAATTTGATTTCCACTTTCTTATTATGTTCCTAATATTTTTACTTTTTTTGCAGAATATTGAGAGAATATTGTGTGAAATCTAAAAGGTCTAAATAATGAGAGATCCTAGGGACTTATTCTCATTCAATAAATGAATTCAATATTTTGAATTTATTTATTACAATTTGGAGCTCCATAGATTGATAAAATGTAGGGATGTGTTCCCCACCTAAAGAGGATATTGAGATTTGTTGGCTTACGCAGGATTTATCTTCACAAATAGAATTGAATGAGGGAACCACATCCAAAATTTTAGGGAAATGGAGGGAATCTATCCCCATCCTCAAATAGGATACTCTCCAAGTATTTTTTTTGTAAATATAGGGACCTATAATCCTGATAGGAGGTTGAAATTTGTAAAGAAGAGATTTATAGGAGTACTATTTTGAAATTGAATGAAAGCCATCTTATTTTCATTATGATAAATATTTAGAGGGTTGAGTCCTCCTGGGTTAGTGCCCAACCCAGAGGCTCGAGTCTCTCTCTTTTGTTTCCTTATTCATGTGTCTTTTTTCACATGTCTAGCTAGTAGTATTTTCTTTCATTTATAACAAAATGTTCTTATGATAAAGTTGCTTGTGCAGGTTTGTTAGTCACCTATCTTGTGTGAAGTGTGGTTGTAGATATTGCATTTTCAATCCAAAATTATAGTTAATTTATTTTTGTAATAGTTAGATCTTGATTTAGTTTCCTTTTTCGTCTTTGTTTTCTGCAATTAAATCATTTGTTTGGTAGTATTTTCAAGCATTAAAAGAAAGATATATCTCGAATGTAGTTCATGGTATGGGTTTGGAGGGCTAAGCATCATCATTTACAATTTTCAGTCAATCACCAACACTTTCCTTCTTTTTCCAACAACCTCTTCAAGAAGTCTATTTACAAAGATCATTTTTCATATTTTTTATAGGCCATAATGTGCATCTTTCCTTGTGCAAGAAGGGATCATGAGGAAAAATAGGCTTAAAAAGGGCTTAATACACCCTTCCCATACCTTATCCCACCATATCTTGCCTTCATAACTCTTTCCCACATATTTTTCTCAGATCTGATCCTGTAGCAAAAAAATACTATCATGTAGCAGCTTCTCCTGATTGAGTAGCACTATCAAAAAGGCCTCCAAATGCATTCTGGTTTGCCCCACAATACTTCAAACCACCACTAGGCACTTTTTAATTATCATAAGACCATAAAAATGTGTAAAATGGATTCAAGGACCTAGTAGAAACTTTTCGTTTTTTAATAAAATAGATATATAGTCATTCCCAACAATCATGTAGCAAACCATTAGTAATTTTATAATATTTTTTAACATGTGTTAATGATTCTATTTTTACCTGATTCCACTCGGATAGAGTCCTAAAAAAAATTATATTTAATAAAAAAATGACCCCATATCATCTTCACTTGATTAGGTTAGGAATTTCTGTCATGTTCCCAATTCCTTTTCTTTTTTATCGTGTCACACTTCTTGTTCAATGATCGTCAATCCTCCTCCACCATCTTAACATATTAACTAACTTTGATATTGAATTAAGTTTGGAGGACTCATATTTCCTTAGTTAATATCATAGAAACTAACGTTATAATGTTTCCCTAAAAATTACGCATCTAATCTCTATCCTTACCTATAGTCTTTTGTAATTTTCGTACTTAATAATTTTGAATAACTCCTAACTCTATATTGACTTACATTCAGTACCTATAGTTTAATATTTTTACCATACCATTACCTATACTAACACTAAGTATACTCTATACCCTATAAGGTCCCTAGATTATTAGTTTAGTCCCTTCTTGTTATTAGTGTAACCCCCTTATTTTTATTGTTCTACCCATGTAACCCGCATATTGTTATTGTTGTGCCTTAAATTATTATTGTTAGGTCGTCTAGGATTATATTGTGACCCCATGGACTCCTATATATACATAGACATTTTGTCATTTGTATCATCCAAGAGTTGTTCATTTATGTAATGTAAAGGTGGTTTCCCCCTCGAATTTTCTTATTTCTAAGGCATTGATCTCTATTTTCTTCTATTTTTGGAGTTGGTTTCATAACATTTGGTATTAGAATTTTGAATTCTAGGGTTTCGCTACTCGAAATAGGTCATCATGGAATTTTCACTATAACTACTTTTATACAAAGGTTCAGAAGCTGAAATTTTCACAGAGCGAAGCCAAAATCCTATGGAACATAGTGTAAAAATTTTAGATCTTGGTTCGCAATATTTTTAGATATATCATCTATGGAAGTTAGGATGTTTTTAGGGTCTCGAATTTAACCTAAACAAGATATTGCGGAATTTTCTCTATAATTTTTTTTTTCTACGAAGGTTCAGAAGCTGAAACTTTTATAGAGAGAAGCTGAAATCTTGAAGAATGTCATGTAAAAACTTTAGATCTTCATTCACAATATTTGCGGAGATATGATTTGTGGAAGTTAGGGTTGTTTAACGCTCCTGATTTTCATCTCAAAGAGGTGATCATGGGAAAATCATCATAACTCTCTCTCTGAGCATCGGATTGGAATTATGTAAAAATTGACCAAAATCACACAGAATCTAGTTTCTTGTGTATCACTTTCAGAGCCAAAGGAGGAAACAATGACACATGGCAGTTCGTACAATTTTGCTCTATTAAACCAGTCCATAATTAGGTGAATGTGGGAGATTGGGCATAAATTTATCGTGAAGCATCCAAATCAGGTCATACCTCTGAAATTCGAAAGACGATTCAAATGGCTACTAAAGGACCGAATTTCATATATTGAAGGTCTGAGATCACAGAGATAATTTAGTTTCAATATCGAGCTCCTTAAAAACACAAAAAAGGTTTGTATTGTTTTTTCAAATTGCGTAAATCTTGTTTGAAAAATCAGTTTGAAGTGATTCCAAGGGAATATTGAAGCATAGATATTAGGATTAGGTTCTAAAATTCCCCCTAAAAAGAATTAAACACCCATAAAGTCCTCATAATACTCTACTATGAATCATGAAGATGTAGAAGTGTAACATTATATATCACAATTATAAGAGAAAGTGCACCAAATTTCTCTCTTGCAAAGAGAAACAAAAAATGAAATGGAGGGAGTACAGTCAGTTAACCAACGTGTTAGCAAATTTCTCTTGGTAAAAATATAAACCGATAACGAAAACCATGGTGGTACTGATAAATACCGATAAACATTGGTAGCGACTCTAGAATGGAAACGTTGGATGAGAAGAGGGATTCCTATCTAGCCATCTGGTTTAATAAAAAATGCAGTCACGAATAACTAACCGTAATAATATTCAATAAGAAAGCGAAAGCTTAAAACCCTAAATGAAACTACTTTGGACTCACAGTAAACCAATTAGGTCTCTGAACTAAATTTGTAAATTATAGAGAAATAAACCAATATATGGAGAAATAAAATACATTCAAGGTGAGCTCCATTTCCAAATGGATTTACGGGTTGTAGTTCCGTTTTGGAGGAAAGCCCCGAACCAAAACTCCACCACGAGCACTAGCATAAGTTAAGGAAGGTAGTCATCCCTGGAACCTTAAACAAAATAGGAAAAAATAGTTAAATCTAATGAAATAAGTAAAGGATTGGAATGAATCTAAGCCCTGAATAACTAAAAACATAATAAGGCCCAATATCTAGGACCGAAAATAGAAACCATGATGAGTAAGAAATAAAAAAAAAAAAATTGTGCCATGAGTATTTCTTACTGGTGAGAGAGATGACGAGAAATTAGAATTCATCTCTGTGTGGAAAAAATAAGTCCAAGTTGCTGAGTACCGGGAGAAATCCTTCTCTCCGAGTGGAACATGAGATTGGGGCACTGAGGTAACATGTTTAACCAGAACTTGAAATGCATACAAAGGCAAAGGCAGGCACTCCACAGAGAACCCAAAGAGCAATTCTACCAAACCAAAGAACGAAACCATTTATGGAGTTTCAAAACCTTAACTTAAAACAAATCCAAACTGTCCACGTGGTAAAAGATCTAGTGTTTGGAGGAATAAATGCCGAGACTAGCCATGTCAAATATCTCAAATAGAAGTTGGTGAAATCATATACGGCGCATTAACACATATCAATCCATAGTAAATACAATATGACTAACAAATTTAATTAGGAGTGAAATGGAGTCTATAGCTACTAAGTTAGCATATGTGGTAAGAAATGTTAAGTTAAAAGTCGAATCCTAATTAGCGATACGAATAATGTAATGTGAACCTCATTTCAATTAATATCTAAATTCGATCTGTGGATGTTATACATTGGGAGGTGGGTTAAGAAAAACGTGGATATAAATATATACCAACATTAAGTTGACTCTTGATAACGGGCTGTATACACGTTGTAAATCTATGGAATATTAATATATTATAGAGTGAAGTCGAATCAAGGGGGTTATCCAATGAGTAATATATACATATAGGGCCGAAAATATATGTGGGTGAAAACGATTAAAAGTAAAGTTAGAATAAAGTTTAATTGGTTGGGAAGAAATCAAGCTTAGGAAATGTATAATTAGTTAACTTGAGGGGAAGAATTGTATTAATATTTTAAAGGTCAATTTAACTATCATGTTAAGATATTTCATATAAAATGAAAGGGAATAGTTACATAAGACATATGGTCTCCTAGTCATTGCAGTCTATTCATTTTAGTATAATGAATATATGGTCAAAGTAATGGAATATTAAAAGTACAACATAGTAAAATGTTAGTGAAGGATATACGTCAAAATGTGATGAACAATGATCAGTTCACAAAGTGTAGTTAGTTGTATTTCTATAAATAGAAAAAAAAATTGACGAAATGGAGATGATAAAGTTTATCTGCATTAGACCATTTCATATGACTACCTCACAAAAGTTTTTGAAAATATAAATCATATTCAACTTACGCAAACCAACTTACGAGGCATCTATATTCTCTGCAAATTAGATTACAAACTTCAACACCAAAATTTGGTTATTAAATTCATAGGACTGTGATTCAAGACCACAAGGTAAAATAATCTAAATAAAGTATACATGCTTAGGGTCCATTTATATAGGTCAACGCTCTTTGATTCTTGAATACTTTGGATATCTACTTATATGGAACTATGACGAGTAATCGAACCTTGAAATTTTCCTTTCGAAACTAAATCCAATATCTAGGGATTATTATTTTGATAAATTTATTAAGCCCATTGACTCTTGAATTCTCAAATAGCTAAATTTATTTTTCTTTTAGTCTCATGACTATTTTCCACTCATCATCTACTGGAGAGCTAGATGGATTTTCACATGGAACCATGAAAAATGGATCTTTTACCCTTCAAACGTTAAATATGAATCTATTTTATCATATACTCCCTGGATTGTTTGGAGACATTAGATATCTAGATTTCCAACCTCCCTTTCCATTTAATCCAGATCTAGTAAAAATAAACCTGTAAATTAATTAACTATTGAACTCTTCTCTTGGATCATTGGATACGTGAATTGCTTTAGATTTTGGGCCTTTTGTTGATTTGAGTGAAAATTTCATATTCACTAGTAATTTTTCTAAAATCTAAACACATTGAATATTGTTGCCAAACCAATATATGGTGTGAGTCCCAAGACTACCACATCGAAACTTCAAGAACCAATAAAAAAATTCCACATGTATTTTTTCCCCACATTAGCTCTGTTATGTGGCTATCACATCATCTACGACATCATTATTTTTCCACATGTCATTGGAAAATACGACGACTTTGTTTCTTAAATATTCCAAAATTTTAAGCCACATGTTTGAACTTCAAATATCCATGTCATCATCCTCTAGCACGTTATGTGATCTTTCATCCTATTCCAAAATCTTAAGCCACATGTTTGAACTTCAAATATCCATGTCATCATCCTCTACCACGTTATGTGATCTTTCATCCTACGTATACTTCCTTTTAAGCTAGGTTTCATTGATCGAATATCAAATAAATCCATAATATGAAGTTTTATTTAAAAACACTTTTTTCGTAGACCCAAATGTCTATATGTTTAAGAATGGATTTGGTACCTAGATTTTTGAATCAGTAACTCAACAAGAATATGACCTAAATTCCCGGACATGATGCAAAATCTCGGATAGCTTATAGAACATGGATGCATTCTAAGAGGAAAGATAGAAACTTGCATATGTGATGCATCCATATACAATACAAAGACCTATATTCTTTGCGCAAGGATGGAATTTTGACTAGTCTTGGAACCTTATGTGATCACATAATAGTATTTTAATTTCCTACGTCATAAAACTTATTTTTGGAGTATAGAAATTGAGTAAAGTATTGCACCTCGAAGAATTTGATATGTCTGAGGGAATGATAAGTCCACTGTTAGATGGATGTAAGTCTGTTCGAGTTGAGGGCAACAATGCCATAGTTTTAGATCATCATCATTATATATATGTTTGAGATTAACTTCAAAATTCACATTATGTTTTCTCTTATTGGCATGAAGATATCATTTTCTTAGTTAATTTAGTGTGTGTGGTTTCCCTTGAATGGTTTGTACATCTCTTTTTGGATTCTTTGAGTGGTTTGTGTGTTTACATGTTTACATTCGGATGGTAGTGTTTCTAACTGTTACAATTGTTGTGTTATAGTTTTAAATGTGTATGTAATTGTCTATTAATAAATAGTTGGTAATGAACAAGAGAGACAATATTTTCAACAATTTGCAGGAGGATTGATACTACACATGTTTTTCATTTAATTTTACTTATTACAACTTCTGAAAAATAATTAATTCTTAATAGTGTCCCTCTAGGTATTACTAAATATATCTTGATGAGTAGTTTTAATAATTTATTAAGTTAAGATTAATCTTCAAATAAAATGTTTATTTTCTAATGTTTGACATAATTAACTTCCTTGAATAATATTTCGGTTAGTTTTTTTTATCTATAGTCTATTTTCCAAAGTCAATAAATATTGTATATTTGAATGTTTTTAATTATGTTTTTGAATGAGTGGCAAGATTTCTAAAATATTTACATCAAAACAATTATCACATCTCTTTCAAGAATATTTTGATTTTTTTTTTTTATAAATATATATTTTCCTCTTACATATATTTTGAATACATTGTTGGACACAATTAGCTATTAGTAATTTTGAATATATGTAATTGTGGCGATAAAGAAGGAAGGTGACCTTGTCGAGGATTTTTCACTTTGTAGGAGGATTGATTCTACACATATACTTAATTTTAATTCTACTTATCACAAATTTTGACAACTAATTAATTCTTAATAGTATCCATCTACGTATTACCAAATATGTCTTGAAAACGAAATTTTTTAATAATATATAGCCTAAAGATTAGCATCTAATTCATTAAATGCAAGCAACCAAATAGTGTTGGAAAATAAAATCTACACTGAAATCAATGCATATAAAGCAATAAATGAAATGATAGTAGAAATCAACATCTACACTCAAATAAATTAATCTAGTTCATGCAATCAAATAGGATTAGAAATCCACATCTACACTGAAATGAATGCATATAGTGCAAAAAATCAAATAGGATTAGAAATTAACATCTACATTGAAATCATTACATCTAGTGAAAGAAATAAAATAGGATTAGAAATCAAAATCTACACAAAAATCAATGCATATAGTGCAAGAAGACAAATAAGATTAGAAATCAAAATCTATACTGAAAGAAATGGATTTAGTGTAAGAAATCTCCTTCCGTCTCTACCGTGTCCATCTAATCATGAAAAATATTTTTGATAATTTACATCCTCAATATTACCAACATTTAATCCATCTAATGCAAGAAATAAAATAAGATTAACGAGAAACATAAAAACTTAAATTAGTGTATTTAATGCAAGCAATGAAATAAGGCTAGAAATCAACATGTGCCCTGAAATCCATGCATCTAGTGAAAGAAATAAAATACAATTAGAAATCAACATCTATGCTGAAATCAATACATTGAGTGCCTGGAGTCAAATACATCTATATCCAATTTAATTTCCTACATCATAAACCTTTAGCAAAGCATATAAAAATCAAATATATCTAGAGTTGGTTTAATTTCCTATGTCATAAATCTTGAAATACATGAATCTAGCCCAAGCAATCAAATATAATTAGAAATCTACATCTACGATGAAACCAATGCATCGAGTTCAAGAAATCAAATACATATAGAGTCATTTTAATTTGATACATCATAAATCTTGTGGAAACGGTTTATGAAATGAACGTATCTGGAGCCGGTTTAATTTCCTATGTCAGAAACCTTGTTTTTGGAGTGTAGAACTTGAAGAAAATTTTTCACCTTGAGAGATTTGATCCCCCTCAAGGCATGATAGATATGGTGTTATATGGATCTAACATGGCTTTAGTTGAGGGAAACAATGCTACATTTTTAGATCATCATTATTATTTATATGTTTAACATTAACATAAAAATTCACATTATGTTTTCTTTGCTTGGCATTACCATATCATTCTCTTCTTTAATTTCGTTTGTGCTGCATGCCTTGAATCATTTCTACATTTGTTTTTGGATGTCTTGAGTGGTTTATGTGTTTACATTTTTATGTTTGGATGGTAGTGTTTGTGAATTTTACAATTGTTGTGTTATGTTTTTATTTGTATTTAATTTTATATTAATAAATAGTTGGTGATGAAGAAGAGAGACAATAGTTTCAATAGTTTTCAGGAGCATTAATACTACACGTATATTTCATTTAATTTTAGGT